>CM075444.1:21967314-22567314 GCA_037832335.1 Carallia pectinifolia | reverse complement strand
ATAAATTACTATTTATTTTTCTTTCTCATTATTTTCTTTCCCGCAACTTTCTCCACTTATCTAAATAATTTTATTTTTTTACAATTTTTTTCTCATTCTTTTTTTTTTTCCACATTTCTCTTAGTCTAAACACGCTATAAGAGTATTATTACTAGGAAGAGATGGATAATTACAGATTTATGATAGTTTATAATAATTTTTTTTTATTTGAAAAAAATTATGTGGCATACAAAAATATAGTCATAAAGTTTTTATATCAAATTTAAACGATTAAATCATAAAAAATGTATTAAATTTAAAAAAATAAAAAACAGATAAATTGTTATATTACGTACGCATCTTTTGTGTGTACGTATCTACATAATTTTATCTTTTATTTTTTTAAATTCAATCATTTAATAATTTATATCACTTTAATCTCATTTTAATCCTACCTAACATACATGCACCGAACATTTCCCTTTCCTCGATTAGGATTCAAACACGAGTAAGTGTGATAAGACCAGACAATTAGGTCTCGTCAGTAAGACTATTATAAAGGAAAAATGTGGAGACCTCCTTTGATTATTGCTAATTTGATTGAGAGAAACATTAGCTGACCCAATTGCAATTGAGAAATCAAAATAGCAGATCAAATCACAGTGGAAGATGTATTAGATCAGTTACTGCTAATTTGTCTTTTGAAGTGGATTGCTTCATTATAAACATGGAAAAACAATAGCATAATATGCTAATAAATTATCAATTCCATTCTTCATAGTAATTTCACATGGTTGTTTATGATGTTTAGTGCTATTCTTCAAAGTGAAATCTCACATTCCAAAGTGAAGAGCCCCAAGGGATTATCAACCTTCCAATCCAAAGATTTTTATAGCTTTGAAACAGGCAAACCTGTGACAATAGTTCAAGATTGCCATTTAAGGTCAACAAATGCCTCAAACATGAACATGAAGATTGTGCTTGTGTTGGGAAAACTGGGAGTGCAAAGAACAGTTAGTACCTAAGGCTTTTGAATTGACAATACTTGGACATGCAGCCGGAGGAGGAGCATTCTCACTCAAGAAGGGTTCCACCCGATTCGAATCACCCCATAACGGATATCCTTTAATCTTTCCCTGCATTCAAAATCACTTGGATTGTATCATTGAGTGAATGCAATTGTGTGAAGCTAATTGCTCATATGAGAATGTAGGTTCGTTTTTGAACTTAAAATACCAGAACATTCAGAGCTGCTAGAGTCGCCATTCCTTCGCGAGTCCACTAGAAAAAAAAAACACAAAGCGAAATCAACCATTTTCCAGAGTTCATTTTAGTCATTCAATGAGAGATTTATCAATGTTACCTTTGAAGCAGAAGCAATGTGAGGTACGACAACGGCATTCTTCATGTCAGCAAGCCCTGGCTTCATGTAAGGTTCATCCTAGGGCAAAGATATTGATAAACAATCACGCACAGGTAGAGTTCACCAGTGAAAATGAATGAATTTGCAGTAGAAAAAAGCAAGCAACACTTACCTCAAAGACATCAAGGCCAACTCGGAACATGGGATTTTGCTTTAAATGCTCCACGAGAGCTACTTCATCAACCACTGGACCTCTGCTGCAGTTTACAAGGACTGCTTCCTATCAATGTCGGTTGTAATTTTCTTGTCAGTATGATGATATTAAATAATTGCTTGCTTATACCAAAAAAAAAAGGACTTTCGTTGAAATTGTACCTTCTTCATTATTGCAAGGGTTTCTTTGTTAATCAAATGATAAGTAGTTTTATCCAAGACAGGGTGCAGACTTATCTACAAAGAACATCATTGGGAATCCCTATTATTCCAATCAACTAGTACTAATCAGGCAACAAACAGGTTTCGCTGGAAAAGTGCCTCACCACATCTGCCTCTCGAAGAACCTCATCCATGGTGGCTGCTCTTTTCCAGGTAACTGGCTGCTCGCCATTAGCCTTTAGGAATTGACCATAAGCTGCAATTTGATATCACATTACTATGTAAGAGCGAGGTTTAAGAGCTTGTTAATTTGATAGACAGGAAGAGACATGCCTGTAACAAACTTCTCTAGACGAGTGGCTTGGTAGAGGTCATAATAAATTAGATTCATTTTGAACCCTTCAACCTGTGATAGAGGAAAGAAGACAATTCATTAGGTCAACAGGACAGAATTCATTTCCCAAATGAAACTTTTGTGCTATGAAATGAATAGCCTATATTCAAGTGGATGCAGAAAATATTCCAAGGAGGAAATTTTTACTGAGAGAATGTGAATGGAAGCTCTTTAACAGGACAAAAGAAGAGGGAGTGCAGCGAAAATATGAAAATGAAAGAGGAAAATTTGGGTTGACTTAGTAGTGTTTCAAAGGCATTTGGCACAAAATTCAGTTGACAGAACAGAAGATACCATCATTCTAGCATAAGCTGATCCGATACGACCAGCTCCAATGACACCAACAGTCTGTCCTTTGAGCAAGTTTCCAACAAACCTACAGTAGCAGCAAAGCCACGTTGCCAAAATTGCAAATATTAGAAGAATTCCAAAATCCAGTAAATATTTAAACGAGCAACATAACGTCATTGGTCATACAGATTGGGGAGCCATCCGTCATATAAGCCTGCCCTCATGAATTCATCTGCTTCAACTATTCTTCTGGCCGCTGCTAAAGAAAGGGAAGCTGCCAACTCTGCTGTTGTTTCTGTAAGGACTCCCTAATCACATCAGAAATCATCAACCTCCAGTCATTTTCCTCCCCGGGGACTCCAAAGACAAAACTTGCACAAAGCACGGACAAGTATAAAATTGGCTTGATTAAAAAGGTGTTGAGTTTCATATTCATATACACCTTGTATAGAGCAAAGGCTTCTCTTCCTATATCATCAGATTAAAAACCATGTTGAAAACTTAAATTAGAGGATGACTTGAGTGCGGAAAAATTATTTTTTGGGAACCCCCTGATGGGACCATAGATTGTTGCATCAAATGCTACAAACAGATCAAATGTTGCTCTAAGTAAGATGAGGTTTTTAGTATTGGTGTATATCATTTCAAAGTGCCTTTGAATTTATGACACCATGCTGGTGCTCCGGATGAACCTTTTTTTATCTAAAGAAAAGAAATATTGATATTCGAGGAAAAGTTGAACTTACAGGAGTATTTCCAACAGCAACACCATACTTATTAGCAGCATTAACATCAACATTGTTGTAGCCAACAGCCATGTTACTGAAGGCCTTGCCTCCTGCTCTGCTCAATGCTGCAAACAAAGTCTCTCCCCAGTCTTCAGTTAACTGCAACAAATACCCAAAACTCACATTACTGAACACAACTCTCCCGGGCACAAATTCCAAACACAAAAGGAAAACTCCATCATGGTGGGGTCTTAATTAATTAGTACCTGTCCAATAACTCCATCACACTTGTTACCTATTAGAGCAATGATATCTTCAACAGAAAGTATTGTTTTCTTCTCGGTGCATATCTAAACATGACCACCCAAAACAGGAAAAGGGTAGGCGTCAAACACTTAATATATCAGTTAACTCAAAGAGATGAAGAAAGATAAACAGCAGGAGCAAGGAAGGTTACCTCAAGCCTGCAGTCCTGCTCGATTAAGAGATTGATCCAGCGGGTTCCGGGCATGGGTTTGGTGCTAACCACTCTGTACCTGCCACTTGGGTTCCAAACTTCTATTGAAACCGGTTTCGCCATGGAAGCAAGCTTGAGAGTGCGCAAGAACAAGTCCAAGTAGAAAAGTTAAGAGACCCCGGCCGCGCCCTTTAAATTTCTGTTGGTCTGAGTAACGATATGCTGCGGTGGCGGATAGGCTGCGGTCCAATAGTGAATTCTGATAAAGTTGTTGACCGCCTACTTGGAGACTATTGATTTGGTACAACTTAAGGATTGCAAGTTAACAAGATAGTTTGGTGGGTACTTGATTGCTTAGATTAGATGGGGTTTGTTTGCAACATTGGATAATGGCTTCCCTTTTGTGGTGGATTTTTGAGTTTGAACCTTTGAGGTCAGTCAGGTGTTGCTTAGAGCTTTTCTGGCCTCCCATTGTTGTAGGATTAATGGTGACGTGGCACCTGTAACAAGTGACACGCAGGCAAACTTTTATCCTATCTTTAAATGACAGAAATGGCCTTGCTAGTGCCCTTTTTCTTTTTTTTTTCTTTTTTTTTTTGAAAGTTCTGGTATCAGAAGTCCATTAGACTCTGACTAATCCAGTTCGAGTCCGGTGGATCTATTAAAGAGGACAAAGTTCTCTCAGAGTCTATTTTCTTCATACACAAGATTCGAACTCGATATATTAGTGCCCTTTTTCTAAGATCGGGCTTATGGTTGTTGCAAACCCAAATTGTCCAAGTTTTTGAATTGAGCCTCTTTCAATATGGACTCGCTGTAACGATTGGGCCTAACAACATCCACCCAGTACTAGAAACAATAGGGCCTCAATTTTGATTTCTGGCCCAATTCGGTCTATCTCTCCTTTCCTTACGGTGCGCGTGCCTGGGGCGCAAGCCAGCGCGAGGAGCGCACGCGTCGGCGTGAGGAAATCCCAGACGCGTCCGCATTGGCGCCTTGATGTTGTGTCATGTGGACCCTCGACTTGAGAAGAATTAAGTAATTAAAATTCAAAAAAATGCATTTGCGAATACCACAAAATTAGCGTAATCAAATAACTATTTAGCTGATTATATATTTTAAGCTGCTGTGAGTTTTTAATTTAAATAATATTAATAATATATCAGTAAGTATAAAGTTAAAAATTTAAACTCTCAAATCTTTCAATTGTAAAAAAAAAAATTATATATTTCAAGCTACAAAATAATTTAAAAGAAACTACAATTTTTTTTTTTTTAGTTGCAACAATTACTCCGGCAAAAGCAATTGGTGGCTAAGTGCTCTGCCCCAATTGATTTGACACTTTGAGAGGCCTCGGCCTGGCTTTATTACGATTATTAGTATTATTATAAACTTTTTATTTTCTCCAAAATGATGATTATTATTGTTATTGCTCAGTAAAATTTCCAATGACTAACGGTGCTTGTCAAGTGTTTAACAAATAACTGAACAAGCTTGCCACCAAAAAAGACTAAAAAAAGGAAGAAGAAGAAGAATTACTTCATCGGTGTTTTTTTTTTACAAAAAAAAATTATCGTGAATGTGTAGATTATTGAATCTATGGGTCGGATTGAAGTAATTTTCATTTGTTTAAATCTCGTTCAACTATTTTTAAAATACAGACCTACTATCCTAATACCAACGGAACTGAACATAACTCTACTATTGAATATCAAGGTGATTGTCGAATTGAATTATCAATATTGCACATTACATATTACACTTAAAATGATCTCAATATGAATCAATTATGAGAAAGTACATAAACAAAAACTCAAATCTTAATTCTCAACACGAAAATATATCCATTTATTATTAAAGTATCTAATTAATTCGGTGTTAGCATACAGCTTATTGAGGAGGAATATATTATAACTTACTATTGGGTAGGACCGTGGCCACTTTCGTAGTGGGGCTGCTGCGGTTGCTGGAGTTTTTGGTTAAAGAACAGTCAACGATAATGACCAACATTAACTAATGACCAATGTCATTATTTGATCGTCGTGGCCTATCGTGCACCAAAATTTGGAAGCCCAAAAAAATTAAAAAAATATGTCAAAATTTTTTTTCTTAAAAGGCAAAAAAATTGTTCCCAAATAAACCCACAGCAAGTCTACACAATGGATAGCTATCAAATGAGTGTTCTAATAATGGAGACGTTGTTAGATTCCTAATTTTAATAATCTGATTTTGAATTTTAATACAGATAAATAAAATAATATTTAAAATTGTGATAATCTGTTGTGTAATGCCTAAAACTTCATATTACACGTAGAGTAGAGTGGACAAAAAAAAAAAAATCTAAAATTGTGATAATTGGTTGCAGTGCAATGCGTAAGATCTTATATCATGCCCCAATTTTAATTAAAAATTTAATAAAAATCAATTCCAAAAAAATTTAATAAAAACAAATCCCAATTATATTAAAAGTTTAAATAAAAAAAAATCCCTACAATTTTCAATTTTCAGTTAAACCCTTTTCTCTGCCAAAACTTTATCTTCACCTAACCAAACCTTCTTCTTCCCTTTCCCTCCTTCCCTCTCTCTGTCTGGAAGCTCTTCCCATCTTAAATAAATAAAAAATAAAAAAAAAAGCCTCTCCGCAGAAAAACATGGAGAGGCTGCTATCCTATTCTTCTCCAACGCCTCCCAGAATCCCCCGCCTGAAACCCGCCCCATTTGCCTTTCGGCTCACCCGATTTGACTCGTCGAAATTCGGGTTTCCTTGTCCACATCGGCTTGATTTCCGGCGAGTCAACTCGGTCTCTTGTAAACATGACAACCCTTCAATTCCTTCCAATAAAAAAATTCCATCTTTTTCTCATATTCGAGCTGACCCGCCAACCGGGTCGGTGCCAAATTCACAGTTCATCAAACAGATCGCCGATGGAAACTCTTTGCAGCAAAAGGTACTAATTCATTTGTTTGAGTGTCCCTTTTTTTTCTGGGTTATTTACGATATATATATTTCTGTTAGGACTAAGGGACAATCGAATTTATGTTTTCTTAGACAATTGGGTGATGCAATGGAAGGAAATCTTTTGTCTGGCTTTTTGGTTGTTTGCTTCATATGAAATGTTTTGATTTTTAGGAGTAAGAGCACAACAGAAACGTGATTTAATTTTTAGGCGACTTTATGAAAAAAGAAGACTATGGCTTCGTATCCATATTTAGTAATGACGAGTGCTGTGAGTCTATGAAGTAGAAATGTTGGGGTAGAAGATTTACAAGAATTTCTTTGGCACTTTGACACAATTCCAAATCAGAAAAAAAAAACAAAAACAAAAACCAAAAACAAAAAAAAAAAAGGAACTCCCATTTGCCATTTGGTCTAGTTTGTTGCATGTTTGATGAGATTAGACTCTCTTTTTTATAGGACATGGGAACACGTAGATTGTCACAATGCCAGTTAAATTTTCTGACTCTATTGTGCTTTCACCAAGGTGGCATCAAGAAATTCCATTTTAGATACTAGTTGCAAAGTTTAGTTCTGGTGGTTCTGCTTTAGAAAACCTGTCTGATTGAATTCTGTCCTTACTTTTGTGCTCCTCATATAAAGTGGAGTAAATAGAAGCATCGATTATTGTATCGATGGTGGCTATCTTGATATATTGTGTTGTCAAGAATGTTCCTCTCTTGCTTCACGATTCTAGGTTTGCTGCTCATTTCAATTGTAGAGAACCAAAAGGTTTGATCTTTTAGGAAGGGAAGCATCTAAAAGCCTGAATAATAATTTACATACCTGTGCGTGATTTAAAGGCAAGGGCAATTAGAACTGTAGCTTGGCTATGTTATCGCCTTAGCTTATAGCAATTTTCAGTGCTAGTTCTCCGTGTCTTGACTTTTATAGGTGGGGTTTTGGATCGTTTCTTTCATCCTTCTTCATTTGTTTATCTGTTGTTTTTATCACTTCCTGTCCCCAAAATGTTTCCTTTAGAACCTTTTGTGTGCTTGTGTATTTACATGAAAGAAGTCATGGGTAGAATGCAATCAGGAATTGCATTCCCTTTTCTTTTCCTGCTTGAAACTTTCAGACAAGAGAACATCAGATATTGTGGTTTCGTTGAAACTAGTTATAGTAAAATTGATGTAGTGAACTTAATGTTCCAACAAAATAATGGTCTTAAGTACCCATCAGGTTCCTAGTGCCCAAAATTGAGCAGGTTAATCTTCCTTCATCTGTCCTTGAGATAATTGGAGCAAAATTCAAGTTCCTCTTTGCTAGTTATCACACTCTTTTATTGACATTTGTGCATCTCCCTTAATCCGTCATTTATTCAAATGCAGTGCATATCTCTTGGATTGAACTAGTGGGTTAAGTTTTAATTCTGAACCTATCAGTTCTAGCAGAAAACAATTCAGGAAATTCATTTTGAATTTGGAAACTGGATCTAAAGTTGATCAGTGCTCTATATTGCTTTACTGTGACATATCTGCAATCCAATAGATCAATCTGGATATAATTTGATTGGGTCCGAGAAAGCAACAAACTCATAAGATCTTGACACTACATGTTTATCCAAAACCCTAAGCTTTGTTTATGGGTCTTTTTTAACAGTTATATGTTGCTTTACTTCTCATTTTCTTTCCAATGTGGAACATTAGCCTCAACTTCACACTTGATACTTCAACAACATCCAAGTTAAAAGCTGCCATTAAAAAGCCTGATGAATTACAAAAAATTTCAGCATGCCAGATACCTTTATTGAAGATATTTTAGCTTCTTCACATGTTTTTTTTCTGTTTGAAATTGGTTCCATCTGGAAAAGTTTATTACACTTTGTTTGCTTTAAATTGCTGCAGGCAGTTACTGTTGGGACTTTTATAGCACTCTCAGCTCTCATAATGTTCTTGGTCAACCCATTTTTTGCATCACCTGCATTTGCAACCTTCCAAACGGCTGCAAAAACTGGGGGCCCAGCTGCTGCTGCTGCAGTAGGCACAAAACTGATGCGAACTGAATTACTAAGTAGTGCTTGGACTGGTTTCTTTGCTGGTTGCTTACACACGTTATCGGGGCCCGATCACCTTGCTGCTTTGGCTCCACTCTCAATAGGGCGTTCCCGATTGGAAAGTGCTGTTGTCGGAGCTTTATGGGGCTGTGGTCATGATGCTGGTCAGGTGATATTTGGTTTGCTGTTTTTATTGCTAAAGGATCGGCTTCACATTGAAGTTATTAGAACTTGGGGTACAAGAGTAGTTGGTTTGACTTTACTTGTTATTGGTGCTATGGGAATCAGAGAAGCTTCAGAAGTCCCAACACCATGCGTTGCCCTAGAAAATGGCGAGTGCGATGTTAGTGTTTATGAAGCAGCACCAGAAAGCCCGACAATGGGGAAGAAGAAGAAGGTTGGTTTTGCTACCTTTGCCACTGGCATTGTCCATGGGCTGCAACCAGATGCATTGATGATGGTCTTGCCAGCACTTGCATTGCCTTCTCGGTTGGCTGGCGCTGCATTTCTCATTATGTTCCTGTTTGGGACAGTAGTCGCAATGGGAAGCTACACAGTATTCATAGGCTCGTGTAGTGAGGCATTAAAGGAACGGGTGCCTAGGATAACAGAGAAACTCACATGGGCTTCGTCCCTCGTGGCAATTGCACTCGGCCTTGCTATCATAATTAGCCAATTTTTCGGACTCAGCTTGTACTAATCCATCTGACTTAGCTCTGCAAGCCACGAGTTTACCGTTATAGAGAGATTTTTAGAAAGTAATATTTAATTTATTTACGGTAAAAAAGAGCAGCGATTAGTCTCTACGAAATCCAGTCTTGTTTTGCATTTTAAGGTTGTAACTTTCAATACACAAGAAGAGCCTTTTCTGAGAAGTATTTTATTTATGATAGAAAAGAATTTGATGGGTTGATCCTTTTTATCCTTGTTGCTCCTCCTCCTACACGGATTGCCTGAGAATTGCAGTCTGTACCAAGCTGTTCAGACTTGGGACTCTTTCAAATGCTCAGTTGATTCCTAACGAATGCTGTGGATGGATGAATTGGGTTCTGTACATAATTATTAGATCCGACCTAATCGATGACCCGGTCGTCGAGTTACTAGTTTAACTATCGGGTTACTAGTTAAATTATATAAATAATTAAAAATATAATAATAATGATGATGATAATAATAATAACAATTAATTTAATAAAATATTTACATTATGCTAATTGTAATCAATAAAAATATTTAATCTTAAAATATAAAAAATTAGAATAATACATTATTCTTGCAATCTAATATATTTATTTTTATTCATTAAATAAAATTCAAAATATTCGTCTTTAATTTTATCTTAAATCTTACTCTATATTTTTTATTCAACTAGTATTAATTTAATGTATTCATTTTTTCTCACACAACTTATATCTTATAAGAATTGAAAATCAACATACAAATTCTAATGACTAAAGAGTATAAAAAAAATTCAAATAGATAAATTTGTGATAACAAATAAATTATCAACCCATAATAGTTTCCTGCTCATTCCAAAATTGGAATGATCAGCAAAATATTATGGGATAAGTGTCAAAAAGTGGATAAATAAATCCAATATTTTTGAATTAAAAAAAAACAAGTTTGATTTTTTGAATTGATAAAAATTTGGTAGGATTACAGTTTTACTGGGTTACCAATTTTAGTTAGATTTGACCGAGTTTTAATCTGATTATATACTCTTCGATCTGATTGTGTGACCCAATTTGATCCGATATCTGAATCAACGAGTTTTTGATCCAACTGACTGAGTCAGGCCGGATCTTATAACTATGGTTCCGCATTTTTCATTTTCATGATTTGGGAGGCAAGTCCAACTTGTTTCAGTTTCTCTTTCTTCAAAACAATCCATCTTTCGACCTAAACGAAACCATTTATGTCCGCTGGCCCAAAACTCAAGACGATTCCTAATATTTGGGCCAAAACTCTAGGCCTTACACTAAACTTCCTTTTTAATTTTGGCCCGATCCCATCCAAGCCGCGCCCATATAATTTTTCAGGGTTGCTATTGATCTTTGTACACATTATAAAATAAAAAATATTTTTTGACCAAAAAAAAATTAAAAAAAAATTGCAGGTCAAATCAAACCACATGGTTTCTATCCTTGGGCTTGGATTTCCATTTTCCTAGCCGTCACAATCAGAACGGCAACATTAACGGTGAGACGGCTATCACAGGACGCAGCCTTATTTTTCGCCGTTGGACTGCCGAGAATCTGTTTCCGGCAACGTGGCCCCGCCCCCCCCCAAAAAAAAACCCCAACCGAATGGTAACCAACCAGGTTAACGCGATGCGCCTCATCGCAAATAATTTATTTAATATAATGACTCGAATGCCGCGAAGGACCAAACCCAAAGAAAGAGAAGAAAAAAAAAAAAGGAAAAAGAAGGGAAAACGGAGAGAGATATGGATATGGATGGAAACAATGAGGACAGCTTTTTAATTTATGTTTTGTGTTGGGCCCCACCGATGTACGACAATGTCACACACGCGGAAAGGCACACACAGTGACATAGTTTTTGGATGTCAGAGAAAGCGGCAAAAAAAATAATTATAATAATAATAATAATAATAAAAGGAGCTGTACGGGGGGTCGCTGGAACCAGGCGGAAAATCTGGAGGGCCCACCGTACGAGGACGGAGACTTACGAAATTACCAAACTAACCCACAGTCATTCTTATCACAAACTTCCGTTTTCAACTGCCCCGGCCACGGGACAAAATGCGGGGTTTGGGCATGAGATCTTTACCCTACACCTGGCCCGGCCCATAATTATTTACTGTAAAAACAAAAATTTCATGTTTTCCGATTTCGTAAAATAATGGTTTCAATCTTACCCCCCAAAAAAAAATTTTTTTTTTAGTTTGATTCAGATTTTTTTAATATAACTTATTCATAATTTTATATTATATAATAAGTGAGGTTTATTTAAGATAAAAAATAAAAAAATAAATTTATATTATTTAAGATTATGAGTGAGTTTTATTAAAACAAAAGAGAGAGAGAAAGATTAGTAAGTAATTTAATTTTCTTCCTCAAACAATAAAGAGGACGAGAAAAATCAATTATTTAACTACAAGGTGGAGGGAAGGACGGTGTTTTTTTTTTTTTTATTTGTCTGTGTTGAAGGTGATATTATTAAAAAAATAATAGCAGGGGGACTATAAAGATGAATTCAAGTTTCAAACTTTTTAATAAAAAATATTTACTTTTTTATCACTCCAATTGAACTGAATGTTAAAAAGATGATGTTGGAACAGAAAATGGATGGGATAAATATTTTTAAAGTCTTAAACTTTTAAATTTTTTTACATTTGAGTCCTAAACCTTTTTAACATTTCATTTGAGTTCTAAATCTTTTAATTTTTTACTATATCAGTCCTTTAAATTACGAAAAGTAGTCAATCTATTAATAAGTGAGTTTAATTTAATAAAAATCATTTAAAAAAGTTTAAATACATGAGTTAAATATTTTTTTCATCAACAAAATATGTATATTAAATATTTTTTTAATCAACAAATATACGAATTAAATAGGTAACATGTATATTTTTTTATAAAAAAGACATTCAATTCATATATTTAATCTTTTTTAAATAATTTTTTGTAAAGTTAAAATTATTTTTTAATAAATTGATCACTTTTGTTAAACAGATGGACTAATTTGGTAGAAAATCAAAAAATTTAGAACTCAAATAAAATGTCAAAAAAGTTTAGGACTCAAACGTAAAAAAAACTTAAAAGTTTAGGATTAAAAAAATCCTTATCCCGAAAATGGATCGGGGCAGAAAATTGCATTGGCCCACATTGATTTTGGGTTGCGAAAGTAGTTTAAAAACTCACGAACCAGCCATGCCAGTTCTGTCTGCCTAGCCATGTAGAAGTAGCCGCCGAGTAGGAGATTAGTAGACTACAATTGGTTTGGAGTTTGAAGGTACCTCACCCCGCACCTAATACCAAAATTTGCCATTTTTGTGTAAATATTTTCCAATGAGTTGTTGCGTCTGTCATTGGAACGATAAGAAAGAGTTGAAGTTAAACGAGGCAAAGGCGGAGTCTTTAATGATTCTACATTCATTAATAAAGTGGAGGGGCGTGTTTCTGTTGTCCTGTGTAGCTGGGGCAAAGTTGGCCCCTTCATCAGACTCATAGTTAGCTTTGGCAGCATGCATTCCATTTCCTTTTCAGAGTGAAAACATACACGTCATTGGAAAATTGAATCCCAATTCATCAGTTTTTTTTAACTTTATAGATATCTAGTTCTAGTCTTCAAAAGAATTATGATGGTGTCTTTCTCTTTTTTTTTTATCTTTTTTCTTTTTCTTTTCTTCACCTTTATGTGAGCTTGAGCCATGTGGAGTGGACAAAGACAGGTTTGGAATGGGAGAAATATTGTTTTCAATCTCGCTGGTCACTCTTGCATTTAAGTGTGCGCGCTCCCGAAGCCAAATACGCAAAAACATTTTTTTATTGAAAAATAAAAATATGCTGTATTTAAAATAAAAGATATAATATTTTTTTTAAAAAAATTATATAAAGACATAATATTAAATATAAAGTTAAATGTAAATACCTGAACTATTAAATTATAAAAAATATATTAAATTTTAAAAAATAAATAAACAGTCTTATTAATTAGAAGTCTTTTTGCGTATCACAAATTAAGTAATTATATTAAAATATATATATTTCCGATAACATAGTATATTACAATCTTATTTCTTTTTTTAAAAAAAAAAAAACAGATAGCGACCGTGCCCCTGAATCGTCCGTGATGCTCAAGCAATAAATCTGAAAGAGGGAAAGAGCAAGCAAGTAGTCCATGAAATGAAAAGATGCCCATCACTGGTCCTGCAATTCTGCCCAATGCTTTCGATATACGGTCCTATCAGCCTGTTTGTAAGTACAAATTGAAATCTAAACACAGAAGATCCTAAAAAGGCAAAAAAGAAACTAATAAAGGAAGGAAAAAAAAAAACAAAAGAAGACAGAGAGAAGAACGCTAATATTGATTGTTGACATTTTGATTACCGCATTTACTAAAAACACCTGCACTGCACGCAATGCATTTGCATCGAACTAGTATCTTGATTTTCTTTCTCAGTTTTCTATTTTCCCTTGCACTTTTCCAGGAAAATTTCTGCCTAGAAAATCTAAACCAACCATTAAATTAAAGCCTCAATGCTAGCCTTCTTTGCCATTTGACACACAGGACAAGACCCAAAAAAGGGCTCGCAAGCTTTGCATGAACAAAGGTGCCTACAAGGAAGGAACAAAATGCACGAATTCCTAGAATTACAGCCTTTGCAAACCATCGCCTTCTTCTTCAGCTTTCTTGCCCTCTGTTCATCATTGTCTTCTTCTTCTTCCTTCACAACGTCATCATCATGAACAACCAGTCCCCTGTTCACATCACAGCAAGACTCTGCGTCCTCGGCTCCATTTTGAAAGCAACAAGATGCAGCCTTTTCCCTTAATTGTTCGATCGTATTGTTGAGGGAGACGATCATGGCTTCGTGTTCTTGTGCCACTCTCTGCCATGTCATGTTCTCCATCTCTATTCTCCTCAATTGATCTTCAAGCTCCATTCTTCTCTTGGTTGCCTGTGCTATCTCCTCATCTTTTTGCCTTACAAAAAGCAGAACCTTTGATTCTACTGTCTTGCACAACAATGCAACTTGCCTCTTTCTCTGCTCTTGCAATAGAAATCTCAATCTCTGATCCTGTTTTGCACAAATATACAATCAGAAGATTAAGAAATTACGACCCAACAAATTTTAACAAAACAAGGACTTCAAATGTTGATGTCAAACCGGAAAAAATAAAACATTTATTAGAGAGACCCGAAAAGATTGCTGCTTTATGTGTTCTAACCTGAACTCTGATGTAATTATCCATTTCTTTTGTTTGCTTCTGATCAAGAGTAGCCATGGTTTGATAAAAAGACATTGATGATGATGGACTATTGTTGCTGTAATTCTGTTTCAGGGTAGCCGAAGACGAAACATGAGAACTACAGTTGTCAAACAAAGGATTCTGATCCATTATTTGCCACTGTTGGTTTACCAACAGTTGGTCTTGTAACTGCGACATGTTGCAATGTTGCTGCTGCTGTTGATTCTGATGGTGTAGAAATTGCTGTTTTTGTTGTTGGACATTGAAACCGAAATCGTTGAACCCTCCACAGCCATTATCCGTCCAATCCTGCGAACCCCACGAAGGAAACTGCGCTTGAATTGCCATCTTCCTCCAAAATCAACAACAGAGAGCCAAACCAAACCACCGAAGCAAAAAAGCAAACACCTTTTTCTCTCTCTCTCAAGCCTTCATGATCTCACAATCAAAACGCCACCGACGATCCTTCTCTTAATTGGCATATATCATCAACACCAAATCACAAAAACAAAGAAACCCTCTTTCTATGTTTGCCTCTGGTTTAATTTCTGGCCTTGCTCTGTGTTATGTACTGATGCTAATAACAACAGAAGGGTACGCACACAAAAAAACAACAAAGAACGACGTGGTGATAGAGGAGGTGGGCACTTATATAGGGAAGCGATGTGGTGTTATAATTATCATAGAGAGAGAGAGAGATTCGGGCGGTGGGGCGCGGGGTACTATAAAGTAGTAAAAGTAACTGCTGCAATATTGCTTGTTGAAAAAAAAGAAAGGCAGGAGGAGGCCAGTATGGCATACCGTTCTTTTTTCCTGTATTGAATATATTAATTTATGCGTAGATTTTCTTTGCTATAAATATATGATGACTTTCTCGAAAGCCCATTGTTTATTATTTAATAACTTAGCGTTTTTAAGATAGAGATGTGTGGGGGAGCGGTAAGCAGCGACGTACGCATGCAGATTTTGTGACTAAACTATCGGGTCAGAGACATCAGAGGCGTTTGTTTGGTTTTGAATTGAATAATAACAACAGAACTGAAGAAAGAAAGAAACCCAATAAAAGGAGAAAGAGAAAAAACTATAACAGTAGAGGGGAAGAGAAAGAGAGAGACAATGAATTGGTCTGTTTTCACTTGAGGAGAGAGAGAGAGATAAGGACTCAGACTCAGAGATTTGTCAGTTTAGTCATTTGGAAAGCCTGAAGAATAGGATTCTCTTTATTGGTTTTTTTTTTGGGGTAACATAAAAGAAAAAATTAAAACCACACAATCTTAATTTGTGGGACATCATTGATTGTGCTTTTGACAAACAAACAAAATGTGACATCTACTGTTTTGGCACTTTTTTGGGTAGCCTTTAAATGGGCAAGTTTTGAAGCTCTCAAGTCAAGTCATTGAATCATTCTCCGTTGCTAAAACAAAACAACCCGCAACCAAAAACCTAACAAAAAGTCATTGAATCATTCATTAAATGGTTGTGTAACCATTTGTAATTTTCTGCCCAATTAACAAAAATTAAATAAGGAATTTATAGTAGTACTGCAAATAAGGAAGTTTATTGCTATATCATCTCCTAAATAAATTCAGAAGCGTTTTCTGCTATTTAATATGTAGCCTATAGACACCAAATAAAGAATTGTAATGTCTATAATTTTGCCTTTGGACCTTTTCTCTGTTAGTGGAAAGTTTATATGCCAAATTTATAAGTTTGTTACGATGAGAATGAAAGATATTTGTTAATATTATTATTATTATACAACACTACAACAATGCACCACCAAAAAGAAAAAACTCTTCCGTACAACCAGAGTTGTGATAATTTTAAAATATCACAAAAAAATAAAAAATTTGGACTTTTAAATACATCTAAAAATTTAAGAAAAAAAAAATTCACGTTTCGGTGTCTTTTCCTTTATCAAGCTAACTGTAAATAGTACCTTATATGCAGTGGTGGATTCAGAAATTTTTATCAGGAAAGACGAAATTTATATATATATATATAAAAATTGTCAAAAATAGTATCTATAAAGTTTAGAGAATAAAGTTATAATTTTAGAGAGATAATAAGTTAAGATAAATTATATTTAAATACACATACCTTTTTTTTTTAAGGTGGACAAACCGCCTAACCTCAACAATGAATAGATCCGCCAATGCTTATACGTGCGAACGAGGGATTTGGTAGCAGTTCTTGACTATTTTCTAACCATTATTAGTCAAACACCGTGGTCTTAGTTAGCAAACGCGGGCCTGCATTTTTGTAAGCACAAGGCAGCATCCCAAAAAAAAATATCACATTTTGCTAAGCACAAAATCAATAGATACTTCATTTTCTAAGCATTCACATTAATACATATTTTTTTTCACCCCCGATAATATGCATTTAAAAAACGTGAGAGCTTGCAACTACACATGACACGGAGTAACAGCTTGAATTTGCTATCCATATACAATGGCCCGATAATTAAACAAACTTGGGCTATTCTGCAAATGAACTTTTACTCTTTTACTTATATATAAAAAATGATCAAAATTCTACTTTATTAATAAAAAATTTTAATTTAACTTATATTTTATTTAGATTTACTTAGACAAGAGACAGTAATTCCTGGAACTCTTGCCAATTTCACATCTACCACTCTCTTTTGGGACCACGACACCTCCAACTAAATGAAAAAATGAAAGGACGTATTAGTCCTTTGAAAAAAAACAAAAAAGTACTTGATTGAGGGCCCTAATTGGAAAGCTTGGTGGGCAAGGCGCGCACTGGAGCGAGTTTTTTACTCTTCTTTTATTATTATTATTTTTGTGTGTGTACATATTTTGACATGGATACATTTGTAGATAAAATTGTCAAATCATCAGGCACCCAATAGCGATTCCAGGAATTCATTCTTAACCAACCTGTCTCCCATTTCCTTTGATGAGATAAAATTCGAAAGAATTTCAATCTAAATTATCGGGTCTCCCACTTTCATTAAAAGCCATCGAATATAAAGTTTATTGAAATCACTTCCAACAAAGACCAAAAACGATTTTTTTTAAAATTTTAGTAAAAATTGTTTATTATCGTAAAGAAAAGAGTTTGTGAGAATAAAAACTAAAACTCGTATATCAAGTTTATTAATTATAAACCTTAACTATCAATCATCTCATATAAATTAGATCCACCTAGCTCTATCATTCATTCGACATTATTTGCGGCCAGGTGAAGATAAGCATGCTATACAATCTGGCCTGGCCACGAGATAAAGGTTTCTGTTTTTTAGTACTACGTTAGTGCTAAATGACGATGATGCTTATTTGTCTCTCATAATTGAGTCCCGGGTTAGCTGAATTATGCAAAGATATTTCCTTTCGTGTCGCTGCACATCGCATGAACATTTTGCAAATGAAGTGTGAAAACTTCACCTATATATTTGAATTTCATCTTCTATGTGAGATTGAAAAAATTCATCATCTCACGCGTGGTACGTAGCTATCTTCCTACGGAATTCCGTAGAATTTTCCATATACGCGTGGTTAATTTTTAAGAGATATTGGAAGAACATATATATCATACTCAGAAGAAAAATTAATAGATAGAATTCGACCTACTGCCTTCGGAGGGAAGGAGTCAGCAAATTCGTCTGTCCTTTGAATTCTTGTTATTTTCTTGATGAGTCGTTGAATTATATGTACATGTTACAATCTATTATCCAGTACATGACAACCGCCATATCTGTTGCCCTTCTTTCTTTTCCCCCCTTTTGGATAATAATGGAAAAAATAAGCACACACAAATTTATATACAAAAAGTACACAGAGTTAATAAAATAATAATATTTATTGTACTATTTTAACAAAAAAAAATTTTGAAAGAAAAAAATTTTTTATAATGAATTTTAAATAATATATATTTTATATTTTAAAATAACATTAATTTAAATTTAGGTTACAATTTTTTTCCAAAGAAGAAAAAAATAGAAAAAACAAAAAAAAAATTTACAAAAAAACTCTATTAAGTATTTGGAGAGAAGAAAGTAAAGTTAGGCAGGACATATTTGCGCCCATATCAATAATATTGGCCTAAAAAAGTCCTAAACAAACAAATTCATCATAAATGAAGTGGCAACTTGATCGTGAATGCTAAATGAATTGGCAACTTAATCGTGAATGCTGCAGAGCCTTCTTACTACTTATATAATGTGCATTTAATCTTTTTTTCCCTTTTGGCCCGGGGGGTGGTTGGCATTGGGTTTAGACTTTAAAACAATTGAAAATTTGAAAGAAACCGTGTTTTCACCACCCGACAACCACGTATTCATTAACGACATTGCAGACGAAAATTAGTGTCTGCACCAAAGTCAAGCAAGATCTTCATCTCATTTCTCCTTACGAATTTGTGGGTCTGTTTTTTTCACCCCTTCTTTAAACAGCGACGTTAAATTGTAATAAAGGATCGATATAAACACGCCTAATAGAATGAGAAGTTAACCCTCTTCAGGATTAACTACTAATACCATTAGTATTTATAACCCTACCAAACACAGGATAGGATTGCCTACCGTTACAAAATAATTTCTTTTATCCCAAAACAAACACATCGTAAGTTGCCAAACCAAGTCTGAGTTAGCCACAAGAGAAGGTTCTAAAATTTAAGTTGTAAACTAATGTTCATCCTAGATGAAAACATGACTATAATAAGAAAATTTTGTTCCAAGAAACAAATTACGAGTTTCCTTGTATCGACATAATTAAAGACTAAAAATTTGTGAAAACATAGCTGAATTTCGGGATTTATATTCCAAATCAAATGTTAATTTGATTATTCAACGCATTTTTTAAAATTTTTGAGTCGGTTAATGGGTTCATTTCATTTGTCACTCAAAATTATTGTATAAATCATTAAGCACTAATTAAAGATGACAATGTGATAATGATGCTTGTGAATGGGTGAAAAAAAAAGCTTCAAATTGGAAAATTTATGAAAAGCATTGCCCTTACATGGAAAAAACGAGAAAAATAATCAACTATTAATTGCAATATGCAAACAAAATTTGCCATCAAAACCAAATCAAAAGATGACAAGTTGGCAAGAAACTACTAGTTAGCATGCACATTTCCACCCGCAATCTCACACAACAAATCAGGACCAATCGACAAATCGCAATCCTTATCTCCCTCTACAGACTTCAATCGACATGACATAACCCAGCGAACGAGCCATTGCCCACCGAACACAACCCCCCACAATGGGTTCGAAGCTCCCATTTTGGACGGTTACAATGGATCCTAAATCACTGAACTTTATCCACCTCAGCAATAATCTAATCAAAGTCTTATGGAAAATCCATTTCCACAGTTTCCTATGCACCATTTTTCAATAGCTACGCATTGCAACAACGCAATACTACTGAAAAAAAGGTTACTGGTACTCTTTTTTTTTTTTAATTTAGTAATTGAGAACATAGTGTCCGTTTGCACTTGCCATGAAAGTTGAGAGGAAACAAGGAGGGAAACTTAAGCATATGGCGATGGTGAAGGTGGACCCATGTGCCGCCCACCTACCATGACCACCCCCCCCCTCCCCCCCCAATTGAGTCGGTCACATTCCTTTGTTCTTTTGCTTTTGGGCGTCTCTTGTGCAAGCAGTGGTGCAAATCATGTGATTTATGAATTGTGAAAAGCATCAACACGAACATTACACAGCAATAATCCTGCAAGCTGGCTCATGTAACAGGATGCAAGATTGAACTAGAATAATATCTATGGGTTAAGCATACATCTTAAATTTTGAATCTCACTAACACATCAATTTATAAATGAAAATATGATAACTAATTAGTTATGTCTTGACACTAAAAAAACATTATAAAAATAAAATATACACATACTCATGATTGTGTGTTCAAAATATTTTTTCTCAAAATAAAAATAACACTGCACAACAATAATACATTAGCACGCCGCTCTTTTTGCTTCTCTCACTCGATTGACTAGGAAATTTGCGGAACATGGTAAATGTAAGCATTATTAAAGACGTGTTGTTGTGGGTGGGGATGCAAAACTACAAAGCCCATTTCTCGTATTTGGTGCCACAAAGTCTTTCGCTGCAGCTTCTTAACTACTTCTCATTGTTTTCTTTTTTTCCCCTCGCTTTTGATAAAGTGGATATAGAGTATAGACACATTTCTGGGTCTTTGCCCCCGTAATGGAGCAACCCCACCTCATCAATGTTTGCTTTGTCTTGTTCTTTTCAAAATAATGATTTGCGTTTTGATTATGTAGAGAGCCAAGTTGTTTGCTTTATTAATGGAGCTAGCCAAAGTTGATTGGCTTGATATATATTAAGTGGATTTACTATTCCATTAACGTCGGAGGTGACCTTCTGATGTGTGTCAAATAAGCATGCGTTTGGTGAACAAAAACAAAGAAGAAGGACGCACGTGCTTAACCCCAACAATCAAAGCAAATTTCAACTTACCCCAAGATTAGTTCTTGAAAAACTAGTCGCCTTGAACATGTAATTAACTTAACCACAGTTATAGTGCCCTTAGTTCCTCAAATTACGATTCTGTTTTGGTACAGTTATTGACTAAATTTTGAACTACCCCTGAAATTAAAAGTTGTCCAATATTTGTTTATTTGGTTGGAATTTAAGGGGCCAAAAAAACAACGTCCACCGATAAAAAAATAGTACTAAGTGACTTTACGTTGATTAAATAATTTATGAACACTAATCGGAACTAATTATCATAACCCTCGGTTTAAGGTTGCATTAATGCCTTCCATTGAGATTTATGTTTCTTTCATTAATCGCACCTCTTACACAAGGGGGACAGAGTTGTTGCCATAGGAAATACTTGGAAATCATTTTTTCCCAATTGTGACAGGTTTTTGGACTCTTATCCTGTTACTCAACAATTTGAATTCCTGTGCCATCATTAGTGGAAACAAATCGACGAATCATTAAATCCTACATAAAGATAAAAGAGAAAAAGAAACGTATATTTATTGATTACATGCAACGCATTTTCCTCGAAGATTCTAGCAGACACTTCCTGATTAAAGGTAATGTCCAACTGCTGCCGACCCAATTCAGCATGGCATGCAGTATTATTATTGATCGAAGCAATAAGAAATTTGTCCTTGTCAAGGCAGAGTCATCATTAATTATCTTAGCCTGTTTGCTCTAAGCATAATTATTTCCGACTTGACTTGTTTGCAATAGATAGTGGGGTCTTTTTGTTTTTGGTGAAAAACCTGAATATGTCATCCAATAACACTGACAAATTTATGAAATACAAAACCCAATAAAATTAATTATTCATGCATTCCAACGGCCATATGGGAGCTCTACAAAAAAAATTAAAAGAAAAAACAGTCTGTGTTCGTTTTATTTTTTTTTTTTTATATATACTTTTGTTAGCTTAGCCCAAACTACAGATGACTATAGGTTGGATCTGGACGCAAAGAGGCATAAAGTCGACCGGTCGCTAGGTTTAGGTATGGGTTGAATTGGCATGAGCCAGGGCTACATGATAGTGCCTGGTAAACAGATACCCACCAAGCCACCCAGTGGTAAAAATTGAAGTCTGACCTGCGTGACGAATGCTCACACAGTGAATCAGTGGAATTGCCGAGACCACCTGCCTTCAAGTGGTCGCGGGACCACCGGAGTCCCTCTCGTGGGCATGACTATTTGTCCACACGCGGAATTGACTAGGAGTGGGCTGGGAGAAAAGGTAGGTAAATTGCAGGAGGGCACATATAGACTCCCGCAGGCACACACAAGTATAAGATGTTGGAGCAATCGTGGGAGAATGGAGAAATCTTTTATGGGCCCTGTATTCATATGCCCCCGTGGCGGGTATACATGGTCTTTATGTTTTTTTATAAAACAAAAACTAAGCTGCTTTGTTTGTTCCGATGTTCGTCTCTTTTCGTGCAGCGGCCACATAATTCTAGTGCTCATTTAGGATTATTGTTTGATTATTAGTCAGAGCATGTTACTGTTACACGCGGAGTCGTATGTGGCGGGTGGCTACATATCATATAAGGCTGCTTAAGGTTGAATCTTTTTTTTTTCCCTTAATTCCCTAACCCCCCGGCCCCCCCCGCCCCGAAAAAAAGTGGTTGAAGTTGTGTAAATTGTGACACTATCTCTCAAGATCTATTTAGTGGTTATTGTAATATCTCATTTAATTTATTTTAAATGATAATTTATTATTTAAATATTAATAAAATTAAATAAATCTTTTTTTACGTTTGATTATTAAATTAATAAATCTAAAATTTACTATTGTACTATCAACATAAATTATCATTTATTGAGGACATATACTAATAAAAAAAATTTAATTTTAAATTCAAAATAAAATATACGGAATTATTATTTAAATTATCCTCTTATAAATCTATTTTGCCTTGGAGGCCCACCAGAGACATTTACTATTATTGCAGGCATAGTCTATTCAGACGTAAGCATAACTAGATTATTGTTTGAATTCCAACGCTGGAAAAGTCCGAACTTTGTGGCTCTTTGAAGACAAAGTAGATAGCTCAGTTTGGTTATTATTAAATTAATAAAATCAATATCCTTGTGTACATCATTGGGGTAGCCCAAATAGTGCCGTGTATCGTGACTCGGTCTCTTGGATGCACAAATTAGACAATGTGGTGTTAATTATTCACAACCAGTGTGTTGAAGTATATTTAGACCCTCGGTTCCAAAAAAAAAAAAAAAAAAAGAATGCATATTTAGACCCGATTCAATCGCCAAAACAGGCATTCTTGAGTCATATGTCAGTCAAAACTACCGGGACATAGCCCTTCGTGTCTCTAACGGTACAATCAAGTGTGAAAACCAATCAAATTTCATTAATATCTTCTCCAACGGCATTGTCTATCCCAATTTGAATTGTAATAAACCAAATTTAATAACCTTAATTAGCTAGTCTCCATACATCGACTAGACAAAACTTTATTAATCAACACTAACTAATCCCTCATTTTCGGTTGATTAATCGATAATAGGATCGATGGTATAAAATTGATCATATCCTTAGCACGTGCGCACTCTTGCCGTGGCTTTGGCTTTTGGGCATGCCATCTGCCGCCCACCTCATCTCACAAATCACAATGACAACAAGAATGTGAAACAGAAAGTGGGCAGGCAGCAGCCGGTGCCCATCGTCCTATCTGCAGTCTTCCGCAAGAGAAAGCAAGTTTGGTTACTTTTAAATGAGACCCCATGTCAGGAAATTTCACAACCTGGCGCGTTGGAGAGCGACATACGCCAGTCATGTGAAGCGTCGTTTTTTGGCTCCCACTCCCCCTCCCGTAATGCACTTTTTTCAGTTTTTCTAACACGGGCCTTTTCAAAAGTAAAAGTAAAAAATCTTGTGAGGCAGGAGAAAAACACATTCAGTTTCCGTGCTTCCCGTGCAAGTTTGACTCCATAAAATTGGTCCATAACTCTAATCAAATGCTTCATCCGTTCAATTGTGCTTTTTTTTTTCCCAATTTTTTGACGTGGTTCGTCTTTCCAAGAAGCTCCCCTCTTTCTCAGTCAAATCTATATTGGTGATGGGTAAGTGGGTCTACGAGAGATAGATGGGTTTTCAAGGCAATTCATTTTTCTTGAGCAAGTGTATATGGAATCTTGTCATCAATTGACAATCTGGCCATTGCATCAATTCATGCATGTCTCCTGATGCTGAGAGGGACAGGTCTAGCCGCCGTGTAACTTGGTGTCCCGACTTCATAATTGTTTCTGGTTGCACCTTTCCCCGTGCGATCAGCGGAACCTCTGAGTTGTAGATTTGAATTAAACACACTTTGAAAAACGCAAATGGTCTAAGCCGCCGTGTAACTTGGTGTCCCGATTTCATCTTTGTCCCTGTCTTTCTTATAACAACATCAACCCCAATAACAAAGTTTAAATTTCAAATTTAATAAGAGTTGGATATACGAATTAGTTCTTACTATTTCGTTTTATTTTATAATAAACCTTTTGTAAGATCTAATTGTTCTAAATTTTTTTTAATTACTGATTTTCAAATCAATTAAAGTCTCTCTCTCCCTCTCCTCAGTCCATACATCTAAGACATATCACTTTTCTTTAAAGAAGTACCCATTAGTTTACATTTGACATATCCAAACTAATACAATCGCTACTCCCTTAATTTCTTATTAATATGTGCTACAACTATTTTGTTACGGATGTCCTAATTCCTAATCTGGTCCTTCCTTAAGTTTCTACTCATTTATTTAAGTATTTTCATCCCTGTGACACTCATTTTCTGTGTATGTTACTATTTCACCGCCTAATACTCGCAACCATAGAGCATCACTAGACTGGACAAATCGCCGTACAATAAAATTTACCCTTCAACTTAAGAGAAATTCGACAATCACACAAATTCTAGTTGCACATCTCAATTTCATCCATTTTGTTTTCGTCCTATGAAGTACTTTTCCTCTATATTGTCATCTCTTTGGATAATAGAATATAGATAACGAAATTGGCTACAGCGAAAGATATCCACCCTACCCAATCCAATGATCCACTCTACACACTCTTAACATCGCTTAAGTTGCAATGCATACAACTTGTCTTTCTTATCTAAACGGATAATTAATCAAACCTAAAAAGTTTTAGTCATCACACCATGCGATTGCAACGTATTCAAGTACACAATTTTTAGTAGAAGTTATGATATTGATGTTCAACGTCATCCTTTGGTTTACCCGTTCAAATTTTCTTCTTTAGTAGTTTCAGAATTGTGGAAAGATGTAACGCTAACGTTAGGTGGTTCCAATAATAAATTCTGGTATACTAGAATTATTGACATATGTAAATTTTGTGATTATATCACATAAGGGTATCAGCAGTAACATAAATGGATTAAATAATAATTTTAATGACTGTGAGTAAAATTAAGATATTATCTCCCAGAAGTGAACAGTTACGTTCTTACCTGCTGGAGGTCAAAAGGCCTCCTGCTTTTTTTTTTGGGGGGGGGGGGGGGGGGGGGAGGCGGGGGGTTGTGGAAAAAAAAAAGGGAATGCAGAACAAACCGAGGGGACAGGTCTGATCCCGGGCCTGGGCCTCGCTGACCCAAGTTCTTTGTGAACACAGTGATGGTATATATGGTCGCGCCAGTGAAAAGAAGCCTACCTATCCAGTAAGCCTGTTGATTTTGGGCTTTACCCCGAGCCTAGACTTTCATTCCAGCCCAGAAAACCCCGAACCTGTAAAATTAGATCCATCATTTTTCTCGACAATTGTCATGGTAATTAGCGAAGAAGGGCGTTAGTCAGTGGACTCGCACATACTAGAGCAAACCCAATAAAATTCTGTACAGGCAAGAACGTATTTTAAAGAACATGAAGTCGGATTTCTGAGCTTCCGCTACACACTTGACTCAATATGAATGCCCGAAGTTTCTCAACTCAAAGATGGGCAGAAACTCTTTTGGTACACATAGCATGATAAACTCAACGTGGTGTGATCACATGTTTTTTACAGATTATAGCAATAGGTTAGGCCTAATATGCGAAGATTAATAAATAATTATAGTGGCTAATAAAATTATGGAGGCTTTTATTTTGATTTGCAAGCACGGAATCCCATTGCACTGTCCGCGATAAGTGTTTTCAGATACACTATTGCTACGGTTGGCTGTCGACAATCTCCTTCAGCATATGTGCTGTGTTTATTAAGAAAAGGGCTAATTAATTACCCAAGTTCTTTGTTTTTTTTTTTTTTTGTCTTCTTAAAGAATGCAGATGCTCAACCCTCTTGATTTATCCTCCTTATTGGGTCTGCTTAGCATGGACGTGCCAAACATTGTATGGTGTAAAACACCATTTATAAGTTGCACATTGCTTGTGAAATAATTTTCGATAACAAAAATAACATATATTATCTATATATATATATATCTACTAATCTTGTGATAAAAGATTGTCAAATGACATTCTTCTCCTTCCGTTCTTTCTTTCTTTTTTTATTTTTAATATAAACCATTCATCTTCCAAATGTTATGTTGAAGAATATGCAGAGTTGTGTAGCAATTATAATACAATTAATTATATTTTTAGTTAATATATTATAATTACAATCGTTATGAAAGATAAAGAGTTATGTGGCAATTAAGATTGAAATTTTATATAAATCAATTATTAACTCTATATCTCAGTGAAGAATTTAAGTTGTTACAGTTCTATGGTGGTAATATGGGAGGAGAACTAAATGATAACTTATAGCAATATAAGCAGTATTTTCTCTCTCCCCCTGTGTATATACACAAATAGTGTACTTTTGATCATTTATGCTTAGTTGTTTATCGTATAGCTAGATAAAATAAATTTTCTTTTAATAATAAAAAAGGTTTATCATTAGTATATCGGTTATCGAATTTGTAAGTTGAGATGAAAGTATTTTTATTTTTTTTGCCTCATTCAATCCAACCAATAAGAAAGTACGTATCACTCAAGTACTATTTAATCATAGTGGGCTTCTTCCAAATCGACTAAACAATATTTATGAGTCTGGAATTAAGAGCGTGCAAATAATAATCAAATTGGACAATTGTGGAGGTCAAAACTTTATAGGTGCTATCTGTGAAATTCGAATTAGAATCAAGAGTAAGAGAAACATGTTGAATTACTGTCAGATTGCTATTTTGGGTGGTTAGAGAAAACAATTTTTTTTTTTTTTTACCGCAATAAAATCATTGTATTAATACACAATAAATTTATACATGAGACTGATACATAAGCGTCGAAAATATTTACTTAAAATAAAAAAATAAATTTTTATCAATAACCTACATATCAAGTAATCAAACTAATCATTACTAAACATGACACAAAATTTAATAAAAATTACTAAACTATAATTATATGTATATAACTCTAAAATGTTAACTTAAATTAATTCAGTCATAACTAACTGTACAGAGTAGTACCTAACGTACATTGGTAAACTGATGACAGAAATCATACCGGCATTGCGGACAATGAATTGTAATCCTGCTAAACTATGAACACAACAAAATACATATAGATAACAAGACACCCAAACAACAAAAGTCCTACAGAAACCATTTTTAACAGTTCCAGCGATGATAGAGGCATGGTCAGTGACGGAGCAGACGTGGATGGCAGTGGCAACTACGTTGGCAGAAGTGGTGGCGCTCGGGGCGGCTCCAGCAACTTCATCTCAGGCTCCTACGGGTTTGGCCCTTGCACCGGTAGCCAATACGGCGGTGCCAACAACGAAGGCATTTTCAGAGACAAGAACTTTGACAACCAGTACAGCGGTGCCGATGGAGGAGGCAGCGCCGGGGCCAAAAAAGTCAAACATAGTCGAAAAGGGCCGAGATACGGAAATTTGGAACTAAAATGACATTGAATGACATTATTTAGACCTGAAACGACAAAAAATAAACTAAAAGGCCCCAATATTTCCATTTGGGGGTCTGCTTCAAGAGGAAGATGTAAGGAGCACGACGAAAGGACCGAGATAGTAGAGGAGGAAGAAAAGAAGAAGAAAGCCGGAGTGGAGGCTAAGGGAGGGGGTTTTGTGGCTGGCTATCACCTCCACCAACTAAAATTTGAGCTGATTTATGAAAGAGATGAAGAGAGTTTGGGAGGAAAAGGTTTTAGAGAGAGGTCACGACAACAGGATCTCATTTATAAGCAATTTTCGTTCGAGAAAATTTTCGTGGACGGGATAGGGTAGATGAAAAAGAAATGAAAAATTTTTTTGTACAACCAACCGATTTATTTGTATAATGAGAGGTTAAATTATTGTAACGAAATTTAAAAATATTTTTTATATTTTTTTATTATAAAAATTAAGTATTTAGTTATATAAATAAGTTAATTGATTATAAAAAAAAAAAATTTTTGTCTGCATCTTCTTTTTTACTATGCTTTGAACGGGTAACTTTTATTTTCTTTGGTGAAAAAAATTTTAAAAATATATTCTACGCATAGTTCTTTGTTTTTGACTGCAGTAGGAAATATTTCGGATAAATCTGGGAGTAATTGATGGTGAAAACCGACAGCGTACACCGCATCCTCCCCGAGAGCGAAAACGACCCAAAGCATCGTCTCAAAAATGATGGCCTCAAATTCTGGGGATGTTGCACCTTATGCCTTATGGTAGACTGCTGCAATTGCTGCCACGGCTCTATTATATGGAGTCAGTCAACGGATCACTGCAGCTGCTAACTTCTGCCCGTCGTTCCAGCGAACTAGCTTGTGCTAAAATTATTAGCATATACCAACCTTATCTGGTGGAACCTGCAACTCATCCGACGTCTCAACTTTTGATTGATTAGTGCACTCGAAGATATAAAAGAACGAGGTGAAATAGCTCGTACCTGAAAATTTTAACTGCGAAATATAAAATTTACAATTCTCTCTCTTATTAATATCTTTATTTTTTTGGAGAAAATATTAATATCTTTATTATGATGGTAGAACATATATATATATATATATATATATATATATATATATAATTTAGTATTTTTAAGTTAAATTTTCTTATTGTGCTTGTAAGTATTTTTTTTTTTTGTACAATTATAACTATTTTTTATGTAATTATAATGATAAAAAGTGATACAAAAATATTATTATTTTTTAATTTCATATTTATTTCTTATAATTACATAAAAAATACTTGTAATCACATTAAAAAAAATTTATATAAATATAATAAAAAAAATTTATTTGTCTATATAACGAAACTTTTATATATATATCAAAGTTCATGCATCCCTCTCATCCGCACCGTAAGAAATCAAATTTCAAAGATGAATGATTGATCTCCGTTTATTTGGCGAGGTGGGGCTCAGATGTAAACTGGCGCCCAAAATATCAGAGGAAAGAGCCACCGGTCGGTGCTCGGATATCATCGCCCAACAGGGATTATTTTATTTTAAATAAATACCCATTCTTTGCAAGACAAGTGGCAGGGAACCGCCCATCAAGAACCCCCAATAAACTAAAATCCAACGGCCCAGATTTCAAGAAGAAGACCACGGCTGACAGCTCAGCGTTGTTTATTGCTTACCAGAGCGGCCTCCCGCGCGTGTTATATATTCTTCCTTAAATTCAATAGGCTTATCAACCACTGCATTTGTGTCAAAATTCCGTCCTTACCATCGTTTCCTTTGTGAGATTTCAAAAAGCCCCCTTTTTTTTTTTGTGTGTGGCCGCATTTTTTCGACTGCTCATCATAATCTCCTTCACATCATCGCGTTGTGATTCCCTTAAAAGTAGCAAGAAGGAAGAGAAGCAAAATGGGTGCTCTGGATCATTTCTCTAATCTATTTGATTGTTCTAGCGGCAGTTCCAAGCTCAAGAAACGCAAGCAATTGCAGGTACACCCCACCCCCCGCGTGTCTTTTTTATTGCTCTCTGATTTCTATTTCGTTTTGGTTAAAAGTTTGACCAGATCTCTGTTCTGTTAAGAGGCTTCTCCCCCGCGGGGTTTCCTTTTCCGTTTCCTGCTTGCACAGTTGAATTTATAGTACGAACTTGATCTTAGGTTTCCAAAATCCCATGTCACAATGGATCTTTAACGTGTTTTTGGGTTAACTTATTGCTTTTTTTTATGATTGCTTGCGGGGTTCTGGTTTTTTTTGTTGGTATTAGATTATAAACATTTTTATCATTTTGTCCACTCTTCCCCCTTAGCTAATTTAGTTTATTTCTGAATCCAACCATTATATCATTTTTTTCATCTTGTTGCAATTCTAAAATTATTTAGTTAAAAATACCAAAATTTTTCTTCTTTTTTCCTTATATATAGATCTCCTCCACTTTGTTACTTGTCGGAGCTGCGAGTACTCCCTAAAAAATGCGCTAATCTGAGTATAGGGTTTGACTGGCAGCACTGGCTACCAACTGTCCTCCAAACTAAGGAAAAAGTTGTAAAGGTAAAATAATAAAGATAAAATTAATTTATGAAAATTTAAATTATTAAAATATAAAAAATATATTAAATTTTAAAAAATAAATTAATTATATATATATATATATATATATATCATAAATGATGTGACCATATAATGCTACCGTTTTCGAAATACTAATGCTTATGTAGCCATCGAAAATTGAATTCGAGCATGGGCGTGAATAGGCTCACTTTTGTCTCTTTGCTTAAAGTTAAAGAAAAAGAAGACGAAACGAAAAGGGCCCTCCCCACTGCTTTTTGTATGATACCAACACAGCGTGGTCCACCGCATGCCAAATAATTCTTCCTCTTTAAAAACACTTCGGTCACCCGTCAACCTCTTGTATGATAGAAACGCTTCGTTAGTTAATTGCCACGTAACGGTCATCTAACCAGATTGAATACCGTTGCTTGATTTTCTTGTGATCAGACGGTGGAGGTGAAGGTCCGGATAGACTGCGAAGGATGCGAGCGCAAAGTGAAGAGAGCGTTGGAGGGGATGAAAGGTGTGAAACAAGTGGACGTGGAACGCAAAGCCAATAAAGTGACAGTCGTCGGATACGTGGACCCTTCCAAGGTGGTGGCCCGCGTGGCTCATCGGACGGGCAAGAAGGCTGAGCTGTGGCCATACGTGCCGTATGATGTGGTGGCTCACCCTTATGCACCCGGGGTCTACGACAAGAAGGCCCCCGCTGGGTACGTGAGAAATGCCGAGGACCCACAAGTGTCCCAGCTCGCACGTGCCAGTTCCACTGAAGTCCGCTACACCACCGCTTTCAGCGATGAGAACCCTCAAGCCTGTTCCATTATGTAATTAATTAATTAATCATTATTAGGGGATTTTCTAATTTGGTTTTCGGGATGTTGACTTGTTATTTGGCGAGTACAATGTATTTGTGTTGTGTGTTGTTTTTTTGTTAATGCTTTGTTAGCAGGAACCTCTTAAGCAAAACAAGAGGCAATCAATTATCTAGGCTGCTTGATCTATGTATTGTCCATTATGTTTTGAGCTTATTGTAACAAAATAAGTTTTTTTTTTTTCCTTGTGTTATGGAATCACTTCAGCTCGTACATCATTCATTACCGGAATTTTGTGGCCAAAAAAGTTAAAAATGAGACCTTGTTTTTCATTGTGATTTAGGGTTCTTATTTAATGCACAACATTCATGTAAGTACATTGAATCAAAAAAAAAAAAAAAAATCATGTAAGTACACGAACGCTAAGTCTATTAGTATTAGATCCAATGAACGTGGATCTAAAAGACTTTACAATACGTTCATTGCACCCGATCATCTAGGTAATTGCAGTTGGATTATATGGGTGAAAATTGACCGTGCAAATTATGTGACCCTGAGATCAAACTAATTTGTGGTGCAAAAAAATATATATCAAACTAATTGATCAAGTAATTTCATGAACTGCTTACAATAATCATGCATAGACATCAAACCTACAACTACAAGATTTCTACCGGTTGACAAATAAGCTATGGGAGATTGGGGTTTTATGTTACTGTAATTTGTTACTTATCGTTTCTTATATTTTTTGGGTGCCACCGTACTAGGCAGGATTTTCTAATGCATGAACCCTCAAAATTTTCATTTGATGACGTAGTTCAACAATAAATTAATGTATTTTCACTCTGGCGATCTAAATTTAAATCTCTTCATTTGCACCCTCTCACGACAAATGTTGGGTGACTAAAAAAAAGTGACAAAAGTCTGTAATATATCGTTAGATTTCATACTTGATCCATTTATATTTGAGTAGTGAGTCTGTTTCAATCGAATAATTAAATGAACATCAATAAATAAAAATTACTTTAATATCAACCTACAACTCTAATAATTGAGGTATTTTCAATAAAATTTTCTCCCACAAAAAACAAATACAGAGCATAACATACTGTGGGCGCAGGGACACAAGATCACGAGGAGTCCCAATTTTGGCGCGAAACCAGACCCCTGAGCCAAAAACGCCGCCAAAAACAGAAAAGAAAAGAAAAGGGATTTATCCATTCCGCAACCAGCCAACGGCAACGCTATTAGACTGACACTAACACAAACAATTTGAATACAGAAAGACTTTTAAAAGTGTAAGAAATGGCAGGAGGAAGGGTAGCAGAAGGAGAGGAGGAGCAGCAGGAGGTGGGAACGGAGCAGCAGCTGGACGAGGAATTCTCTGTGTGGAAGAAGAACACGCCGTTCCTCTACGACCTCGTCGTTTCTCACCCGCTTGAGTGGCCCTCTCTCACCGTCCACTGGGTCCCTCTCTCCGCCCCGCAGCCCCACCCCTCTGATCCCTCGTCTTTTGCCGTTCACAGGCTGGTCCTCGGCACCCACACCTCCGATGATTTCCCAAACTTCCTCATGATCGCCGACGCCATCCTTCCCATTGGCGCCGCCACTGCTGAAGCCAAAATTGATCCCAAGTCTGCTAATTCTGTCATTCCTAAGGCAAGTAACCTAATCGCTTCACTTCACATCACGGAGGTGGAAAGATTCTAGGGTTACCGAGATCATGGGATTTTCTTGTTACCGTCGATTTCTGGTTTCTTTTCTGAATTTCTTTATCTCTGGGTTTTATTGTTGTCTTAGAATTTACTTACCGAAGAGCTTCGTTCCAATTCGTTACTAGGATAAGCGTTTTGTTTTGTGCCTGCCAACTGTTCGATGAAATGAATAGCTGAAAACGTTGGATTTTGTTTCTGATTTCAAAAAGTGAAATTAAAATTTGGGCGTCGACTTTTTGGCGACCTGACTGGCAAAATTGCAAAAAAATAAATTGCTACTTAACGATGCAATTTTACAGAGTATTATGCTTGTTTTTACAGCTGTTTTCCTTGTGCGTTTTAATTGCTGATGATGCTTGCCTGTTGGTAGGTGGAAATAACTCAAAAGATTCGTGTTGATGGAGAGGTGAATAGGGCGCGATGTATGCCTCAGAACCCAACTCTTATTGGTGCAAAGACGAGTGGTTGTGAGGTGTACGTGTTTGATTATATGAAACAGGCGGAGAAGCAGCGAGGGAATAGTTGTGATCCTGATTTGAGGTTGACGGGTCACGAGAAAGAAGGTTATGGGTTGTCATGGAGTCCCTTTAAGGAGGGTTACCTCCTGAGTGGTTCACATGATAGTAGAATATGTTTGTGGGATGTCACTGCCATGCCTCAAGATAAAGTGCTTGATGCAATGCATGTTTACGAGGCAATGCCAGAAATTCTCTTTTTTTCTTTTCCCTCTTTCTTTGTGAACACATAATGCTAATCCTTTCAGTAGTGTTGCATTAAATGCTAATTGACTGAACTTGTTCAGGCTCATGAAGGTGTGGTTGGAGATGTGGCATGGCACTTGAAGAATGATAATTTGTTTGGTTCTGTTGGGGATGATTGTTGCTTAATTATTTGGGACTTGCGCACAAATCAAACCCAGCAATCTGTTAAAGCTCATGAGAAAGAGGTGAGTCCAGCAATCTATCAGAATAATGCCGATGGTATCTAGAAATCTGTACAATACATGAAGAATTAAGTGGAAATATGCCAGGAGCAATAGGAGCTGACTTTCAAGCTCTGGCATTGCCTTGCTATGATTTATTTCTATGTCAGCATAAGCTAGATGCTTGTCAATGTTTGTGTATGTTAAAGATGTTGCTGTGATGCTTTGGGGAGAAATAGTTTGTGATGTGGTATATGCTATGCTGTTAGCTGCCAATTACTGCTGAACCATGAGAAACAAAGATAGATTTTCATCCCGGGAAAAAACTCTATTTACTGGTGAATCTGTGCTTATAGTTTCCTTTTGCTGGATTCTTACATGATGTCATCTCCTCTGTTCTTTAGGTGAACTATTTATCATTCAATCCATACAACGAATGGGTTTTGGCTACAGCCTCTTCAGACACGACTGTTAATCTGTTTGATATACGGAAGCTGACAATGCCGCTTCATGGATTAAGCGGTCACACGTACGTCCCATGGCTTTCTTATATATGCCATGGTTTATTACCATGATTAACATGTATTTATGTGGATTCTGAAATTTGATTTATCTTCAAATGCATGATCAAAATTTAATTTTCACTATTCTTACATGCCGAGATACTTGACTACGGTCACAAAGTAGAATTCCTGAGAATCGATCTTTCATGTGTTGTTGACCTTTCGGCATCTTCTTCTGAGTCATTATTGTTCTACTTATAAACGTAGATGTCCATTCACTCAAAATAAACACTGCAAAAAGTTTTCTTTACTTGTGTTGTACAGAATAAAATTTTGCTCTCGTATATGTTCTGCACCTGTACCCCAATCCTCTGGGTCTGATTATCATCTCTTTCATTGGAATTTTTTTTTTTTCAACGCAATTTTGTATTTTGCTTTCCTCACAGCATGACCTGACTTCTAGCATACCAAACAAGAGGATTTTCACTCTTTTTTCTTAGTTATTTTCAGCAAAGTGTGATTTGTAATCGCTTGGGTTTAGTGTAAACATATGTGAAAGCAAGAGTGCATCAAAGATTCATTACTATGCATGTATTTGTCTCTTACAGGGAAGAGGTATTCCAAGTGGAATGGGATCCCAACCATGAAACAGTGCTAGCGTCTTCAGCTGATGACAGAAGACTGAACGTTTGGGACCTAAACAGGTACTGTCGCTGAATGTCAGATCTTTCCCCATTTTATATCGACATATGTTACTTCTGAATTTTTTAATCGTTTGAATACCTGGGCTTGTACATATTCATTAGCTAAATTGCAGTCCGCGTCTAAGTCAATTTTCACCTTATCTGAGTAAGATCCTAATGCTTTCAGGATAGGGGAGGAGCAGTTAGAGTTGGATGCGGATGATGGCCCTCCTGAACTACTTTTCTCTCATGGAGGTCACAAGGCCAAGATTTCCGATTTTGCATGGAACAAAAACGAGCCATGGGTCATTTCAAGCGTGGCCGAGGACAACACTCTTCAAGTGTGGCAAATGGCAGAAAGTATTTATCGTGATGATGAGGACATTCTGGCCGCCGATGACCTTCCGTAGATTAAAATTTTGGCAGGCAAATGGCTTAGAGTATTCTAGTTTTGCTCTGCAGCTTTTGATAGGAGCTATAACTATGACTTTCTGTAAACAAGCTAAGAAACTGATGATAATCTAAACATATTCTAGTCAATTTTCCTACAACGAACTTGTTAGCAATTCCAATGGTGTCCTGTTTGATAAGTGAAGTTACTAACAAATAGAGTTCGTGGAAGTTTAACACTAGGATTTGATTCCTGTCCGCATCTGGATCAGTAGTATAACATTGAAAGTACGTCACCCTCCCTCAATTCAGTAACTCAGCAAACAATAATTTATATTAATTTGGACAAGCGAAAACTTCCGCAACATGCTGCCAAATAAAAAGAAGAAATGCTCGCTCAAGCAAAAGTTCCAATCGAGGCAATACGAAAATTGAATATTGCACTTCAAATGATTGCAGTCTATTAACTAAACCATGCATAACTGTACACAATCAGGAGGAAATGAAAGCTCTGTAGATAACAGCTTAGCTCCAAAGGAAAATAGGAAACCATGATTCGCAGTTTCCATACATAGCTTCTACTAGCTACAGATGTATTGAGCTTCTAAACAAAGCATTTTTGGATCTAAAAGTCACCACAAGCAAACTGAAGAATCAGCTCCAGTTATTCAACTCTAAAAATGCAACATGCTGCAAAAAGAATAAGATAGGGAGAAAATACAATTGCCAAGCCAAGTGAAGCAACCTGAGAAAGCTGATGGAGGAGTTGATCTAAAGGCTTTATTCAAATGCCTAATATGCATACATGATAATCCATTCAACCTGCTGTTGCTGCACGAGCCCCTCCTATCAAAAAAACCAGAAAAAACAACAAAGGTATCGCATAAACTGACTAAAAAAATGATTAATAAACAAAATCAGAACCAACACAAGTTCATTCTTCCATCAATTGAATTATTTAACAACTAACATAGGACTAAAAACAATAAGATGTGCATTATAAGTTTTCACCTTTTCTCTTATTAGTTCCAGAAGAACTGCCATTTGCCACTACATTACCAAGTCCACAAGGACCACAACTTGGTAGCTCCTTGATTACTGAATTCTGATTTGCTAGACAATTCATATTCTCAAACTCACATGGACTAAGCCCTTGTCCATTCAACGCCACCCCTGAACCTTCACCACTTTTACCATCTACTCCTGGATGCAAGCAATAAACCTGGTCGTTACACTGCATATTACATGGATTCACGACGTGAGCACCGGGCATATTTGGATTGCCTAAATTCACATTATTGGCCGTCTTTTGATATGGAAAAGATCCAATCTCCCCTTCAATTCTCCCCCGAATATCCACCAGTAAACACTTGAGCCTTGCAACCTCCGCCTCTAATGCAGCCTGTCCCTGCACCCTCTTCAACAACTGCTGGTTCAAAGCCCTCAACTTCAAAACTTCGTCCTCCAAAGATGCAGCCCTCGCTTTCTTCTTCTCCCTGTACTTCCGAACAGCTTCCCTATTTCCTGATGGGCGTTTCTTCGGCCTCTTCTCTGATGACTCCGCAGTATCATCAGTGGCCGCCTGGTCCTCGGCTGGGGCAGAGAGTATTTTAGTATGCACATGAAAGCAAGTGTGGGTATGGGAGAAATCAGGACCAGGCGGATTACAGGTGTGAGTGTGGGTACAGGCATGAGTGTCTTTCAATATTTCATCGAGGAAGGCATCCATAGAACAACTGCTAGGGAACTCCCCCATATTTGGACTAGAAAACACTTCTTGATTTGAGAAATCAACCTCACCGTCGTCCATCGTAGCAAAGGAAAAGAACAAAATCTAGTGAACAAGGAGATAAATTTGAGATTTTTGACGTCGACCCAGATAACAATTTGATCGAAAATGAGAATTTGAGGACACAAAGGCGTGATCTTTTTGCAGCAAATAGGAGGTTTTAATTGAGCGAGCAAATCAATAAATCAACCAAAAACCCTAGAGGGGAAGAATTAGAAACGAGAAGAATTTTAACAAACTAACGATGACCCAGAAGTGAATACCAAAAAAACATGCAAGAAAAACAAATTTAAATCAGACAAACTTTAAAATTAATTAGGAACACGCCAATGTAATTGTAAACCAGATCATTAAAGAGCCTCTTACCTACCTTTTTATTTTTAGCGGAATTCAAAAGTGGAAATTAAGAAAACAGTTCGATGAAATTAAGATTACGCATCTAATCTCTCCACTGACAGAGAGAGAGAGAGAGACAAAGAGGCAGGCAGGCAGCGAGTGGAATCGAGACGAGAAATCAAAGATTGATTGAAACCCTAGAGAACATGAGGAGGCGCTTGAAGGGAAAACAATACATTGGAGAGTTTTCCCTTTTTCATCCGATTTAAAGGAAAAAAAAAAACCAGAAAAAAAGCCAGGCCGGGGAGAATCGTTAAAAAATAAAACATAAAAATGGACGCACCAGAAACAACCTTTTTTTTTCTTTACTAAAAAAAAATTTATTTTAAATATATTTATTATTAAATTTATAAATTAAAATTAAAATAATTTTTATTTTATTTATTTTATTCAACTAAATTCATGTAAAACGACCTTATATGAATATTACCAAACTCACGTAAATTTTTTTCACATTATATAATAATATTAACAAATTTTGAATACATAATACCACGTCTTACAAAATAATTTTTTTTTTTTTTGGCAGGAACAAAACAACCAATTTAAATCAGGAGATTCCGCACAAATGCATTTCTCTCTTTCTTTTGCCGGCTCTATTCAACCAAGCCAATGGAAAGAAACCGCTGCGCAGGCCTTTTTTACGTTCTACAGTAATATTGGCAAGTCTTGATCTTACGCTACAACAACCTACGAAAAGAAACAACCAATTTAAATCAGGAGATTCCGCACAAAGGCATTTCCCTCTCTCTCTCTCTCTCTCTCCCTCTGTCTTCCCCCTCTCTCCATGTGAAAGTGAGTCTGTGCGTTTTCCACTTTTTTTTTAGCTGCATTTATTAGTCGGTCAAATCAATCACAGTTAATCAGGTTTACTTTTCAATTCAAAGCTCCACTACTTATATTTATATTTTATTTTTTAACAAATATTTTGATAATCAAAATTTATATTTTTATTAACCGAATTTTAATCTTAGTTAAGTAGGAGTGTAACATTTATAAAAATAAAAAATTTATTTTTATTGTGTAATTTATATTATAATAAAATTTTTAATGAATTAAAAAAATAATTTATTTATTTTTTATTAAATTTAGTTATCAAAAACTTTATATTATTTTAATTTAATTTAACTAAAAAATTTTCAGTAAATATTAACCTTCATTTGTGCGTCCACGGGAAACTCGACTGTAAATTGACTTATGTTGGGGAATTTTTTCGATCTCCATCAGCTGCGTTGGCCAGCCAAGCTTGACCCCCTTTGATTCGTTGCTTTTTTCGTTTGTATGTGGGGCCCGTACACTGTAAACCCGGAATATGCATTAATAAAAACTATCAAATTTTTAGATTTTTTTTCATATAAATCTTAAACTTTTTTAAAATTTTATTTCAATCCTAAACTTTTTGATTTTGCTCCAAATCAGTCCTTTCGTTAGTCAAACCGTTAAAAATTACTGTTCACTAACGGAAATTTTTTTAAAAAGATAAAATACACTATTTAAATATTTTTTTGTTATTAAATGCTTGTATTTTACTCTCAAATAGTAATATATAAGTTGAGATTTTAGATTTTTTATTTCTTATTTTATTTTTTTTAAGATTATACAAAATATTTCTGTTAACTGGTGAATTGAAATAGTGTATTTTACCTTTTTAAAAAAATTTCCGTTAGTGAACAGTAATTTTTAACGGTTTAACTAAAGGAATGACTGATTTAGAGCAAAATCAAAAGGTTTAGAACTGAAATGAAATCTCAAAAAAATTTAAGACTTAAATAAAAAAAATCTAAAAGTTTAACACTTTTTTTTATACATATCCCCTATAAACCCGGTCATCAAAGCTTTTTTTTTTTTATAATAGGTCATCATAGCTATCTTAACTGTTTTTATCGTGCGAAAAGATTTTAAAATTATTTTTAAAAAATTACAATTTAAGATGATAATAAATATTTTCAATTTTAAATAGAAAAGAATTAAACTACGAATAAAATCTGACCAAATCATTTGTTCATGTACCAAAATCTCTTTATCATAATTTAAAAAAAAAGAAAATTATTTTTTTTTTTGAAACTTGAAAATGTATCCGCATTAAAGTGAAGAGCGTAGTTATATATCCTAACAGTTTTGTTTTAACATTTATTTCGGATAAAATTGTAATTATTATTTTTAAAATTATAACTGATATTTTTAAAATATAAAAAAATAAATATTTTAAAAATATCAATTCTAATATTAAAAATAATAATCTTAATTTCAATCAATATAAAATTTAAAATATAATTTATCAAGATATCAACTTTTATTTTAAATTACAATTCATTTGATCATAAACTATTATTTACCGCCAACAACATCAATGGGCTGGCAGACACCATAAAATTGGGCGATTAATGCTATAAAATAAAATAATAAAGATTACAAAATGAAAGATCGGTTGTTTTTTTACCTTAGCCATGAACGATCAAAGTGGCACGTAGTTGACGAGACGATGATCGATGTATGACTGAAGCCAAATTACCAAACACGCGTGTGCAATTATTATTGCAGGACATTTCTTCAGTCTTTGGTTTTCATTCCTTCCTTATGTGATCATTAGTAACAATATCACCTTACAATTTTTGGAAAGAAAAAATTTGGTAACTTTAATTATATAATTTCAAAGTAGTTGATAGATACACAAATTTATAAAAATATAAAAATAAAAAATTAATTATTAAATAAAATTGTGTAATTATTTATTACAATTTATACAAAATTACTTGATGTTACTCTTAAAAAAAGTGACCTGTATTGGACTTATGGTAAGTTAAGCGGGAGTCGAGAGTCATTTTTGAGTTCTTTACCATTGAAACAGTCAAACGGAATGTGATTGTGACTCACCTTACTTTTTTCTTTTTTTTTTTTTTTTTTTGATCTGAACCTTTTTTTTTTTGTTTTCTTCCTCTTTTTTTTTTTTTAGGTTTCAGAGTGAAATGAGGCCAAGGCCCAAAAACAACAAAAGGAGCCCAGTTGGAACGGGCCAAGATAAGCGTAGGAAAACCGGGCTCAAAAACTGGACCTTTTATTTTTTGTTTTCGTAACAAAAATAATTTCTCGTAAATTTTACATACTTTTATAAAATTATGACCTAATATTTTTAAGATTGAGATCTAAAGTCTCAGCTATTGAAAGGTCTTCTCATGAACAATTGGACCTTTTTTTATTAGTATTAAAATTGTCTTGAGTCTCGAATTTGAATTCGATCTAATGAAAAAAAGAAAAAGAAAAAGAAAAACTGTAATTGTGACTGTGAGATGCTGCCACCATCCAAATTTTTTTTTGAGAGAGAGAAGAAAAACAAAATTAAAAGAAATAAAGACTCATTACGATGTACCAATTAAAAAAAAAAAAAAAGACGGTTTGTAGTCCGCAAAATCAAAATCATCATTAAAAGGCATGGGAACAATGTAAATAAGACTTTTAAGATATAAATTTTTAATTTTTAATTTTTAGAATCTCAAGAGGAAAAGTAAAAGGATTATTATTATTAGGATTCATTAAATATCTAGATGAATTTTTCAGAAAAAATTTTTATAATGTAACTATACATATTTCTTATACAACTGCTTTAATTGTAAATATGATAAAAAAATTACTATTTTTTTAATACACAATGAATTTATATAATTGTAAAAAATTATCAACTTATTACATTGTAGAAATTCCTTGGATAACTTTTCTTTTGAACAATTACTTTTTCCCTTATTATTATAGTGAAATAACATGAAATAATAACATAAAATTTTTAACTAGAGCAGCCACATGTTTGTTGAATTAGATGGAAGTTATTTCAATAAATAAAAAATAAATTAAATAAAATAAAGGCGGTTTAATTTCTAAAAATGGTAATTAAAGACAGAAACAAGGGTCATAAACGTAAAAACGAACACATACGCGGGAAGCTCATGAGCAAGAAGAAATTCGTGCAAGAATCACAGTGTCCTGTGTCTCTGCAACACTCAGAGAGAAGAACCCAAAATTCCCCCATGATGAAGTTCCCAAATTTCACGCTTTTTATGTTGAAACTCTCTCTTGCACTTGTATTCAATTTCAGTCTTCTCTGAGCATTTAATCCAACGAAATTATATTTATATATAAAAAAATATAGTTGAAGAAAAAGGAAACCCGAGGAAAACCAATAATAATCCATTGAACTCTGGACAAAAATCTGGGGAACCCAGAAACAGACTCGACTTTTTAGTTGATAATCTCAACTCTCAGGCCGGATCCCTTCATGGGTTTTCCAATTTTTTGATTTTTTTTCTCTTTTTTAGACCTTGTAGGTGGTGGTTTTTTTTTTTGGTTGGATTCAGAAGTTTTTAGTTTAATTCAACGAACAATAATAATAAAAATAATAATAATGTCAAGGTGCATACCGTTCCCTCCACCTGGGTACGTGTGGCAGGGGGTGAGCGGGGATGCATTGAAAGAGTTGATTAAGGTTTGTTTAATATGTTACTCCTTGTTTTAGGCTCCACTGGTTACTAATATATATATATATATATATATATATATATTGGAAGTAGAAAAACTTGATTTAATTTATTTGTGATCATCTATCTTTCGCGGGCATGTGTCTTTTTCTGTGTATTTTCTTGCTTCTTCGCGACAATGTACTTTTATGCAAAGGGATTTTTTTTTTTTTTGTTTTGATGATTGGAATAGGCTGCCGCAGTAGGTAATAATAGATACAAATGGGTGTTCTCGCTTGGTTTGGTGGCCTATTAATGAGCAATTTTGAACCGAGTTTTAGTGTAAAAGGCGCATGAGAGAGGTGTTGATGCACGATCAATGATAACTAAATTAGCCAGACTCAAATTTTAGTTATTTCAGTTGAGAAATAATTACGTAAAGGCAGTTAGTCTCTGGTTTGGTTTCATTTGTTTTGCAATATGATTATATGATCAGTGAATATACTTGGTTCAATATTCGTGGTTTTCATATAATATTCCTCCTTTAATTCTCCATTTTGTGTGTGTGGGTCTTTTCTCTGGTTGATTGTTGTTTTATTGTAAGTAAAGGTCAGGAGAGAAAAGGCAGAGGCTGAAAAGAAGAAGAGGAAGAGGAAGAGAAGAACAAGAAAGAGAAGAGGAGGAAAAGGCAAGAGGTTGAAGAACTGGAGGAGGGAGAGATTGGGTGGAGGAGGGAAAGCCATCATAGAAGCCATAAGCGTCTTGAAAGCAGGGCGGTCGGTGAACATGGTGACTGCCAAATAAATTGGGAACATGAACCTCAAGGATTGGAGAGGAGCTGTCTTACTGAAGAATTTGACGTGCCTTCAATAGAATGTTGCCTATTAATGCAGGAAGAAAATGTTGACATGAAAAATCCTGGATGGTCTCCTGAAAGCTTCCTTGGCCATGGTGAGTGAGCGCAACTGATCTCAGAATGTTTTCTTGCAATTATTGATATATATTGGCTTCTCCCATGTGCTGATAAACCTGATACAGGCCTGCATAATGATACTACAGGAAGCACTATATCGTTTGAAATGGTACAAACCATGCGTGATGACCAGGAACCGCTATTTGACAAACAGGTTTGCCTTGCTACAAGGATGAAAATCGGTATCCAAGAAAAATTTGAATTAGCCAATCATCACAGCGAATACCAGTTCAGTTCTTCTAACAGTGAGCCGGATAGAGCGAGCAGAGAGCTATGTCACTCCTCCGCATCAAGTGAGTCGAGCAAAAATGACAAGACTGAATTGGCTCTTAAATCTAGATACTATGGAAGCGAATCGGAGTACATAGAATCAACATATAGAGAATTATTTGTGAATTGGGTTCCTCCTTCCATGAAGTGCATGCAACCAGAGTCTGAAGATCTTGACTGGCTCTTTGGGAAAAAGGCCAAGAGAGCAGATGGGGCTGACATGATTGAAATGTCTCATCCTAGGAGTCATAATTGGTCCTGTAATAGTTCTGTTTTCTATCCGAAAGCCCTGTATTTGCCCCAAGCTGGCACATACACCTTGCCTCTTACCATTCCATTTTAAATCTATCACCAGACACTTGACATATTATAGGTGTAGGAAACAAGAACGAGGTATTTACTTCAGTGTCTGTCTACCAGTTTTGCTGGTTATCAAAATGAGGGTTGGCTTATATCAACATTTCACTTCTGCAATATGTGTCCTCATATACATTAATTGGTATAGAAGAGTCTATTAACAGGTAGACAGGGTAATATGGTCTTTGTATTTTAGTGAATACATCTAGAGTTTGACCACTGATATGACAATTTTTGTTGTTTTAACAGAACATGTACTGGTTGTCATTGGCGAGAATTTTCGCTTCCTAAGAATATTATGAGATATATAAGCTATTAATTATATGCATGAACGGTTGTTGCAAGATCATTTTTGCTGCACTTTTTATTTGCAAATAGAGCAAGTGAACTCCACTCTTTTGAACTGTTCTCAGTGCCTCTTTGTTTGCCTCAAAGAGAATTCTGCTAGAAAACTTACAGGATCATAACTATCAATTTTTCATTCCTACAAGTCTACTCCTAAACAAAAAAACCTCAGGAAAGGTGCATAGAATTTTTACCCTCAACTGTACAGCTACAAAGTACATGGGTTAACACTTTGCCGTCGAACAACTAGTTGAAGCTCGGAGAGCGGCTCCATCTTTCTTTCAAGTATCCCTCACATGCATTATTTCCTTGCTCTGAGCTACTAAATGATGTAGAATCATCGTCGACACCAAGCAATGCAAGACTCAAATGTAACTCTGCACTAGAGTTTGGGTAAACTTCATCGTCGTTCTCTCCCTGGTTTTCAGCATCCTCCTGATCCTTGTTTTTGGGGATCGTCAACTTTTCCATATCTTTATCCCCTCTAAGTACCTTCAGAATCTGAAAAGAGAAAACACGGGAAATGTATTAAACAGAACAACGAAAATTATTTTCTAAAGGGGGAACTGCGAACACCTAATTATAAGTAATTGTCTTGATTTGAGCTACCTGATTCATATTAGGTCGAAGCCTGGCTGATCTTCTTATGCAGAGTGCTGCTGCAAGAACCATTCTTTGCATTTGATCCTCATCAAAGTTTCCACCCAAATTTGAGTCCAATATGCCTCTCACATTGGCGCTCTCTATTAGTGGCTTTGCCTGAATTCACAGAACTAAGTGTTTTGTGATGCACAAATAAATCAACGGTACAATTAGTGGAAAGGCTCTTACCCACATGACCAAGCTCTCTTGACCCTTGGAATTCTCAGAGGCAATTGGCTTTCTTCCTGATAATAGTTCAAGAAGAACCACACCAAAGGCATAGACATCGATCTTGTCGCTCACTTTCCCATACATGAAATATTCAGGGGCAAGATAGCCAAACGTTCCAACCACATCACTATGAGTCAGAAAAGAAGAAGTTGTTGGCCCCCATACTGCCAGCCCAAAATCAGATAACTGTGATTTTGGAAACAACAAAGAATCACATTACAAACTTCATGATAATCTTCTCTAAAAGATTATCTTCATTGGTCTAGTAGGTTACCTGTGGTTCAAAGCTATCTGAAAGAAGAATATTTGAAGATTTGACATCCCTATGTATAACCGGCCGAGAACATTTGTCATGCAAGTGATTTAGTGCTTCAGCAATTTTGACAGATATGTTATATCTCACTTCCCACGATAATGGAGATTTGTTTTTTTTCTCACCTATACGTATCAATTTCACATTTAAACAAATATACTTAAGTTTCACTAATTGGAGAAATATATACATCTCATAGAGGCTTTACCGTGTAGATTTTCCTCCAAGCTTCCTTTAGAGAAGAAATCATAAACAGAAATCAGTTCGGTATCTTCAATGCAGATACCCACAAGTCGAGTGATGTGCTTGTGATTTAGCGAGGAGACAATAGTTACTTCCTGAGCAAAATCCTTTCTTGCTTCTGGGGATGACTTCTGCACCTTTACAGCTACTGGCTTGCCATCTTGAAGCAGTAGTCCTTTATACACTCGGTTACAACCTCCTTTCCCAATCATATTTCCTAATGTGAAATCACAAAAATATTAGCATAAAAAAGATAATTATAGTCACATATCTCATAAATCACTCATGATATCAACCTGAGAAAAATTTATTAGTTGCATCTCTCAGATCCTGGTAGCTGAAGCATTTGCAACTAGATGAGTTTGTTTTTGGCAGAATCTCAAAGTCATTTTCTAGTTCACCCAGTGGTGAAGAACTAATGCTACTGCTTTGCTCCAAGTAGCCACTTCTCTCTCCTTCTGATAGATTTTCTGCAATAGAACTTTGAGGACTTAACTCTGGGGAACGATCTGGCCAGCTCATCACCCACTGCACCACAGACAATTTTCTTGAATGCAGGATCTGAGGAGCAGCGGAACTTGCTTTTCGAAGCAGTGGCCAACCAGGCCTCTGATCCAAAATATCTCCTGCCAAAGAAGAAGTCATTCTCTTCTTGCGCTCCTGTGTAAGGCTCGAAAGTAAATCCCTTGAGCCTTCACTCTCAGATCTCGTTAGCCTGTCAAAGCTAGATATTTCAGTGTTTGGCTCCGATTTGGCAAATTCAGACTGTGTTTCCTTTGACGTAGGACAATCAATTAGACAAAAGCTCGGTTTTGGATCTCCATAGCGGCCTGACATCACAGCCAACAAAATTATTTATGCTCATAGAATTTCATAACTATGTCTTTTCTTCAACACATATATTGGTACCAAACCTGGTAGTTGATTATTGTTACACCTTCTAAACAGAATTTTCCCATTGTGGATGGCCAAAACATTAGTGGTTGGAGGCAATCTCTTAGCACAGTACTTAGCTGTGGAAGCCCAACCCCTGATAATTATATCTGTTTAGGCTAACAAAGATCGAAGCAACAAACCAAATCCAAGACTAATGGAGAGCAGCTCAGCCTTGAGGCTGGCCTCACCTTCTAGCACTTAGGTTGCCGATCCCAACAACGACAGCCACAGCAGAATGGTTCTTTGCCTCTTTAACCAGTGTCTTTCGAACCGAAATCCCTGTGGACATCTGACCTGTGAGCTCCACCTGATACCGAGAGCGCAGGAAGTCCATTCAATTGCAAATTTAGGTTTTTCAGTTGAGAATTTGACATTAAGTTTTTTTTTTTTTTTTAATTACATACCTTCTTCAAAGAGCATAGAGCACCATATACTCCTAAATAATTATCCAACAAGTTCTTGCCACTGACAGAATTGCCTACATCAAAAACTTTCTGTTAAACCCAAACACCCGGAAAAAGGAAAATTTAACAATTCATCATTTTGAAGAACGCTTTACCTGAACTTTTACAAACTTGAACTGCAATTACACAATCGCCCGGTTCAGCCACCTTCACAAGGGCCCAGCTAAGCAACTCTCTGCTATGGCTATCAATTTGGATCCCTACTAATACATTCCTCTTCTGTATAGCCTTAAATTCCTGCTCCTCTGTCATCTCGTACCCTTTTATTGTCCAATTCCAGAATATCAAAAGTTCTGTTAAAGCTCTATTCTTTCTGGAATTTGCAGAAAGACTGCAAATTTCTCCTCTTCAAGAATCTTTGCGTTCTCTATAATGTTTCATTCTATTTCAATATCTGCAACAAATGAGCTAACATGGTCACAGTAGCAGTCAAGCAAGAATTAGAAATCTAATAGACCAATGCCCACCACATCATATTGACCACCTGTGGTTAATATTGACCATTATGTATGCCACTGACAATTAGCAGACTCATTTTGAAAGGTCAAAAAAGGGAAAAAAAAAATCAAATTACACAAGCAAGATCTTGGAAAAGATATATTAAAGGAAAACATGTAAAGCACGGAAATGCAAGATGAAGATAAACAAGAAAAGACAATAAAAATGTACCTAAACTAAATTCCCCGTTTCCCATTGGAGCCCAGGAAGAGAATTTCAAACTAAATTGCCGCCAAACATGATCCCTCCAACCTAATGCAACTAACTATAACTTCTACATCATGAGATGATGCGTATAAAAACTGAACACTGAATAAAAGTTTAGAAAAAAAAAGAACAGTGACTAATAGACTTCCAAAAGTGGGTTTAGGTGAGGATTGAGGTTAGTTAATGTTTAAGCAAATGGGGGTTTTTAGAACGCAATAGGGAAGAAAATGTGGGACATGAAAAGAAGGAATATAACAGGGAAGGATCGGCCAAGTGTCGGCAAGAAAACAGAATTTCCCGGGAAAACATGGCAAAAAGAGAGTGTTTTTTTGGCCGAAAAGGAAAGCGAAACAAGTGGGGTTTCTTCATATTTCTTTATTTTATATATATATGTATACTTGTTTCTTCTGTTTCGTTCCCTGTTTTTCGATGTCGTTTAAAAAGAGGCAAATTTCGCGGGCAACCCTTGATATCCGGTCGCCTCAGGGACCACCGTGAAGGGCCTGAATGATGGTGGCTTATGCTTATGCACCGGTTATTTCGGTTCGAGGTCGTTTTCTTTAACAACTGCTGCCTGCAACAGAAACCATATCAACTGAAGGGGCAAAGCTCGCAAACAATTTCAATTAAAAAGTCATAGGGTTTTCAAGTCCTATTATCTAATAAACCCAGAAACCCTAACACTCTGTTGTGTGGCTTTTTTTTTTTTTTTCTAATGGGCTTGTCCATAAAAAATTAAGAAAAAAAATCTCTTTTATCGAAAAATAATGAAATATATTACAAAAATCGTGATATAAAATATCCCAAAATTTATAATTATGAAAATAATCATCAATTTTTCAATACCTTTACATCAATTAAAGAAAAAAATTATTAATTATTTCTATAATTTTAAATTTTAAAATATTTAATAATACGATTTTTATAATAAATATCATTACTCTTTTTGTTAAGATTAAAAGAAATATGATTCCTTCGAGAAATGTTGCTAAAGGCATGTCATTCGCAGATATAGACTGCTGTAATGGATTGGTTATGGTGTCATAATCAATTAATCAAAATGACGTTCATTAATCAATGTATGTCTATCTACAATTCTAGTACGGGGGTCCATTTATTTGAATGTTTGATTGCGTTTGACGATAGGCTAATTACGGGTTTCAAACGCTGCTCAGCTATTTTTTGAATGAGAGCCATCTTAATTTATTTCCCAAGATTTTTTAAAGATATTGATATTGTGTTGGTAATTAATCATTCCTTATGCTTTAGGATTAGGCATCTTTACCGTCTACTACATTAGAATTTACTGGCCATTTTCACAAGAATCTTCAAACATTTCTTTAATTAGCGGCCAATTTACGGAGGAGGAAAATTTTCCAAAACCACATGGAACATGCGATGGTCCATGACTTAAGAAGTAAAGGGCTATTGCCCCGGCAATTGACAAGGCTTTGTGCACGCCTTTCACAAATTAAATGCTTTCTTTTTCCTAGAGATGGTCCTAAAAAGAGCCACAGACAGACGTAGGATCTTGTTGCTGGCCGAAAGCAATATATTTCAACACGTTTCTGAATGTTAATTGATCGTTTTAAATAAGTTTTTGGCCCAAGCTCCGTTTCACAAAAGGAAGGAAAGCATGGAACCTTTTCTTACTCAGACGTGCGCCTACTAGCTCGTCGGTATATGGGTTTAACCAACCAAGCGAGATGCATTTCAGTGCACTTTTTCTCCATCAGTCCGAGTACAAGTGTTTTTACTAGTCATTGGTCCCTAAAAAACGAGATCTATGTTAAAAAAGTGATGTTATGTTTGAAATTCGTTAATCTTGAGTCGAATGTAGGGGAGGTCCATTCAAATTTAACAGTATTCGAGTGATAAATCTTCTGTCTGAGAGATGTTAAATAAAAAGTCAACGAGTGACTTCCAATTTCAATTTATATTTGAATAATTAATAGAATTGTGATGCAATGTTTTTCGTTACTAAAATAAAATCTGGGCTTCCCCAGGAAGAAATGTCATTGTGTCATGGGTTCTAATATATTTATCTCACATTCAACATGCTGCAAACAACTTATTCTTCCTTGTTTCTTTAATCATCATTCTTTGATCTTCCCACCTAAAAATTTAATTCATAGTAGGACAAAATAACGAAAAATATTTATATAGCCAATCTTAATTAAATTTATAATTAAAATTTTATTTTTTAATTTTTTCCGCTTATATGAGGCATATTTTACCAGTCAGCTTGCAAGCATAATAACAAAGATTAGCAAATATAATTAGTTTCGCTGGTAAGTGAATGTATTTTTATCTTGCCAAGTAATTTATTTTGAAATATAGTTAGATTTTTTTGTTTTTATTTTGCTGTGAAAATAGTTGGCTAAGCAAATAATTCGATAGATGAGCAGCTCCCCTTCTTTTCCGCAGACAATTGGAAATTTTAATTGCTTTTACCTCGTTCAAGTTTGAAGCAAATTAAAACAGAAAATGGATTGATAAAAAAAAAAAAAAAAAATTCTAAACCGATCAAACTGACCTTAAATTTGGAAGCCAACTGCTCGATAGTCTCCCCTAGTCTTGGATCTACATTCACACTTTTTCGCAGGCAAATTCAGAACGTCGGTTGGGGACAAAGGATGGTCGGTCTCGATTATCCTTTTAGTCAGACGTGTCGGCTCATGGGCGGATCTACCGACAATAAATAGCACAACCAACCAGGTTTCAAATGAGACCCTCCTCCCTTCACGTTCATGGCTTGTTTTTCTGTCCATATAAGTCAGTGTTATTATTATAATTTTTTTATCAATTATTTAAAAAAAATTCAAAAGTACAATTTTATTAAACACATTTAAACATTAAATAATATGTATCATTTGATAGTTGAATTACATAATAGTACTCTTATTCTTTTAAATTATCTTCTTCTTTGATTTCATGCCTTAAAAAATAACGAAATTTTTAATGGAAACACACTGTATATTTATAAAAAATCCTGTAAAGTTCCCATGTTCGAGAAAATATTAAAAAGAACACGACAGACATCCAAAGATTGAGAATCTTGTCCAGCCACCATGGTGGGCATACGAACAATTACAAAGAATTAGATGCGGATATCTTAACTAAAAGCTAATTCTCTAAACAGTTTATTATACTAGAAGATTCCCCTAAAGGCGCATTTCAGTTTAAAGAATTAAAGACTTAAATAAGAAAAATAAATTTTGGACATGTCTTTTATTCGACTCACCATACACCATTGATAAAATAGTTTTTTTTATTAATAAGGAATTACATATCTATCACAATGTAGAAATACCATCTTTTAACTATGAATTTTAGTTTGTATGGACTTTTTATCAATTTTGTATAATATATCTAACTATATATATATATAAAGTTAGAGCCTTGGAGGCATATAAAGAACACTTTTAGAATTTGTTCTTCCAATGTAAAAATCCAATTTATTTATGATGAGACCGAAATAATTATTTATTAAAAAATCGTAAGATGTCACCTATATTTTTGTAATAAAAATAAATAAATAAAAAAGAAAGCTCCTAATTTTTTTAGTAGTGGGAATCTGTGTGACGTAAAACTCCAAATCTTTTGAGGAGTGGGAATGTGTGTGACTTCTGGCCTACTTCCTTCTTTATCCATGGAAAATAATGCGAAGCACGTCAGCATATTTTAAATAAACGAATTAGCAATCGGCTCCCACGTGAACCACTAGACATTATAATGCAATCACTTGAATGCTTAGCTTTATTGTTGATTATTTATAGTGGGTTGCCTGTAAAGCTGCATTATTTTTGGCTTGAGAAATAAAAAAAAAATATGTCTCAATATTCTATTTTCAATTAGATGATCCTGAATTGTATCTAGAATTAGACAGTTAGATCAACCACTCCTAGGTTCGTTGGGTGACTGCCGGACCAAACGCTCAAATTCAGTTTTCAATATGGTTTAAATTTTAAATTGGTGACAAAATTGTATCGGCTCAGTTGTAGGGCCAAACCACACTTCAATTTTTCTCGACATTGCATTTAGGTAGTAATATAACCAGTGGCATACCTTATTAAATTCGTTTGTCTTTGTTAAAGTCAGGTAAGAGCTAGAAGATTTTCAAATTAATAAACCAGAAGTTTAAGGAAGGAAAACTGAAAATTAGGTAACATGTTCGCATGTCACACAATATCATTTTGCTCGCATATGAAATTAGAATCTTCCTTTTATTTTACACAATTTCTTGAAAATTATGGGGAAGCAATCATAATTTCCTTCAAGTTCCTCTTCTATTTTGTTTTTCTTTTGGATTACATTTCTATTTTGCACTACAAATAATATGATATTTAAACTACACCTCCCACGGATTCCCAACCTATTACCAATTAAATCGAACATTTGACGAGCCTAGATTTGTTTTAAACTAGGCGTAGCAGTATACGAAACTCTACCATTACCATGTTTTGTTATTAATTGACTATCAAGATTTGCTTCTGGGGTTTGGTGCTATTTATACATTTGTTAATGATCGGTTTAATATTCCATCCAATTAAAGTGTTGCTATATTCTGCACATGACAACCTGCATTGAGATGTCCATTAGCTTACAAATTTGTTACAACATTATGCCAATCGATTAATTTTATTGTTTACAGGGAGACAAGGTATGTCCAGGCCTCCAGAAAACGAGACGCCTCCAAGATTACCAATAATGGCTTCTATTTAACACCTTATTGGCTTCTATTTAACACCTTATTTTTATGTTTATTGGCACAGCATAAATTAGCTATCCCAAAACCTTAGTAAAGATTGATTACAAATAGATGATGGAAAAATCAAGACTAGAAAAGGGTCAAAGGCCTGCTTCAGGATTTATCCCATCGCATACTTGTGAGTCCAGCTCCGTGCAGTAGACTCATACTTGACCTTGTCGCTCTTGCACATATGAGCTATTTCCGGAACAAGAGGATCGTCAGGATTTGGGTCTGTAAGCAGCGAACATATGGAGAGTAGAACCTGCACGGATCCACCCACAAGCATGTTTCAGAATCAACCTATTGTGTTGATGATTGAAGAAATGTTCACATGTTAATTTCAGAATCATTACTAATAACTTGGGGCTTCGTGGTCCGATGGCCTGCAGGATTACCTTGGATATGGTGAGTGCAGGACTCCATTGTTCCTTGAGTATGTCCAAGCAGATATTACCATTGCTGTTTATGTTCGGGTGGAATACCTTGGTCCTGAAGGCAACCTGTGATCAAAGTTTTCACAAGACGAAGATGGTTATATAGGCGAACATGTTCCATATAGGCTTTGATCAAGTTTTTTATAAACAAGATTCCACAGCAAAGAAATAGGGCGGTTCCTTGGTAATCTAACATGAACCTTGGGAGGCTTGAAAGGATAATCGGGCGGGAAATGGATGGTCACAAGGAAGACGCCACCGGCGTAAGGGCTATCGTTTGGGCCGATTATGGTGGCTTGCCAGTGAAACATATCCTCAGCTACAGGACCTGAAATTAATCCAAGATAGACAATCACATACACTTTTCTTAGCAAGAATGGACCGAGACGTTAAGGCCACAAGCCCCCTCTTGTCCTTTACCTGCACTGCATGAAGTTGGAGGATCTCTCTGCAAGTCTTTGAGCTCCTTCAATATTCTCTTGGCTGCCATGCAGGCCAATTATTTTGACTACTCAATATAGCAGCGCCGTGCTTGCGAAAATTACGAGATGATTGCAAAGCAAATCAAGTAAGAAAACCAGCTATTCTCACACCCTGCAAAAAGGGGAGACTTAAGGCAATTTAATAGGGTGCTTGCTGGTCATGGTAAGAAAGAAGAGGTCCACGGATTCTCTTTACACTGATGAAAGTGGGCACAGTATAGATTCCGAGAAGGAAAAAAGGGGCAACAAGAACGGAATCATAAAGTTTTGAAGAGACCCACTTGGAAGATATTTGTTAATTTTACTACACGGAGTCATCATGACTAGCAGGCTGTTGGCATGGTCAATGACGAACATTCATACCGTTCCAAATCCAATGTTGGTCGCTCATTGTTCGGTCAACCATTTCATGTCATATAAAGAACCAAGATATTAATTTAAGATGTGGTTGTCTTGGCCACTAAATGCAAATCCACGTTCAGAAAAGCAAGATATTCGTGCTAAGCTGCACAGTAGCTTGGTTTGAGAATCTAGGATAGCTTTGAGGTTGACAGGTCTAAAATCAACCACGAAACGTGATAAGCAATACCCTTCAGAACGGAAAATGGATATAGATAAAATATCCTGTCCATTATAGACCCACGATATTGTTTTTCTCTCCTGTTTCCATTGACTTTTGTCTTCCGGTTTCCTCAAGCAATACAAACAGAACCTTGCAACAAAGCTGGCACTACTTAGATGCGTAAACAAATCCAATTCAACACAAACCCAAATCTATATTACGACTCTTAGCGTATTATATTGGGTTCCACAACATGGTACAAGCATAAAAGAATCGTTATGCGACAAAAGAAATCTTCCTCATTCTAGTTAATACATGATCCACACAAACCTACTGACGCAGAAGTTTGCACGTCAACAAACTCAGAGGTAATCAATCATATACAATCAGTACACACCTGAACGCAGCGAACACATAAGTTTGATGCTAAATGGCTTTTTAGAGTGCTCCCTAGTTCTGTCAGTAGAGACTAAACACCGCATCTTGCTGCTTCTTTAAGGTGGGAAGAGGCACAATACATGAAAAGGCTAATTGATAAATGCCTAATTAATCAAGTTCTTCCAGACCTTTAACTGGTTGATCACAATATGAAGCAGGCCTTTTGTGCCTTTCTCTTTTTCTTCTTCTTCTGCTTGGGTGGCTGGAGAACCACCTTAATGGCTGCATCAAAGACAGCTTTGATGTTCTGTTTTGCAAATGGTAGTTATAACAAATCCCGTCAGTAACAAGGTAAGCACCGGTTTCCTTTCAGATTTTAACAAGAAAATTATAACGGACATACCTGTTGTGTTTTAGAACTACATTCAATGTAAACAGGAGCCCCAATTAGCTTCCTCAATTCCTCCCCCTGCCAAAGAAAAAAAAGAAGGTAGAAGAGTAAGTACGTTCCCATATAGCTGAGCCTATGATCACTGGGCCGCAGATTCAAGTGACAAGATGCCACTGACTAATAGAGACTAAGAAAAACAGGCTTTAAAATGGAAGTAGCAGATACCTGAGCTGTGGTAATGGGCACTGCACCTGGGTGATCCAACAGGTAGTGCTTATCCTCTCGGAGATCTACAAGAAGGGAATTTAGATTCCATGAAAATTGAAGCTTATTCAAAACCTCAAGGAAAAAAGTTCAAATTCTACATTACAATAATGCAGGCTTTCTAATTAATTTGCATCGTAAGGAATTTGTATTCAATTTCATAGTCGTGATCATCACAATTGTATAGATCAGATGTTCAATAAGAAGTATGGAGTTTCGGCAAAAAATGTTGATGTTCAGGAAATTTGGCATTACAAAGCCATTGTTCACCAAAGTGAGGCATAAGGATGTTTTAGAAAATTTATCTTTCAAAATTTTTGCATCAATTGGCCACTCTCAAGTCTCAAAACCAGTATCCAAGTTGGAAACCAATTTTATTATGGTTCTGCTTCCAAGCAAATTTCCCATAGTGCCTATATTCATGATAGTAGAAAATTCAGGAAAGAAGTAAGATAATCTAACCAAGCTTGGTCCCCACAAGAATAACTGGAACACCAGGTGCATAGTGCCGCAATTCAGGGATCCACTGATCAATGGAACAGAAAACATGGAAAATTTATCAGCAAACACAGTATCGGACATCAGAATATAGACAGACAAGACAGAGACTTATAAAAGATTATACTGGCCATACCTTCTTCACAACATTTTCATAGCTGGCCTTACTAATTAGCGAGAATGCAAGCAGGAAAACATCTGCCCCTCGATAGCTCAAAGGTCTTAGTCTATTGTAATCTTCCTGGCCTGTATGATAACATAAATACATCATGCTCATAAGAACAAACCTCCAAAGTAATGGAAACAATAATGAATCATATGCTTACCAGCAGTATCCCACAACCCTAGATTGACAGTGCTTCCATCCACAACCACATTGGCACTGAAATTGTCAAACACAGTTGGTACATAGTCCTGTTCCCCAGCAGGTCATGAAAGAAAACAAACAAAGTTCTCAATCTCACAATTACTCTGTCACAAATAGGTCTGATGTTATTAACAAGATGTATTGCTTGTACAAGAAAATGGAGCATCTTTTGCAAATAAACTTCATGCATACAGTCTGATGATACATACATAAAATTGAAAACACATCCTATACAAAACTCAATAACATGAGATTTATAGTATTATGGATTTATAGTATCAACCCTAGATTGATAGTGCTTCTCCTTAGTGTCACCCTCAATAACAATAACAAATGTAGTACTATCAGAACTGAATGTCTAACATGAGATTTATAGTATTATGTGGATTAACTAATGCAGCGTCATCATATGTTCTGCACTGAATTCTAAACAAGAGACTAAGAGATCAGACCAAGAACCAACTTCGAGCATAGAAACTGTGAAAGCCCATACCAGAAAAGGTAAGTGCATATATGTTAACGTACAAATATAACAATAGCCTACTTGGATCATTCAAGAAAGAAATGCACAAATTACTGAAACGGAATATAAATTTATGCTCTTTTTATGAAAGCAGGCATATTTCAATAGCAACGATAGATAGTACGAAAAAGAAAAACAGAATAAAACAGCAACATCATTTCAAAGTCAATCTGACAGCGAATTAAGGATTCAACGTTTCAAGCAATTAAATTAGACAAAAGGGAAAAGAGAGCTCCTTTCAGAGGAGCAGCTTCTTAGTCATCTACTGCCAAAAATCACAATGACCACCAAACAAAAATCGCAATGACCACCAAAATAACCAAAAACTTCCTACTGCTTTTGTTCCTAAAATTTAGGAATGTAGTCCTTGCCAAAGCCCATTGTCGGTATGGTGCTGGGTGGATTTGACAATTTACGGATACAAGAATGCCACTCTCTTTTGCTTGCCCTGGGTTTCAAGACTTAAAAGTTGAGAAAAAGCTCCTTGGTAAATCCCATTACCTGTATGGTGTTCAGTAGACTTGACAAATTACAGAGACAAGCACGTCATATTCTTTCTGCTTCCCACAATTCGAAACCATAAAACAAACAAAATCCTACTGCTAACTGATATACACACATACGGATGTCTCCTCATCTTCCACAATCAAATAGCTTTGAACAAGTTACAGCAAGTTGAATGATTCCCTATCCTTTTTCCTAACTGAGGGCAAATTTACACAGGCAAACAAAAACAACATGTCTAATTTTCTTAAAACTTCTGCATTTCCTCGCTACCAAAAAACAAAAGATTCACAAAAACCCTGAAACAGGAGATAAAAATGGATGAAACCCAGACAATTTGACAAAGAGTGAGTTTGAGATTCGAAAAAACTTTTCCATTCCTTCTACCCCCGATACTTTCCCAATAAACAAACAGAAAGAACAACAAAAGCCCTAACCTTTAAATGCAAAAATCCCAAGCCTTTCAACTAGAAAGAGAACCCCAAACCCCAAACCCCCCCCCCCCCAAAAAAAAAAACCACCTCTCAGTTAACTTGACCAAATTCTTTAACTTTCCCACAATTTTTTTTTTCTCAAGAAGGAAAAAAGAAGGGTAAGCAAGAAGAAAGAAAAGGTACAAATGGTAACATACAGTAGGGAAAGTGTTACTGGTGTAGGAGATGAGCATGCAAGTCTTGCCCACCGCACCGTCACCAACAGTGACACACTTTATGAATCTTGAAGCACTCATTTTTCTTTCCCACCTGCACTCTTCTTCTTCTTGTATTTTCCTTCCAAATATAAGAGCACCCAATTCTCAATTCACGAGCAACAACATTGAGAAAACTGAGAGACCCCTTTACATAAGAAAGAAAGAAAGTAAACCCAAGGAAGAGTTGGAGTAGGAAATTTGGGTGGGCTGGCTTGGGGTTGCGGTGGGGTTGGGTTGGGCAATAGAAAAGATAGAAAGAAAGAAAGAAAAAGAGAGACAGCTCTTGCCAGCTACAAATGACTTGCCTATATTTCAGCACTTAAATTCCACTCCTAACATGGATCCACCCACCAACACTCATTTCTCTCTCTTATTTTCTTTAAATTTAATTTTTTAACTTAAAACAATTTATCATGGTGTTTTGGTTTGAACTTTGAAGGAAACATCGACTCTCTCTCTCTCTTCCTTTTTTTTTTTCCTTTTATATTTAGTAAGTTTGTAAACTATAATTAGGATAAAATTTCGTTTGAAGGGAAACATCAGATATGCAGATCGATAGATTTGCCGTTCAGTGCTTTTGATGATTATCGTTTTTGTAAGTTTTAAAATTGTAATGTATTCTAAAAAAAATAATAATAATTTTAAAATTGTAATGGTAATATTAAAGTTAAAAAAATTGTTACCGTTTATCAATTTTTTTTAAAAAAACTGCCTTATATAACAGTAGTGAGAGACATGAAAAGACACCGTATTAATTTCTTTTTTTAGTGTAATTGTTCTTTTACTAAATTAGGTCACATTAGCAATATGAAAAATGTAATTTTCCATCATCTTTCTATACAGAGAATTTCTCTTTAATCTAAATTAATCAATTTTGATAATAATAATAAAAATAGTTTGCACTCACAACTTTTTTTTATTTGCCATTTACTATATGAAATTAAATTAAGAAAAAAATAATTGGATAACAAATGCATGTGGTAATAGTAAATCTGACACAAGTGTCCAGTGGAAAAGTTTGTGATTGATAGACCTTACTTGTCTTTTTCTACATGGTATATTATCCTTGTCTATAGATGATGCCTAGTGACAAACATCCATATATATCCATTGAAATGGTTTTCTACACCAAAATCCCTTCTCTTGTTCCTGAAGACTGACCTAAAGGAAATGTAAATAAACAATAAAACTGTTGCATTATCAGTCAGCCTTGGCAAATTCTCGCAGGACCTGCATTACAGCTGAGGGGGAGTCTGCAGTACGAGATGCCATGATTTAAGGCCTCTCTCTGCTATTCTATTTCAAATGGCAGACTATAGGTGTTCAGTGAAGAGTTGACCTGTTTTTTTCATAAATAAATTTGGGTAAAAAATATTTAATTACTCAAGCAATGAACCCACAATTGAATGGAACAGTTCCACCTGATCAAGATGCGAGAACTGTTGAGAATGCATCTGTTTCTTTCATTATGTTTTTTTTTTCTTGATCTCTTCTAGAAGTCTCAAATTTTCTCGATTACCTTTTTCTATTATATGACATTGGTCGTTGGATCGTTAGTCATATCATAAACTAATTTTTGTGCTGTAACCAAGTTCACCTCCATCCAGCACTAGTCTATTACCAAACGGTGAAATGTTGGTGGAGTTTGCCGTCTTCAGGAAGTAAGGCCGATGAATTGACTGAATCCAGTACGTGGGGTTGGATAAAAATTAAATTTTTAGCTCCATTCTAACTTAGTAATTACGAGTTAAAATTTTAAAATTAATTTTTTTGTAAAATAAAAAGAAAGATGTATATATCTATTATTTATTATTCTTTAGATCTCATAAATATGAGAATCTTATGTACGTTGAGTTTTTTTTTTTTCTCCTTTAAAGGGAGCCACTTTGATGCAATAGCAAATGTAGTATGGTAGAATATGGAATGATTAGATTCAAACAAAGAAACTTGGGAACGGTTGGCCTTGCTGGTTATGACTACATATTGATAGACCCATCATAATAATGCTCAACCTGTTTATTTAACAGCCAATATATATATATATATATACAAACACACGGGATATTGCTAGATTTTTTTATCTAAATAGTATCAACACGGCACATGGTGTGCAAAAGGTAGCATATTTTATATAATTATAATTAAAAAATACAAATTAAAAAAATAGAAATATTTATTCATATTATTTTTTATTATTATAATTACATAAAATATAGTTATTATTACACAAAATATAAATTTGGATACTGTTTGACCATAGAGATGTTTGGAGATATATGCATTCTTTTAATCCTAAATTTTTATATTTTTTTACATATGAGTACTAAACTTTTAAAATTTTATTTGAGTCCTAGATTTTAGATTTCTTATCAAATAAGTCCTTTAATTTACAAAAAGTGATCAATCTATTAATAAATGAGTTTAAAGTAATAAAAATTATTTAAAAAAAATTAAATATACGAATTAAATATTTTTTTCATCAATAAATACGTACATTAAATGTTTTTTTAATCAATAAATACACAAATTAAATAGGCAAAATGTGTATTTTTTGTTTGAAAAAATATTTATTCATTTATTTAACTTTTTTTAAAATAATTTTTGTAAGGTCAAAATTATTTTTTAACAAATTAATCACTTTTCATTAATAGATATACTGATTTAGTAAGAAATTAAAAATAAAATTTCAAAAAAATTTGTAACTCATATATAAAAAAATTTAAAAACTTAAAAAGTAAAAAAAAAATGCATATTCCAATGTTGGCCATGCAATTTTTCTCTGTACACACGCTCTTCATCGAAAATTTGGTTGTTGAATGCCGTAACGTTAACGCGGTTAAGGGTCCATTTATCCACCTACTCATGGCAATTAAGGCCTCTCAAATCATTGTCATCATAAATATACTTGCCATCTTAACTACCATTTACTGCTGGCAATTGGGAATGGAGTAATGGACCATTGGGATATAGCAGGCCAATGACGAGTGCAAAAAGACCCTTCGACCTGGATGGCCAATAGAATACAACCAAGCCAGCCAGCTTGTGATTTCTAAGCCCTGCAGTTTGATGTATGTAAGATGAAAATGAAATGCAACCCCCCAAAATTTCAACTGCCAGAGCACCAATGCTTGGTTTTGATAACAGTTTACATAGGCTAAAATACCAACCCACGACTCATCAAAAAACCCTTATTAATCACTTTCCGTTGCACAGCTGCTTTCATGTGTCATGTTATGACTAATCAACATGACCTAACAATTTGTCCACACCTTGATAGTCTATGGGAACTTATTAAGAAATAATGTTACAGGTACATTACCTTATATACGGACAATTATTCTCACTTTCAATTACCTATTTAAAGCCACCTTTAAGTACAATAACTGATAAAAAAGCAGAAAAAAAACATTTGGCAAGCACATGGGTCAGCTAGCAAATGGTACCGTTTTCCCGTGCATTTATGATTAACGCTTCTGCCGCTTGGTTCAAAATCAAACATGGTCCATTCGTGCTAGTCACTATAGTTCGTGAAATTCGGGTTTGTCTGTTTGTCCACTTATAAAATTTCTAGGAAAACACGGTATTATCTTAACGGGGAGTACAAAGGGGGAGCAATGCTTAATTATTAGACACAAATGTGTGAAAAAGGATATTCTTAGAGATAAACATGTCAAATGTTTCAATTTCACTGAGAATCAGTTAATGCTCCCGGGACCACCTACAGGGCTTGACCATTTAAATAAGTGGATTGGTCCATATGGGTATTATAGGCGCTATTATATTCACACCAGTTTGGGTAATTACACAGTGCATGCCAGGTTTTGGTAGGTGGTTAGTCGAGAGGGACCCCCTCAACAGCTGCCTGTTTTTTGGGTGGGATGTGTTTGGGGGGGAGCAAATAAATCAGTAAAGAAAATCAAATTTACATGGTCAACACTACCCAATGTCACGGCAGACATCCAGTTGTTCAGCTATGCGTTTGTTAGTACAGATTATAAAACCAATTGTACCATCAGCTTCAAATTTATGACTTTAAAATTTTTTTCCACAACAAAGTTATAGAAGGTACTCCTCATACAAACAATATTGAAATATTCTCCCCAAATGAAGATGTAACCAAAGAACTCCGGAATTAACTTGCCTAGCACTGACTTACAGTTGCTTTTTGCCTTCAACTCTGCACGAAATGGATCTGTTTCTACAGAGTCATCCCTAAAACTACGAAGGTTCATAATATAGCTGTGGGTCTCAGGCATAAAGGTCTCGTTTGTCTTCTTATGCAATTTCTTCACCAGTGAAGTGCAGTATTAATAAGTCAGTTTGCCAAGGTGGTGAACTACACTTTCAGGCTATAATTCTTCGTCTGAACCAAAGATATCTAATTCAATCATCTTCCCCATTCCCAGCTTGAATTTGTCCCCTGAAGCCTGCTCCCACTCAGTTTTGGTTCTTTTTGATTCCGACTGCTTGTTCATGACTACAGATGGATTGGCTTTCATTGTAGATGATTTCCTAACAATAATAAGTGATGAATGCTCAGTACTAACAGAAGCAATCACAAAAAAATAATATAATAGATATATGAATTATGGAAAATATAAGAAAGGTTCACCTCTTATCTGAGCTAGCCTTCTGTTGGTTTGGTATTGTAGATGCTTTCTTTGCATTGTTAGAATTCAGTTTCACTGTAAATGCAAAATCCCAAAAAGTCAGGCCATTGTGCGGAACCACAGGCAGCATTGATAGAGAGTTTTTGATCACAAACCTGTGATTTCATTAAGAATTCTTATCCCCTGTGAATGTGTATTTGTTGTCACTTTATCAGCATTACTGTTGATTTGAATACAAGAAACTCTTATGAAGGCATCGGCAGGAATTAAAAAAAACTCAGGTCAATTAATGAATTAACATTACGATATCTAGAGGACTGACAAACCTCAATGCCTTCTTGAGTCCTTCTACAGTTAGTAATTTTGCTGGCTGCTTGGGCTTTTTAAAGTTTGTTCTGTCCGCTAGAGGATCAACCAGATAAATGCCTTGTGATTTTAGAGGATCTCTGAAGGCTGTTCTAATGTTTCTGAGAAAAAAACATAACAGATATGACGGCATCATAGAGAGAAATCAAAATTGAAAGAAAGGAAGCAGACAACTTTCAGTGTGTTACAATGCCATTCATAGTAACAAATTGTTAAAATGATCCCAATCTTCGATCACCCACCCTCCCTTGAGTTCAGCACGAACTGTGGAATATCGCTCAGATGCTTTCTACACAAGTACAAAAGAAACAAAGTGAGTTTGTTTTTAGAACAAATTGATGAAAAAAGAGGTAATATCATCTGAAGTAATGCTTACTGATTTATGATATCTGCAATATATCCCTTGACGTCTGAAATTCCAGAAATTAATCAATACTCGCAAAGAAATTAAAATTAATCACGTAATTACAAGAAAATTTTTGCAATTGATAGAATATTTGAAATTTTGGTCCTCTGTCTATGCAACCTCATCGATCTATTACAGCTAAATAAACAGGGGGAACCACATCAAACAACTAACAAAACCTCAGATGCCTCTAGCATCTCACTCCAGAAAGTAGAGTGACTTTAGAAGTGCAAAAACTTACTTATTTATGACTAGTGTACAAGCCATCCCATCCTTCCTTTTTCCCTTGCAAACTCCATAGTCAGTTGAAGTGCCCATTTTAAGTATTTGATTTGAAGAGGACACAGTCAAAGAAAAGCCTGTCCCCTGCAAAAGGAATGACGGAGAGACATGTTCATTCTGTGAACCACAAGAAAAACAACCCAACAAGAAATAAAGGTATGTACTATGAAGCTGCTACCATATTGTCCTTGCGTACAGTGCAATTGAACAATGCAAAAACTGTTCCAGCCTGCTCTTTCCAGTTCTTCTGATAAGCATCACCAAACAAGAACACAGAAATGGTGTTCTCGTCTAAACACCCAATTTTCCAAATGCAGTAGCTCTTCCCAACAGAACTGGTCTTTGGGTTCCCCTTCTCAGTCAACACTCCAACAGTTGCCCAGCACCCCGACAGTGTGTCTCCCACCAATAAATTTCTATAAAAGAACCCAATATAAGAAATCATTCCCCACCTTGCATTAAATTTTAAGAGTTTGCTACATAGATTAAGATCAAGATACAGACTATAGTCAATTCCTAGGATCAAACGACCAGAAAAAATCAACGCTTTTCAACAAAGACAATACATAGAATGACAGAAGACAAATAAAAAGATTACTTAATGGTTGGTAACCGAACGAAACGTATGTCTGAGAAACGTTCAGTGAGCTCTGCATGAGTGACCAATTGATTCCTGAAACAGAAGAAATAAAGCAAGAACGTAAACAAGGTTTCCACTTGGTTGAGTTGGGAGGAACATGTCAACTTAACTAAACAAGGAAGCCGAGCAATCAGTATCTTTTCAATGCTGTGAATCATATTGGACTAAACTAACCTTATTCTCAAACCCGAATACTTCTCCACATTTGCTTCACTCAGGTTCGTTGACCGCTTCAGTTTCCCATCTTTCGGGACTGGTTTGGGGGCGTAATCAAGGCAATCTTGAACAGCGTCTTTAAAAACGGACAAATCCGCCTGCCCTCTTCTCGTAGGTGATTCACCATCAGATAGATATCCTTCAAAGTCAATCCAAAAATCAAGACATATCCGCATGAAGTTCTTATTACAAATAATTGCCCCAGATTCGCAATCCATTGAGCAAAACCATAGAAATTGACGCTGAAATATACGAGTAAACAAAGCAAAAAAAAAAAAAAAAAAAAGATTGAATTGTCACTAAAATTAATCTATTGAGAACTACATCTGAAATAAACAATCCCGGTAGGAAAATGAAAACATTCAATTCTGAAAACGCATCAAAAAATACCTCGAAATAGAAAAACGCCATTAAATATCGGAACCCTTGTTCACACAGTCTTAAAGGCAGAAAATTCCACGAAATTGAGAGATACCCAGATGGAGATTCATTAAAAGAAATCAAAAATTAATGATCCCACAAAGCAAAAAAGACAAAAGCCGAAAAAAAGGGGATGCCAGAATTGCGGAGATATAGAAAAATTAAGGAACCAACACATGCATGTATGTACCTGGTGAATGGGAAGGAGGAGGAGGAGGAGGAGGATTGGATGGAGACTGAGGAGGGGTTTCCAAGACTCGGTCTTGGAGGGAGAGAAGGAGTTCAAGGTCCTCTTGCTGGCTCGACATCGTAAGATTGTGAAGAGTAAGAGGGAGGCTTGCTGGGCTTTTCTTTGCTTTTTGCCTCTTTGGAGGCTTATTTGTATTCTGCTCTTTGAATTCAATCCGTTTAGTGGAGAGTGGAGAGAGGGCGCGTGAATTCATTTGGAGGGAAACGAAAGCATAAGTGTGAAAAACGACGCCGTTGATTATCATACATGAACGGTCTTTTTATTTGTTAACTTGTTAGTATATATTTCGCCAATTATGTTTAGTCTTTTGAAAATTATACTTACAATATTTTTATATTTTAAATTATACTCTTTACGTTTCTGTCATCAATTTGTTTTATTATTTTTCGTTAGTTTACCGTTAAATTTGACATTTAGCAGTCAGTTATCGTCACGTTATCTAATTTAAATGATATGTTAGTATAAAGTGATGACCTGAAATCTAATATTTTTTAAAAAAATTTTTTCAAATATTGTGATTTAAAAAAATTTTAAAAAAATATTATTTATTATTTTATATAACTAAAAGTAAAAATAAAAATAAAAAGTTTGTTCTCTATATACAGTTAAAACAAGCAAATACTTAAACATGACCAATCAGAAAAAGACGAGACAAATTATCATTTTATTAGATGTTATGTCATCACTTTATACTGACATGTTATTTAAATTAGATGATATGATGATGACTAGACTGCTAAATATCAAATATAACGGCAAACTAATGGAGGAAGATAAAAAGTATTAACCGCAAAAATATAAATGATAAAATTTAAAATATAAAAATATTATTGGTGAAATTTTTAAAAATACGGAAAATGATGAGTGAAATTCGTGTATTTGCCCTGTTAATTCAGTAAAGGTTGGTTGGAGAGGTTAGCGGATTAAGTCAGAATTCATATTAGAAAAATAAAATTTTGAATTTTTTTTTTGATATTAAGTTTTAAAGTATTACTAATTATGTTTATTTATTTAAAATAATATTAAATATATATTAATTTTAATTTTAATTTTAAAAAAGAAAAATAAATGATATCTCTTATTGTTATGGAATTAAATCTTTTGCTCATCAACCTTTTTTGTCATAAATCGTAGGTCACACTGTATAAAGATAAAAAAATTAAGAGTCTTATTATATAGATATAAAATGATAATATAGATTTATTATCAAAATTTGAACTATTTCATACATTGAATATATATTCAATTAATAATTAAAATTTAAATAATAAATTTGAGTCATTATTTTATATTTAAATTTTTAATCTATATTTTTAAAAAAAAAAGTAAAAACCTTCCTTCCTCTAGATATTACACTTTTTGTAACGTTAGGAATAATGTGATGTATCTGTGGCATTAATTTTATATTTAAAATTTTGCTTTTCTTCCCAATTTGAACTGAATTTAATGCCGAATCTTCCCGAATGATGATACCTCTGATATGATATGATGTCACGAATATATCAAAAATATCTAATTTAAACGGTAACAAATCTCGGACATAAGTTAAAATTTCGGATTTGTTCAAATCCAGAATCACCATGCATAGAAATTTGGAGTGGCAAAAAAGCGGGTCCGAATCATTTTTTCATGTCTTCAGCGGAAAAGTCAAAATCTTACGTTAAACTCTCGAATTCTGCCGATTCAAGATCAAAATGCTTCTTCTTACAATGCATCTTGATTCTTGGCAACTAAAATGTCAATCTTTTTTGTTGGGTTTTACAAACCCAAGTCCTTTACGTGATGGGGTCTGCTTTGTTGCGCAAGAAGAACAGCAAGAAAATGTATTGCAGCAACTTGCCTGCCACAGGCAGTTTCAAATTCTGGTTGCCACCAAGCCAACCAACCAACCCACCCAAAAGGCCAAGAAAGCCCAAAACTCTCTTTCTTCTCTTCTCTTCTTTCTATACCATAGATCTCTCCCTAAAGAATAGCAGAAATAACAGCAGATAGCAAAGAGAAAGTCTCAACAGATAAATGCTGGCCAATCATTAGCACAGAAAAATGCCGAGTTCTCCTCTTTGACCCCGCAATTGGCTTCTCTTCCCATTATATCTCTCTCTCTCTCCATCTCGCTCTTCACGTCATTGCTTCAGACAGGGGTGTGTGTCTGTGAGAGAGAGAGAGAGAGAGCCACCTTCACCTACCTGGGCTCCAATATATCACGTTCACTGCTAATTTCTATTTCGTCTTACTTAACATCATTTCTGCTTACTTAACATCACCAAAGAAAGTGCATTTGAGATGGCTCTAACGCGCCATACACTTTTCAGCGCTGCCCTTCTTAATGTGCTTCTTCTTCTTCTTCTCTTCTCTTGCGCCATCGCCCATGAGGCCAAGACCAATGGCGTGACCTATGATGGAAGGTCCTTGATTGTCAATGGCAAGAGAGAGCTTCTCTTCTCTGGCTCCATTCATTACCCTCGTAGTACCCCTGATGTAATAATGCAAATTAATATGGGATTTCCTTGTTCTTGGTTTTCTTTCCATTTGAATGGTTCGAAGGAGATGGGACTCACTGATTTTTTTTGTTGAATTGCGTTTAGATGTGGCCGGACCTTATAAACAAGGCCAAGCATGGAGGTTTGAATGTGATTCAAACTTATGTCTTCTGGAACATTCATGAGCCGGAGCAGGGCAAGGTGATATGTAGTAAACAATAATGTCTTGGATTTTAAGTAGGTGACCTTTTGTTTGTAGAAAAAGACATTAGACATGCCTTGGAATTATGGTGGGGTAATTTTTGGTTGCTGCTGTTTTATTCTCTGCAGTATAATTTTGAAGGAGATTATGACATAGTGAAATTCATCAAGTTGATCAAGGAGCATGGTATGTATGCAATTCTCAGGCTTGGACCATTCATCCAGGCCGAATGGAACCATGGGTATGATTTGATTCAACTAGTTTCTGTCAACTTTTCAATGCAAATACTTACCGTTCTACATCTGCAGTTTAATCTTTGTCAGTATATAATATTCTATTATACATTGTGATCCTATGTGAACACTCAGAGGACTCCCATATTGGTTGAGAGAGGTCCCTGGCATAATCTTCCGATCTGATAACGAGCCATACAAGGTAAAAATGTCACATGAGAAATGTTCGAAAAAAAAAAAAAACCAACATTGAATTTGAAGCATATCATGTGACCAAAGGCATCACATTTTTGCAGCATCACATGGAGAAGTTTGTGAGGATGGTCGTCGACAAAATGAAGGCAGAAAAGTTGTTTGCATCACAAGGAGGGCCCATAATCTTGTCTCAGGTAATGGTCCATACTAATAATCCCAGCCTTATGCCACATTGCTGCTAGTCTTTAACAGTGAATCTCATCTTGTTTTAATGTTTTATGCAGATAGAGAATGAGTACAATACCGTCCAACTCGCATACAGACATCTTGGAGATAGTTACGTTCAGTGGGCAGGAAATATGGCTGTGAGCCTGCAAACAGGAGTTCCATGGATCATGTGCAAGCAAAAAGATGCTCCTGATCCCGTGGTGAGCTTGCTGTCTTTTCTGTATGAGATTTCTTGTCTGAGGGATCTCCGAGTGCTATTGAACAAAATCATGCAAACAATTCTGAATCTGCTTGATTGATTTGCCCACTAAAATGTTGCGCACTATATGTGCAGATTAACACGTGCAATGGAAGGCACTGTGGAGATACATTCACAGGCCCCAATAGTCCCAACAAGCCTTACCTGTGGACTGAGAACTGGAGTGCTCAGTGAGCATACATATAATTATCTTGTTTGAAAATTATATATTATGCTGCAGTTTGATTCTTGGCTTCCAGTGCTAATGCAAATTGGACTACAATGCTGCCATCTTATTTCAGGTTTAGAGTATTTGGTGACCCCCCATCTCAAAGACCAGCTGAAGATATGGCATTTTCAGTTGCTCACTGGTTCTCAAAGAACGGAAGTCTAGTCAACTACTATATGGTAGGAATGTAAAACTTTTCCAATTGCTTCTGAGACTGACTTAATCTGAGAAGTGTACCAAAAAATAATTCTGTGTCTGTAGTACCATGGTGGAACAAACTTTGGTAGAACTGCTGCCTCATTCGTAACAACCCGCTACTATGATGAGGCTCCTCTTGATGAATATGGTAGGGGTTTTGCAAAATCAATCTCAATAATTAGAGATACTAATGGTGATTTTTATGCAGCTAACTGGGACTCCTTTCATGAATTGCAGGTCTGCAGAGGAATCCAAAATGGGGACACTTAAAGGATTTGCACAGGGCAATCAATCTCTGCAAAAAGGCTCTGCTTTGGGGGATTCCTGGTGTTACAAGGTTGAGTCCTGATGTAAAGGTAAGCATATGAACAAATATGTTTATATACATCACTTTCGAGAACACTTCCAAATTAAAATTTATTATACTTTACTACTCTGTAGGCTCGGTTCTATGAGCAAGATGGGACCAAAAATTGTGCTGCTTTCTTGACCAACAACAACAGAAGAGTATCACAAACTGTTAGCTTTAGAGGTGAGGAATATTACCTGCCTCCACATTCCATCAGCATCCTCCCCGATTGCAAGACTGTGGTTTTTAACACTGTAACGGTAATATTCCTTGTAATTTCACCGCCCTTGGTTACAGATGCCCCACTTCCCTGGCTCGGTATTCATTTTTTCTACCATTTTAAGACAGGTTGTGTCGCAACACAATGCAAGGAACTTCGTAAAATCCAAGAAAGCAAACAAGGACCTTAAATGGGAGATGTTCTCAGAAATCATTCCAAACCAACTTCCAGTGACATCCAAGATCCCAAGGGAGCTTTATGGCTTGACTAAGGACGTTACTGACTATGCTTGGTACACCACAACGTAAGCATTTTTCTTAACTGCCCTGTAAGGACATCATGATCTTGTTTGCAGCCGCCAACACGAGTTGCATTGCAGTCATTATACTGCTAAAAAACCTGACATGTCTGCTCAATTTTCATTCCAGAGTTGAACTGGATTCCTATGACCTGCCAATGAGAAAGGATATCTCCCCAATTTTGCGGGTTGCAAGTCTTGGTCACGCAATGCTTGCTTTCGTAAACGGAGAATATGCAGGTTAGTGTGCACACTCAAGTTGCTATGTAATTAGACTCTTTGCTGCAATCAGATTTATGCACGGTTTAGAAGCAATCCAAACCAGCTAAAGCTGATTACTGTTTAGGATCGGAACATGGGAGCCAAATCGAGAAGAGCTTTGTTTTCCAGAAATCTGTCAATTTCAGGCCTGGAGTAAATCACATTACGATTCTGTGCACTCTTGTTGGACTTCCCGTAAGGAGCTCCTCTTCCTAGTTAATGTACTTTTGGACCTTTAACGATTTATTCAAGAGGTGAAAATTGACTATAAATTGCTTTTTACCAATGAAGGATAGTGGAGCCTACATGGAGCATAGGTTTGCTGGGCTCCGTGGTGTCACACTCCTAGGCTTGAATACTGGAACTCTTGATCTGTCAGGGAATGGTTGGGGCCATCAGGTACCTGTAGAAAGATATTGAATTTGATATATCACTGAAATTTGCATTCAACAATACAATAATAGGAAATGGGTGATTTTTATGACACGATGCACCAATTTGTAGGTTGGTTTGACTGGAGAGAAGACAAAAGTGTACACTAAAGAAGGATCCAAGAAGGTGCAATGGACACAAGTAGATAAAGAAGGACCTCCAATGACATGGTACAAGGTAATTATAAGGCAATTATCACTGAATTCGTGGATTTTAATACTACAGCTGGCAATTTAGTAAACTTGTTATGATTCATATTTGCTCTTATTGCAGGCTCATTTTGATGTTCCTGGGGGAGACAACCCAGTTGCTGTCAGGATGACTGGTATGGGTAAAGGTATGATTTTTGTGAACGGCAGGAACATCGGCAGGCATTGGCTGTCTTACCTGTCTCCTCTTGGACATCCTACTCAATCAGAGTGAGTATACATTTCTCATGTTTACATGGTAAAAGACATTGAGATAATATTTCAACTCAAATCTGTATTTACTAATTAATATACACTTTCAACATTAGGTACCACGTTCCAAGATCTTACCTGAAGCCAACGGATAATCTGATCGTTATCTTGGAGGAGGAAAGAGCAAACCCTGCAAATATTGAGATTGTAACTGTCAACAGAGATACAATATGCAGCTACATTACAGAGTATCATCCACCAAATGTGAGGTCCTGGGAAAGAAAGAACGACAAGTTCAGCGCTGTGGTGGATGATGCTAAACCGGCAGCTCACTTGAAGTGTCCAAATCAGAAGAAGATAGTTGCGGTGGAGTTTGCAAGCTTTGGTAATCCTTATGGCGCTTGTGGAGGCTATGAACTTGGAAACTGCAATTCACCAGTTTCCAAGGAGGCTGTTGAACAGGTAACATATTACTTTTCCCTTGCCATGGTTAATCATTATCTTCCGTTTTCGAATAACCTGGATGGTTCTTTTTCTGAACATGAATTTGAGCAGCTTTGCATGGGAAAAACTTCTTGTGAGATTCCTATTGACAGGGAGATTTTCCACATGAAAGAAGATGCTTGCCCCGATGTCAAAAAGACACTAGCAGTTCAAGTGAAGTGCGGCAAACATAGGGAAAATTAGAGTCGGAATGTGATAGGTCCTAGTGATAGGTCTGAATGTGATGGTCAGAGCTTCTGGCTGGTTCAAAGGATTCAAACCCATAATTGTACGCCTCTCCCGCTCTTCTTGCAGAGTTCTTTCATCAATTTTTAAGTTGGGGGGAGGCGGGGTGTGGGGTTTCAGATTATTTTTCAAAGATTTCTCTTCATTGCTAACCTTACCTTTCGATTCATTCTTATTGATAGTTGGCATAGCATACAGATATCAACTGATCCTGCAACGCCAAGGGCTTTAATTTGCAAATGTAACTGTAGATTGAACGAATAAAATTGTAATTTTTTCTTTATGATATAGAGTTTTACGGGCTTTAATTTTATTTGTTATGGAAAATTTATGTCCATCACTACACGCATACATCAATCGACTAAAAATTTTCGACCGGCCGCAACTGAAATTGCAAGCTTTGGTACTTCTAATAAGGTCATAAACTGGTGTATCTGGCATTTCCTTTTTTTTTAATTTATAGTAGAGATGGTAACCGATTATTGAAGGAAGGGACAGGTGAAAGAAGAAACTGAAATTTAAACTATAATCTCTCCAATAAAAAACATACACTTTTTACCATCATAACTAAGCTGGATCTCAGTTTGATGTTCTTTTTTTTCTTTAGTTTTTGGTGCCCCTTTTAACAAACCTTTTATCGTGCAAAGTCCAAAAGAACTTATATGTCCAAAAGGCCCAAACCAGGCCCAAACGCCAAAAGGAAAAACATGCGCCAACGACGTTGATGGAAGCCTACGCGGCTTTCCTTTTGTTTAAAGATAGTACGATTGTTTCAAAAATAAAAAGAAATCGCCATTGCTAGACTTTGTTAGGTGGTAAGCTACTTGGAATCCTGGATCCAAAATCTGATTATTGAACAAAAAACATTCTTCATTTTTTGGATTTCCCCATTCTTTTTTAAATTCAAAATATGGATCTTTCCATGGACAGAACTTCATAGACACCCAATGAAGTGTTCTTTTGGTTGGTGTGCATTTGAACAGAACAGGTAGCTTGGACAAGACTGTCAGCCGATTTCATAAACAGAAGACTTTTCAACGAGAACCAGGATGCTTGTCCAGACTGGAAAAAGACACGCTGTTCAAGTAAGGTGTTGTCAAGTGAAGTATTACAAATACTGAATATCAAATTGATACGCTAATACAGGTAAAAAATGATAAAGAGGTTAGAGTTTCCAACTTAAAAAAGGTGCATTGGAATTTCGAGCAAGTAGAATCAAGAAAGAATAATTGGAACGCCGTTCTCGCACAACGTGAGTTTTGTGCACTATGACGCCTTTTTAAAAAAAAAAAATACTCCATTCCTCATCAGACCAGACTTGACTTACAATTGTTTTTCAAGAAAAAGGGACTAGACTAAAGTTTCCGCCAAACTACCATAAAGAAACCTTATCCTTATAAGGGAAAAAGTAAAAACAGATTGCAAAAAGATGGCAGAGAATCATATGTAATTTACAAGCAAAGGCTTAACATTATTGATTAGTTCTAAAATTGAGTCGATATGAATCGAAACACAGTTTTCTTTAATGCTTGGTCTTCCAAAAAATCAAAACAGTTACCTGCTTGGTTCTCACTGCCAGAGTTGAAACCTTTTGAGCTCCATGATGTTATCAGCTATGCCACATTGAATCTACAGTCTCATACAACATGCAATAGTATACACAACGTTCCCCCTGCCACTACATGAACCAAGCCAGACACTGCCCAAGCCCACCTACCACAATTCTCACGTTCACAGACAGAAACCCGCCGAAGAGGGAAAATATAGACACATTAGGCTACACCAGATTCCCGGAGAGAAAAGAAAGGGCAAACTTCAAACTCACATTCCATCAAAATGCATAAGCCTGGAATTAGCATCAACCATTAGCCTCTAGTAAAGCATTCATATATATATATATATATATATAGACACACACATATAAGACCCACTTCATATTTTTCTCTTCTTATAACTTTACAGCTAAGAAATTTAAGGCTTAGAAAATACAACATTTAGCAGCAGATGGCATAGTTTTGGCTCATTTTATAGGCAAGCATAGAAATTGACTACATAAGAAAAGCAGGAGGCAATTTCCTTTAAAATTTTGAAGCTTTTCGCCTTGTCTTTCTAGTTGGAAACAAAACCTTGATTAGTGTGGCATAGACAATAAAGAAACTAGTGTGCATCTAGCAGCCAATCAGTAAGAGCAATTGATGTGCCTTTACTCGTGTGCCTCTGCTATTATGCCACTAGCGAGAAGGTATTCCACAACTAAAGGCATACCACCTGCATAATTTTCGGCGTTACGCAAAGTGCATGCCATGTGCGTTCCTGTTTACGTGCATAATCAAGACGTAGTCTCTATAACAGAACCTGAGAGAGGTATAGCAATATATGCCCCCTTATAGGGAAATTCAGGATGCAGTTTCGTAGAAGTGATTGAATGGACCTCTTGCATGGAATTCCATACGAAGCTCTTAGCAAAGCTGTGACAATCACACTCATAGCAGGCACGTTCAACCATACTAGAAAAAGTTGCTTGCATGGCTCGTCAGATGCATACCTGGCTATTGAGTTCCATCTTCAGGAAACCGAGCATCAAAAGGAGCAGAAGGATGGGAATGCCCTGAAGCACTGCTAGCAGCTCCCGAACCTTGCTGTAGCTCAATAACAAGCCATCGCACAGCTTTACTCATCAGCTCCAACCGAACAGCGCTGATGGGTGGAAGACCTGTCTGCGGCTTCCCAGTCAAAGATCCAGTGGCCTCATCCACCAGGCACTCCGACCCTATTCTCTGCCTCACAGACTCCACAAACTCTTCCGCCTGATCACAAGCAACCCTAAACAGTTCCCACCTCTGCTTGAAATTTTCCAATGCAGCATCAGTAACAGCTGTTTTCTCCGCACCCGCTATCTCCTTTGCTTCAAGAATATTAGCAGCTGCAGCAACAAACTCCTGATATGCACTGTTTAAGGAGTCCACAATATTGTCCATGAGATCCCAACTTCAACTTCAAGACACTGCTATGCCGTTCCCAGGGAGTTAAATTCAAGAACTAGCAAATAAATTCCACAACATAAGCATAATATAGATTAATTACCGGTTTAAATTGACAAGTAAAATTCACTTTACAAAATTACTGGCTGCAAATTTTAACAATTACCCACTTGGAATCCCAAGTTCAATTCAATTCTCACGCGTAAAACACTATAATCCATCAACATAAATTATCATTAATAATTTACTTTCAAGACTCTGAACGATCAAATTTTACTTTTAAAAAAAAAAAGATAAATTGATTCGGTCTACTTCAAACGCTCCAGAAGCAGCATATAATAAAACCATAAATACCTGAAAAAAAAAAAATAAAACTCACATAGATTTGAGTTTCAGGCTTTGCTATGACTTCTGGGAAGAGCTAAAACGGAAGAATCGAAGAACTTAAAATATATATATATTTTTACACACGCGTTTTGCCCAATCGTCTGGTTTTGCAGACTCGTCGGTTGCCCATAGATATCTCGGCCACCCGACCCCACTTGTCCTTCATATCAATTAATTATTTATTATATATTTTTTTTCGGTCTTACATATAAATTAGGTTATTGGTTTTGGCGGGGTGCAATTCACCTGGGCTGGACAGCTAGAACGGTCGTACTGGGTTTGATCCGATTGTATTGGGCCTCAAATCAGCCTATTCTTATCCTCCTAACCCCAAGTACAGTTATGGGACACGATTCTGAGTTTCAAGATTTAAATTTTTTATGCTCATTAGGAGTATTTATAACTTAGTTAATTGAACTAAATGATTATAATTGTTCATAAATTAAAATTTTTTATTATGTAAAATTGTAAATTATTTCTAAACTGAAATTTTAGTTAACTGAAATTCGGTTAACTAAAAATTTCGCTTCAGTTTCAATTAACTGTTCAGTTAACTAGTTTAAATGTGAAAAAAAAAATTTGTTAACTACAAAAAAATATTATTTAAAAAAATTATAACTATATATAAAAACATAAAAAATATTTTTTTAAATATAATAATATTTTATTAACATTTATTTGTTAACAATTGTTGTAATAATAATAATAATAATAATATTATTATTATTATTATTATATATATATATATATGTGTGTGTGTGTGTGTGAGACATAACATTTCAGTTTGATTTAGTTAACTACGATTTTTAATATTAAAAAATGAAAATGACCTAAAAATTTTAAATTTTATTCGATTCAATTAATTAAAAATTTAGTTTAATTTAATTTAATTTTCTCAATTGACTAAAATTTTGGATTATTTTAAATATTCCTAATTCTTACAACGATATAAAAAAAATAGTTAAATACATTTAATCCCTTATAGTTTAATTGTTTTGCATTTTACCCTTTTAAAGTTTTAATTTAAGCAATAAATCTTTTTATACTTTCTAATTTTGATAATTAATTCTCTTAACAGTAATTTATTAAATCAATTAATAAAAACTAGCCAAAATTATATTATTTTATAATTATTTGTTTCTCTTATAAAAAAATGTCACTTATTTTTTAAATTGATTTTAATATGCGTTTTAATTGTATCTCACGTTATTTACTTCACAGTTTTTATTATTTTCAGTATACTTTATATATCAATATAGAAATATTTAAAATAATATTCATAATTAACTTTTATGTGAAATATAATAAAATTCTTATAATCATAAAACAATATAATTATGGTCAATTTTTATTAATTAATTTAATAAACTACTGCAAAATTAAAAAGAACAAAGAGATTTATTGTTTAAATTGAAATCATAAAAAGTAAAAGGCAAACCAACTAAATGATTAGATGAGAGTTAAATATATTTAACCTAAAACAAAAAAAAAAAAAAGAGTCAAACGAAAGGAACTTACTGTCCACTTTCCTTTCCCTGCCGCATTCCTGTGGCGGGCCTCGCCTCGCAAAAGGCAACACCCTCCATCACACAGTTTAGATTCATTACGCAATCAATCGAGATGGTTCCTCAGTTTTTTTTTTCCCCGGTTTGGGCTCTCAGAGATTTTCTTGAGGGTGCATACATTGTTTAATTAATATTGTACTACATTTTTAGCATTGCGAATTGTCTCGAATGGAATAATCACCTCACACCACAACAGGGCACTGGAAGAAAAACATAAGAACCGATGAAAAGAGGAAATAGAGCAAAATTTTAGAAAGCACAAAACATAAAACAATGGAATGAACTGGAAGAAAGAAATAAATTTATCAAATCATCATTTTCCATTTTCGTCTGTCAGAGAGATAACATGTATATGAAGATAAGGAAAAATATAAGATTTCCTATTTATTTACAAGCAATTGGCGGCACCTGAAACAAGTGCTCCTCGGCCAGTTCCCTCTTTACAGCATGACAAAATGGTCATCCAACCCCAGACAATTTATCCGATGCTTTATAGAACCCAAAAACAAAGATAAAATAATCCTATTGAATCAATTAGGCAGGAAAAAACTTTTAAGATATGTAAACCCACCTCTTCCTCTCTTCCCCCACCCCCACCTCTCCCCCCCCCCCCCCCCCCCCCCCAAAAAAAAAACCCCATGGCAATCATTTAAGAAGACAAATGAAAGACATAGCCAAGCAAATCTGCCCTCTGATCAAAATTTGGGAAGACAGCATCCAAACAGATCTAGGAACTGGCCTTGCTCAATCACACCCGAAGTCTAGAGGAGCCAAAAATAAGCCATTATTGAGCAGAAAGGTGTTAATTTTAATGCGAAAATTGCAGCATGAAAAATTTGGTAGACCTGCAACCATTATCTCGGATTCAAAATTGGTCAGCCAGATCTCATGATAGATCAAAAGATCCCTGCCCTTCACTAATTGCATAGAGCAGTTTCTTGTACATTATTTCCTGTTTAAAAGCCCAAAAAAACAAAATCAGCAAGAATGCAGAAACCGTCACACCCCCCCCCCCCCCCCCAAAAAAAAAAAAGCAGAGATAATGCAAAGACTGGAGATCTTAGCATAAATGATAAGAAATTATTTTCATCTCCATCTTTGCACCATATACGGTACCTTCGTAGAATAAGGAGGAAGCTTCAAGTAATTAGCACAGGTCATGACACTTGGTAAGTCGTCATCTGCTGATTCCGAAGGGCCAGTTCCATTTAAAGCCACATTCCCGGCAGACGAAGAATGCTGCATCCACATGTCCATGTTTACACACATGCACAGAAATCTAGTGTCAAACCTGACAACTTCTAACAGAGACATAAGAAGCAACTGGCCACAGCATGAACAAATGATGCTGCCTCATATTACACGCCTTAAAACTGTAAACAATAGCTCAAAATGTGCATGTTCACAAACATGTGAGAGAGTGTTAAAACAGTATTACCTCTCAAACCTAACCTCTCAATTTTAACTAAAAACTGACATGGAGCAAAAATAACCCACCAAAAAAAAAAAAAAATCAATGTTAGGGCAACGTATGCCCAACAGAAGAAAATAACAAATAAACAGTGCATCTTTGCTAAATTATACATGAGTAGCAGAACTCTAATAAGGACATCTCAATCCAAATTATTTCACCATACCTTTCTCACAATGGTTAATTTTGGATTCAGCACTGCCAACCCACCGGGAGGCAGCCTGGGTGCACCAGTAACAAACTGACAGAAGGCATGCTGCTGCTCCGCTGTAAACTCTCCCATGATCTCAAGTAACTATCAACAAGACACCAGATCAATAAGCATTTAGTAAAGCCACCTCCCAAAAAAAACAAAGGGTCATATCTCAAGGTACAAGTCATACATTAATAATTGCAGGACTCTTGGCAGTGTATCCATGGTCGAATTTTATGTGATCAATAAGGGTCTCAGGCTGCGAAAGCAAAAGCATCAGATTAAATAATGTTAAACACAGAATCAGGTCTTTAATGTATAAATAATTTCAATAAATATGAGAATACCTCCCACAGTTCTCTACGCCCGCAGAGCAGATAGTCTAATTCCAGTGGAGTAAATATTTGCAAGGACGAAATGTCGAATACCTAATCATCATGCAACACAAATGTTAAGCAATGAAAATGGAGAACAAGTATAAAGTATTGAGAGATCAAATAGTAGATTATCATGCGTTCAGAGAATCGATAGTAGAAATGACGGGCCTACCAGACCCTTTCAACCATAAACCATGGGTATCATCATTAGGGGGCTTCATAAACCCAAACGTTACAGAAGTCCATAAAAAACAACAAAGATATATCAATTTGCCCAAATTGAGCTTGTAAGAAATACAGAAGGCATTTTACCTGATTGAACCCAGCCCTAAATGCTTCCATCTGCCGCGTAATCCCAGTCTTCACCGTTGCATCAACCACCAACGATATGTATTCCTCAAGGTTATGGACATCAACCTGAAGTTGATAAAAATGGAGAAAATCTCAGAATATGCAGTAACAAGAATATTGGCATTCAAAGGAAAATATAAAGGTTTTGTAAACATCTGTACATTTTCATCTCCAGGCTTCAGAATATACTCTGGATATCCAGGAAGAGTGAAATCCAAGCAAAGGTCTTCAACTGGGGCACTCCGAAAATGTAACTCCAGATTCGCATCACAATTATTGCCCACCGATTCCAAATGACGTTTCCGGCAAACAAGAGCATGCAATTCTAGCAATGTCTTTCCAAATTCAGAGTCAAAAGACACAATATCATACAGATCAAGCTCCTGCAATATAATGAAGGAAGAAATGTTTTGATCATAAACAACTAAAATTTATCAGCAATTCAAGACAATGCTAAAATAAGCTTACTTGACCAAGCATAAGCTTATAAAATGCCACTGAAAGCGGCAGGTCCAATAGTCTCCCATCTTGAAGAGCTTTGGCCATCACACGCCCAACTAAACGGAAATACTCAATAACCTTAAACAGCTGGCTACCCTCGGAAACATCAGCATTTGGAGGCCAAGGACGGGGAAACAAACCAAGCGGAGCTTGGACAAGATCTCCATCATTCACAACATCATTTCTACTCTCGATGTCATCTCCATCTATTTCCATTAAATGTTTATCTAAAAATGAATTTGACCGCCACATTCCCAGCACACCTTTTTGTAGGTCATGACTTAAAATTGTATAAAACTCCAATGTAGGACCTAATCCAGTGCCCACTTCACCAAAATATTCCACTTCAAGCACAGCTTTCTGGCCAGAATACATCTCCATCACTTTTGCAGCAGAATCCAAAATGCGGTTTCGGGAAACACGAACTTTCTGCCGCTGTAACCTCCCGACCCTTACCTCTCTTTCATTTGCTGATGCATGTCCATCAGCACCCTGCTGTTGCTGAAGACGATATAATGCACGAGACAACCCAAAGGCGGTTGAATAGAAGAATTGTCGTCGGGTCTCAAAAGGAAACAAAAATGGACATGCCTTCGTCAATTGGTAACACCATGATGGAAGGCTCCCACTGCACAATGCAAGGGCATCCTGAATTTGCCGAGCTAATTTAGGAGTGAGCTTATTATTAATGAACTCTTCCGCAGAGACCCTTACACCAGTCATATTCAGCTCATCCAAACTGGAGATTTTCCCCTCAGCAAAATTATCACAAACAAACTGAGCTCTGAGACGAGGTGCAAGTTGGTTTAAGCCTTCTAATACGCGCAGCAGTCCTAATATATTATAAGTAGGATTAGATTTTTCCAGATCACAAGGAAGTTCCCCTTGCAAAATGCTATCCAGAAGTGACATGCGACGCAACTGAGAATCAGAATTAGAACTGCAAGAAGAGATGGCTTTAGTGAGCTTTGATGTACTAGTAGAATTTGAGCCACCAACTGATGCCCTATCAGATTGGCAATCTGCCCTCTGGTAAGTGATGGTATATATATCACCCCAAAGCCTACTTCCATCACTGGATACAAAATCACTGCCACCATACCTGTCATCCTCCTCCTCATCCAACACAAGCTGACGCTGAATGGCCTGATAAATTGTCAAATGCCGGTTTAGCTGCTTTCCACCGGCTGTAAAGATTAACCTTGGGGGATCACTAGAGCTACCAAACATTGGTCTTCCTTGTCGATCTCTGCCCCCCCTGATGCCACGGCCATTAGCACACCCAAGGCCAGCCATCGCAGCAGCTGCAAATGACATAGCGCCTCTTGAGCCATAAGGGCTGCCACTCCTAAAATCGGTAGAATCTGAACCTCTAACAGTAGCGGCTCTACTGCTAGAACCAGAAGGATTGGTTTGCCCATCACTTGTGGCTTGAGCACCACTATCTTCGGCTGCATCACCTAACCTTACGTCATGGACTTTTTCAGGCATGCAAACGGGGAGAGAATCATCCCTTAGCACCTGGGAAGTGCAACCAAAACCAAATGAGCTGATCAGGGGGAAAAGTACCTTTAGTTTGGTGATCATTCTCCTGATTATAATTGAGTAGTTTATTATTTGGGAAGCACTTCTCGATTACTGAAATACTGATTATTTAGGCAAAAAAGCACCAGATGAAGATGCAATTTACCAAAACTTGTCTCACCACAGGAACAAAAAAAACAGAGGGCAGAAAGATCAGAAGGGGAAAAAAAGCAAGCTAGCATCACATAAGCTACATCATTGTAATCTATTAAAATAAAGGACTCAAAGGACATACGTCATCATGATCATCATCTTCATCATCAGAGATGTCGTCATCTTCAATCACCAATGCATCATCAATCTCCACAGCAGGTATTTCTAACCCATCATCCTATCAGGAAACCACCAAAAAAAAAAGGTAACAGTATCAGATACGATAACATTCCTTTAAAAGGTCAGAGAGATTAATCCACTTGAACAGTTAATAAAGAAAAGGTAAAGCCCCAGCTGCAGCAAACCCATTTTCAAGCCAAAACCAATTATACTACATATTCTGGGTCTAAAGTGGAACAGTTCCTGGCAACGATATGATTCACGTACAACCCAAACCAGCACAAATGACAAATTAAAAACAAGTTACCTCAGAGCTGGAATCCCCATCTACAGGTTTTGTCGCTGCATCTTTATCTAAAGCTGCTCTTCTACGAGTGGCATTTCTGGTTTGAGGTCCTTTTGGTTCCTCCAGGGCAGGCTTCAAAACAGATTTACCCTTTCCCTTTGATGAGTCTGTGCTTTTCTCCTGCACTCGCCCATTTGTAGCAGTATCACCTATGCTAACAGATGTTCTCGATCGTGAGGAATGACGACGAGTTGCAGCAACAGGAGTAGATGTCAAGGGAGACGATGCTCCAACTCCAGTTACTGCTGTGCCCGATTCAGAGTTCACTGCAGATGCTGAGGGCTTTTGACCAGATTCACCACGGTGAACTCGAGGCCAAAGAAATTCCTCAACAGCTGCTAAACTTGCCAATGGATCAATAAGTACTACATTGGAAGAATAATCACGGAGAGATTTTTCTCCATGGGCACGACAAAGACGCAACTTGAACGGTTGAGCCAATGCACTCAATCCGGAAGAGAGACGACCACTTCCACTGGATGATCTAGAGGAATGGCTCAAGACAACAGGAAAACGCTCCAAGGATGACAATGCATTTTGAAGTTTCTGGACCACGACAGTCATGGGAGCTCCACTCCCTCCTTCAACGCTGGAAGGAAGGGCAAGAGCAACAAATGACTTAAATCTTCTTAGTGCTTGCTGGCGAAGCTTGGGGAGGTTAGCTTCCGAAATTCTCTCCTTGGAGAAGTAACCACAAGAAAAGTAATTCAGCAAGGCTCCTACAACACCACTACCAATAAACTCAAATGTGGAAACACCATCCCCTCTACTTAATTCAGCAAGTATTTCAGATATCACCCCTATCAAGTACTCTTCCTTATTGGTAGAATTATCAGCAAGGCGAGGTCCAAAGGCTTTAGATTTTCCCTTTGATTTAGTCCTCTGGTCATCAACACCAGCATTCAGTTTCATGGAAAGATCCTTCAAACGTAAAAGATCATCAGTAACCCCAACTTCTGAAGTCCCCTGATCTGAGGGGAAGTATTTGTCCTTAAAAGCTTTAGCACATGCACTGACAGTCATGCGAAGATTGGAATTAATAGTTGGAATATCTATGGAACTCGGCGGTGATCCAACATTTGCTGAAACTGGATTCTTAGATTCCTCTGAAAAATTTCCTTCCAGATTTGCATTACCATTACGACGTTTGTAACGTCTGGAACGTGAAGATGTTTCGGGTGTGGAATCATTGTCCTTCTCAGCAGAACATCCTTCGGTTGTTGCAGTGTTTTGACTTCCAGCTAAAATCAGCTGATCCACAGCATGAACAACACCTTCCCTTACAAACATTTTAGAGAAAGTCCCAGGAAGTTTTTCCATGAGAATCTCTGCAATTTGAAGGGAAGGAACCAAGACATGTGGATCTTTCCATGCTAACACACCAGCTAAGAAACTGTGGGAACAAAGGATAAACTGTAAGCAAATATTTTGACTCAGCAACGATGTGAGCATGCCAAGAGATCATACAAGGATATAATCGCATACCTAGATATGTTTGTCACGCTTAACAAAGACTGAATCATCTCTGCACAGCTGAAGTACATCAATTTCCCAATCACTGAAAGACATTTGTGGCGAACAGGGCTGTTGACACTGGAACCATAAATCTGCTTGACATGCAAATGATGTTATTACTATAGAGTGAAGCAAGCAAGAAACAAACCGCTTGTCAAGAATTTACACCCAGCACTAACCTGTATCAAGACAGGTAGAACATCCATCCCAAATTGCCGCAGAAGCTCTGGCTGATCATGTAGTAGTTTCTCACGGGCGGAAACCTCAAGCACACTTCCCTTAGCATCATCTTGTTTTGAAGAACTACTTGAAGGAGACTTCTTCGGAATAGATCCTTTGGCAAATATATTAGAGCTGAGAGGAAGAGAGATTGTTCCTTGTGGAAGTGGGGGAAGAAGCTCGTTCGCAAGATTGACAATCTCAAAAATCTATGGAGCAAAATGAAAAACCAGAAAGTCTAAACCATGTATTCGGGATTTTTTAAAAAAAAAAAAAGTGCATGCAACAATAGCTAACTTATTGATGTTGTTATAAATATTAAAAGCCACTTCAATAATGTAAAGGAAAGAACCTCTGATGGTCTAGCACAAAGTTAACAAGAACGGATATCATAATCATCTGGAATTAAAATCAGCATAACAAGCAGCAGGTACCTGCTCTGATGGTCTACTTAGAGCTGGAGGAACAGATGAGTTAGCAGAAACACCAGAACCTGATAGTATATCCTTCAGAATGCCACTTATTCCAAGAAGAAGTAATGTTTTTGCTCCTAGAGGGGAACCACTTGCACAGGTGGACAGCAATCGGATTAAACCCTGCAAAAATTATGTCAGACAATGGTGGAATCAACAGATGCAAGCACAAAAACTGAAAGCTGCATGTGGTGACTGCTTTCACCGTATATGTTGGTGGGCTAAGAGATGCCTGTCCGCCTCCAGAATTGCTGGTGGAAATAAGCGAGGCAGCTTGTGTGACTAGTCCATGATTACATAGTTCATCTAACTTGTCAGGAGATGAAGCGAAGGCTTCAGCAATCCGGGTCAAACAAACCGAGGCATGCTCCAATACCTGCAACAATAAAAAATAGCATGGCATAAAAAGAAACCAACAAGGTGTTTGTTAGCATTTGCTCAGACAAAGCAAATTATTACCTTCGCATCATGGTACTGAAGAAGATTTGTCAACAAAGGAACTGCCTCCATCACAAAGTCAGCCACATCTGAAGGGAGTTTCTTGCACATATTTGCAGCAGTGGATAATGCTACTCGCTGGAAGAATACATAACAAGAAAATCAAAAAAAAAAAAAAAAACAGAGAGAGAATAAGAAGTCCAAGAGGCTATAGACACGGCACAGTGCACATACATAGCATGAATGATAAACAAAAATATAAAAATGGCAATTACCTGAACACCAGTAGAGAAGAAATCTAGGTAAGAAAGGACTGCCATTAGAGCACCAGCTCGCAGACATGCAGTTGGATGCTCCTGAGAAATTTTCTTCAACGCTTGTAAAGACTGTTTGGATAACCCCAACAGCAAATGTAATCAGTGATAAGCATACTACACATATGATCAAGACAATTTAGCACATTCTAAAGCAAACAAAAGCAGGGGAGGTAGAACCTAATTAAACATTATATGCTGAATCCAATTTATTATTTGCCACAAATGAAATATCCACCACGCAGTAGTAAAGGTCAGCTTTTGACCAATCAAACCAGTTTCAACTTAACCTGTTCAGCCAAGTCCATATACTCAATTGTAAGCAGCCTCGCAACAAAGCATGGTACAGCACCGTAATGCACAACGGCAGCACAAGATGAAGGCAGCACATCACATAAATGAGTGATGGCCCTAGCTGCTAGCAGCATGATATCTGGATTGTTCTCATGATTTAGCAATCCGACCAGCACTGGCACAAAAGAATCCACAGAGAAAGTACTCAGAGATTCCTCGGTCCCAATTGATAGCATATCACATAGCTGCGTTAGAGCCTCCACCTGCTTCCCTTCCTCTCCATCAGCTCGCAATCCAGATAAGATCTTCTTCAACCTACCGGATTGATGAGAGGATGACCCGGATGGCATCGCCGAGGAAGGTAACAGATCATCAAGACCTGCACCGATCTTACGGAATAGGCCCTGGAGTGCACTGCTTGCTGAGGTTAAATTCTGGTGAAAAGTCCCAATTCCACCGCCTTCACTGTCGTTATCATCGTCTTCGTTTGGGTTATTATTCCCAGACTCCATATTTAAACCTAGGCTATCTCTATCTCTATCCTTAAGATCCCTGTTCTCACGAACCCTAACCTCGTGTTCTTTCTCTTTGCCCTTATCGGAGGAGGATTCGTTTCTGCCACGACGGGTGCGGAAGGAGGATTCCACGGGGATGGTGGGGTCCATAGGAGCGGGATGGGAACGAGTTGGACGAGAGCGGGTGGTAGGAATCGAGGGAGTGGCGGGGGAGGCAGTGGCGGAAGTGGAGGAAGAAGTGGCGGCGGTGCCGGTGGTGGAGGTGGAGAGGCGGGAACGCTTGTGAGAGCGGGTGGTGGGACCAGACGGGGAAGATGCAGGGGCAGTTGAGGAGGCCTCCGCCCGCTTCCGGCTCCGAGTTTCCATACAAGAACTAAACCGCCCTAATCGAATCCGCGGTCGCGATCACGCCGCACGGGATCACGAGACGACCCACTGCATCTGACCGGCACAGAATCAAGAAGCCTTAGAACACCGCAAATCAAAATCCAACTCCTCCTCCTCCTCCTCCTTTTCTTTTTCCCCAAAAATCAGACCAGACAGCAAACAAAACCCTAATCGAAAACCCTAGAATTCACACTCAGCGACCGATTTCAAAGACACTTAAATGGAATTGATCGACTTAATTTAGGAGATTGCAATACAGAGAGAGATTGGGAAGGAGAGAATAAGGATTTGGATGAGGAGGAGGATGAGAGAAACCCTAATAAAGTGAGGGCGATAATGAATGGAACATTTTTGAGAATCCGCTTTTTCTTCTTTATTTTTTGTCTTTTTTTTTTTTTTTCAACACCGAATAGGCTGAGGGTCGTGAAGACTGTAGACTGGAGAATGTTATATCATGCTTCGCTTAAAGTGACTGCCGCCTGGCGTTTGTACGGATAATGTCACGTTGGTTTGCCGAGGGCGCGCGGGGCGGTGCGATGAGTCACTCTCCGCTCCCTCCGCCGCCTCAGGGCAATACTTATAGTTTGGTGGCTTTAGTCTTGTTTTTAATTTATTAATTTTGCTTTAAACTTTTTTCTTCACACGATGACAAATGGTAATCGCCGCACGATAACTTGAAATATTGGAATTTTTTTACAATTAGAGTTTGATTAAGACCAATAACTTGTTATGCTCCCCATAATATTTAAGTTGTTTCGAACTAATTGACTCTAATTTGAAGTCAATTAATAATAAAAAAAATTCATGGAGGTAATTTTTTAATATACAACTCGTGTATTTGAGGCGCATTTTATAGATTCACTCAAAAAGAAATTTTGTTCGATTGATCTCAAGTAGTCGAGGATAGTCTCAATATAGGAACCAAAAAAATAAAAAACTAGTGACGTGAGACTTGTACAAATTTTTGCCACTAATTTCGTTGACCAATTGAATTATTTTTGCAATCTACACACAAGTGTATATATATATATATATTCAAAATAATTAATTTACTAATGGTGTGTTTGTTGTGGGAGGAAGGGTTGGGAAAGGAGGAGAAAAGAAAAGAAAATAAAGAGAAAATAAAGTTGTTTGGAGTGATAGAGAAAATAAAGAGAATGAAAGTATGGTAAAAGAAAAGGTAAATAGTAATTTGTGAGAGAAAAAGTGAAAAGAAAATAAAATTATTTGGAGTGATAGAAAAATAAAGAGAAAGAAAATATGATGAAAGAAAAAATGAATAATAATTTGTGAGAGAAAAAGTAGAGAGAAAATAAAATTGTTTGTAATAGTATAAAAAGTAAAAAAAAAAAATATAAAAAAAATATATTATAATAATTATACTTTTCTTTCTCTGCTTCCTTTTCCTTCCCACAACAAACATAGTGTATATAAAAATGTACAATCTCCTCAATTTTATACGTCCTTCAAACTTTCAGTGTAGCAAAAAGAAAGTCCTATATTAGTATTTCAATTTTCAAGTACTTATACGGGTGTGTACGCTGTAATGCTATCATGAATGCTCAGTAACACATGCATGGTTTCTCAATTTTGATGTTATAGTTGTTTTTTTTTCTATTTTTTTGACCGAAGTTTCTTTTTGTCTTTTGTTCTTTCATCGTTTTTTTTTTTTTTTTTGACAAGATCATCATTATAAAGATTGAAGGGAACTAGCTAAAACAGAAGTATAGAATGAAGATGGCTCCCATCAAAGTTGTGCATGTGGGTGCCAGAACCACAGACTATCCCCAGAAAACACAAGATTTCTGACCCAACATCGTGGAGTGACTGTATCTGTCAGAAGGCCAAATGATAATTCTGGCATTCACTGATGTAAGGATGTCTGGTTAGTAGTGTCTAAGATTGAGGGATAGAGGAGATGCTATCTCTGTTACGATATTATACTGTCAAATGTCACAATAATATGGAGATATACATTTATTTAGTTTAAATTTTTAAATTTTTTTTTATTTAAATCTTAAATTTTTTTGAAATTTCATTTTAATTCTAAATTTTTTGATTTTACTCTAAATAAATCCTTTCGCTAGTAAAACCGTTAAAAATTACTGTTGATTAACGGAAATTTTTTTAAAAAGGTAAATGTAAAGGGTAAATTTCGAGTCTAAAATAATTAAACTCGAAAATACAAAAATAAATTACAAATAAAAATTGTAAAAGAAAAGAAAATTTACGTGAGGTCGATCTCCGTAGATCCTCCGATTAGTGTTCCTTTTTTTACTCCGTCAAAGGCTGCACGAGCTTGATCTTGACAGAAATAATTTCCATCGCTTTTTCTTGAACTGGATAGACTGAAACTGTATCTGATTTGGATGTTTTGACTATGCTTTGGAACCGTAGAGATTTGATCTGAGCCGATCTGTCTTAATTTCACCGAGGGTCGAATGGACTTGTTCTCGGATGAGTTGCCTGGATTTTGCTGAGGGCCGTATGAAGATTAATCCCAGCCGGATTTGTAATATTTTGATTTTTTTTTTCTATCTTTTTTTTTTTTTTTTTCGCTTCGCTGCCTCTTCTGCGCTTTTTTCTTTTTTTTTCCTTTTTCTTCTTCTGGCTTCTTTCGCTGCCCAATCCAATTGGGGGAAGGCCATTTATAGGCCTCCCCCAACTGCCTGCCTGCCACCAACCAAATGGTTGATGGCATTAATTAGGTTGGCAGCTGCCAACCTTCAAGGTTGGCGGTTGCCAACCATATATATATATATTTCAATTAGTTTACAAATGCCCCCACTTCAAGGGTAGGTAAGAAAGATTTTTACAGAAATAATTCGAACCGAGTCTTGAAGTCCAGTTTGAAATTTGGAAAGTTCTGATGAATATTGAATCTTGGAGTCTTCTATCTTTGACCATGCCTGCTGTTGTTGGATCGCAATAGGAATCCGATACGATCTTAAAAAAAATTAGCAGCCCAGCCAATATAAAAATTGAAGCCTTGGCTTTAGGTGCATTCGAGCTTCCATAGCCCGCAAAGGATTTTTTATATCTCTTAAAGTTCCAGAGCTCTGGTGAGGATGATCCGGTAGGCAAAGAACTTGAACCTCCCCAAGAGGAAGGCCCAGCACCTTGGAACTTTAAGACCTGCGCACAGAGAGACTGACTGTAGTGATGATTCCTAAGTCTGCTTCGACGTAAGGAGAGTAGTTGGAACTTTCCCGTACATCGCCGCATCCAAAGGAAGATTAGGATAATTGCAGCGTCTCATCCCTCTGTAGTAGATGTGAACTAAGGAGAGTAGTTGGAACTTCATGACACCGATGGCGTTAGGGATCCCTCGAGGAAGACTACTCCTTCTTTTCTTAGCTCGTGCGCCTCCAACTTCTTGATCGAAGAACTTCCTGAGACAAGTGCAGAGACTAGCCATTTTCTTTTGAGAAAGAAGAGTTGAGGGGTGAGTATTATAACTCGGGAATGCAAGATATATATATACATGCGATAAAGTTTTTTTTTTTTTTTTTTTTTGAAAAAGTCAAAAAGAAGGTACGCAGAATCGAGCAGGGTCATCCACGTCCCTTTCCTGCATAAGAGACAAAAGAGGCAGCGGCTGACGCGTGTCACGAAAGTCGTTACCCTGTGTTGCAGAAGTCGTTGCCGTGTGCTGCAGAAGTCGTTGCCGTGTGCTGCAGAAGTCGTTACCATAGTTGTTAAAATCGCGATCCGGATCGTAGGATCGTACGATCCTACGATCCTACCCAAGGCCAACGATCCGGATCCCTCACAGAATCGTTTTTAGGTAAAATCGTCGTAGAATCGCGATTTAAGTCGTGGAATCGGTGGGATCGTACGATCCCACCGATCCAAGAAATGGATGGACCCCATTGAATTTTTTAGATTATTATACCTGAAAAGGAATAAAAGAACTAAGTCTCCAGCTTAGCCTAGTGGTAAGCTAACATTGTCCTTTACTTATTGGTCCCGTGGTCGAGCCTTGTCCTATGCATTTGTTGCCTTTGTTTTTTTTTTTTTTTTTTTCTTAAGGTTTGAATGATGTTGCTTTTGTTTTATTTTCCCCCTCTCTATGTTCTACTACTGTTGCCTTTGCTTTGTTATGAATTTTAAATGAACCTTTTTTTCTCATCTTCTTATTTTTAATGTTAACAAAAAAAAATAATAATGAAGAAAATTATTTCATTAATTTAGTTTTTATTTATTTTTGAATGATGTTACTTTTGTTTTTTTTTTCCCTCCCTATGTTCCACTGCTGTTTCCTTTGCTTTGCTATAAATTTTAAATGAGCCTTTTTTTTTCATCTTCTTATTTACAATGTTAACGAAAAAAATAATGAAGAAAATTATTTCATTAATTTAGTTTTTATTTATTTTTAAAATTATTTGAATAAATTTTTCTTATTTTAATATCTAATTTTAAAAATATTTTATCTTTTAATAAAATAAATTATTATAAATAGACATTAATATATTGTTTTGTAAAATTGACATTAGTTTTAAAACATTAAAATTAGGTTGTTAACTATAATGATGTATTGGTTTTGTATTGTTAGATATTAACTGTCATCAAAATAATTTGGACATGAATTTATCTTAAATATGAATTGTCTTAAGTAGTCTACGTGTGATTGATGCTTTCATTATTGTTTAAATACATATATGAGACTATTTATACTTGAATTTTAATATAGAAAATTTATGAAATGTTTAAAAATTTAAAATTACATTTCTTTTGTTATTTTCAACTTTTTTTTTATTGATTTTGGTAGAATCTTACGATTATACGATCCGATCCTACGATTCGATCCTGACATCTCCAAAACGATTCTAGGTAGAATCCCGATTCTAACAACCTTGGTCGTTACCGTGTGCTGCCAAAGTCGTTGCACCTTATCTTGTCGGCCGTCCTAGCGGGGCCCGAGGTGCAACTCCAAGTCAAGCTCGACCTCGTCTGGTGGGCCGATGATGTTGACGTCGACGTCGACGTCGCTTTCCAGCTGGTTGATGCTGTCGGAATATTCTGGAAAGAGAGGCAAAGTTTCGCTGGAATAACTTCTTTCTGCTAGAAAAGTTTCTCCTAAACTTAAGTATCTAGGAGGGATGAACCCTTGGCTGACTCCGTAAGACCACCAGGACCAGCATGCATGCTCCCATGGGCTACGGCTTTGATGAACATACCTTGGAGAGACCATTGCAGTAGAAGAACTCGGACCTGCTTCATTTGAAGGCGAAGTTGTACCAGTGGGATTTACTATGGGAACGACAGACTATTCTTTGGAAAAAGCAGTTCTCAGTGCTGGTTTCTTCCTGCTTCTCCGATTCTGGAACCAATAAAACACATTTTTTCCTTCGATTGCCCCGAGCGGGCGCAATCGTGAGACAAGTTGGTAAATTTGAGATGCACTAGGAATAATACCTCCATTGTTGTGGAAGATTTCCTCCAAAATTTCCAGTTGTGCCATGGTCGGTTGCCACCTTGTGCGAGGTGATCTTTCTTCTCCCTTGTCTTGAGGTTCAACTGGTTCCATCTTTCTTGTGGCAGAGGGGCAAAGGTCTTGGTATGTGGTGAAGATCGGTTGAGACTGATGCTGAGTTTCAGACTCAAATCCTCCGTTGCTTTTATATTTTTGGGCCGTTCACAGTTTATACTCATGCGGGCCAGGAGTTGGATTGGATTCTGAACTTGGGTTCTGGACTGTGTCTGGAACTTGGAATTTTTGGGTTTTGGGTTTTGGATTGGTTTTGGGTCGAGTGTTTGAGTTTTGGAATTGGATTTTTGGATTTGGGTCGAGTGTTTTGGGCTTTGGACTTGGACTTTTAGATTTGGGTTCTAAGGCTTTTGAGTTGGACTCTGAATTGGGCTCAAGTGTTTGGGTTTGGATTTTCGCTTGGTTTTTCAGATCGGGACTTTGCAATTTTTTTTTCTTTTTTTTTCTTTTTTTTTGATTTTTTTTTTGATTTTTTGATTTTTTCTATTTTTTTGATTTTTTTTCTTTTTTCTATTTTTTTGATTTTTTTCTTTTTCTATTTTTTTGATTTTTCTTTTTTTTTAAACATATTTACACATAATACTGTTTCAGAAATTTACCATTGATCGGGCCGATTCGGACGCCTTCTTGGTCTGACAGCATGTAAACGTTGTGAGTGTAGGCCTCCTGCACTAAGTATGGCCCGTCCCATTTGGAAGTAAGCTTGTCATCAGGCCGATGCTTCATGTTGATGGGCCGTCGCACTGCAAGAACAAGGTCTCCAATTTGAAAAGATCGAGGGCGGAACCTGCGGTTGAACATGTTGGTGAGCCGAGCTTGGTAGCACTCAAGTTGCTGTTGTGCTTCGAGCCTCTTTTCATCTAGGGCTTCTAACTCATCCGGACGTAGGCGAGCATTCTCTTCCTGTGTGAGTCCTTCCTGAACAGCCATGTGCAGGGATGGAATCTGTGTTTCCAACGGCAGTATTGCTTCGACACCGTAGATAAGTGAGTATGGCGTCGCCTGTGTTGGAGTCCGGTAAGTTGTACGATACGCCCATAATGCCTCCGAAATTCTATCATGCCAATCTCTTTTGGATTTAGATACTACCTTCCGCAACAGGTTGTATAAGGTCTTGTTGAATGCTTCGGCCAAGCCATTTGCTGGGGCATTGTACATGGATGACTTGTACTGCTTGAACTTGAACTTCTCGCAGAGCTTGTCGATCAAGCTGTTGTAGAATTGCTTGCCATTATCAATGATGATGAATCGAGGGACTCCATAGCGATAGATCAGCTGAGTCCGGATGAAATTGGCAACATGCTCCTTCTTTACCTCTCTAAGTGGAATGGCTTCAGCCCATTTTGAGAAGTAGTCGGTTGCTGCGAGGATGTACAGGTGACCCAGGGATGACTTTAGCAAGGGCCCCACTAAGTCGAGACCCCAAGCTTCAAAGGGCCAGGATGAGACAGTTGGATGCAGTGGCTCCGGTGGTTGATGTATGTAATTCGCATGAAATTGACAAGCTTGACAAGTTTTAGCAAACTCAATGGAATCACGTACCATAGTTGGCCAGTAGTATCCCATCCTTTTGAGCTGGAAGTGCAACTTAGGCCCTGATTGATGTCCGCCACAAACACCAGAATGTGCTTCAGTGAGAGCCTGTTTTGCCTCTTCATTGCCTAGACAATGAAGTAAAACTCCATCAAAAGACCTTCGATACAGAGCATCCTTGAGATATATGAAGCGGGGAGCTCGTCGTTGAATTTTTGTCTTATGACGACGATCTTCAGGCAACTTCCCGTGCTGTAGATAGTCAATGATTGGTTGGCGCCAATCTTCGTCCTCCGCGAGACGTATAGATACAGCGTTGGCTGCTGTAGTTTCTTCATCATCCTTTTGTGGCACTATCCATTTCTGGCATACGGCAACAATTGTAGCCTGGATTTCTGACTTTGCAAGAGAAGTGGCCAGGTTAGCCAACGCGTCTGCCTGAGTGTTTTCTCGTCGAGGCACATGCTCCAAGGTGATGCTTTCAAATTCATCCATTAGTTGTCGAGCACGTTGATGGTAAGGCGCAAGATCCTCTTTCTTCACGTCATACAATCCTGTAAGTTGGTTGATGACGAGCTGGGAATCTCCATGGACTTCTATAGTTGAAATCTTCATATCGACAGCCATTTGAAGACCAATGATCAAAGCCTGGTATTCAGCAACATTATTTGAACATAACTCACCGAGAATAATAGCATATGGTAGTATTTGTCGTTGAGGAGTGACAAACACTATGCCAGCACCAGCACCATCACGTCTTGCTGCACCATCAAAGAACATCGTCCATGGTGGTAGTGTCTCAATGTAAAAGACCTCTTCATCTGGAAGATCATCTGTGAACTCCCAATCTGACGGAACAGGGTGATCTGCAAGGAAGTCTGCTAGGGCTTGTCCTTTGACTGCTTTTTGAGGCACGTAGACAATGTCGTAGCTTTGTAGGATTACTGCCCACTTGGCAAGTCGTCCTGACAAGATTGGTCTAGATAAGATATATTTGACAAGATCAGCTCTGGCAATGAGACGTACCGTGTGAGCTTGCATGTAGTGCTTCAGCTTGTCAATGGCAAAGAACAGTGCTAGACATGTCTTTTCAATGGGCGAATAACTCAGCTCCGAACCGTTTAGTGTTCTGCTCAAGTAGTACAGGGAAACTTCCTTTCCCTGCTCGTTTTCCTGTGCAAGCAAGGCTCCCAAAGATCTTTCCTGCGCTGCAATGTAGAGAATCAACGACTTTCCTTGAATTGGAGCACCTAGGACCGGTGGATTGGAAAGGTACTTCTTTATGCTCTCAAAGGCTTTGCTGCAAGCTTCGTCCCACTCGAAGTTGACATCCTTCTTCATCAACCGATAGAAAGGTTGACATCTCCCAGCTAAATTAGAGATAAAACGGCGAATGTAAGCCAGCTTTCCTTGTAGACTTCGCAGCTCGTGCAAGTTTTTAGGTTCAGGCATCTTTTGAATTGCCTCAACCTTTGACTGATCAACTTCGATTCCACGATGGCGCACCACGAACCCAAGAAACTTTCCTGATGTGACACCGAATGCGCACTTGAGAGGGTTCATTTTGAGCTGATGCCTCCGAAGTCTTTCGAACACTGTCTTGAGATCCTCGAGGTGGTCTTTACGCTTCTTAGTCTTTACAACTAAGTCATCAACATAACATTCTACAATCTTGTGCAGCATGTCATCAAAAATTTTTTGCATGACACGTTGATAAGTGGCGCCTACATTTTTCAATCCAAACGGCATAACTTTGTAGCAGTATATACCTTTTGGGGTGCGGAATGCTGTCAACTCCTCATCCTCTGGTGCCATTCTGATTTGGTTATAGCCTGAAGAACCATCCATGAAGGACAATGCTTCGTGACCCGTTGTTGCATCGACTGTGATCTCCGTTATGGGCAATGGAAAGTCATCTTTCGGGTAGGCCCTGTTAAGATCTCGAAAATCAACACATACCCTCAACTGTCCATTCTTCTTTCTTACCGGGACAATGTTGGCAATCCACGTTGGGTAGGTGACCTCTCGGATGAAGCCAGCATTGATCAGCTTGTTCACCTCCTCCTCGATTTGTGGAATGAGTTCCGGGCGGAACCGTCGTTGTGGCTGCTTGACAGAACGAATACCCTTCTTTACTGCTAGACGATGCACCGCAATTTTCGGATCAAGTCCAGGCATTTCTTTGTAACTCCATGCAAACACATCCCTGTATTGACTTAATACCTGAACATATTCTTACTCTTCTTCTGCAGTAAGTAAAGCACTTACAAATGTAGGTCTGGGATCTTCCGGAGAGCCAAGATTGACCTCCTTGAGTTCATCAACAGTTGCTTGGCCACCATCTTCAAGTTCCGGGGGAGCCTCCTTCACTTCACCATTTGATGAGTCAGACTCAGCCTCCTCGCTGATTGTGACATGAAATGTAGAGCCTCTGACTTCACCTTCTTTATTTGATGGGATAAGCCTGTCTTGTCTGGTTGTGGTGGTGATGGCACGTGCATCAGCTGCTCGGCTTCGGCTCTTTAGCGTGATCCGCACAGGTGACTTCTCCTGATAGCCCAAGCCAGGTCAGAATTGTGATGTTTGAGAAGTAGCGCCATGTGTGGATGGCAGCGTACCCATTGTGCTCGGGTTTGAGAAGTCATAGCCCGCCTTAGCCAAAAGCTTGTATGCATTAGGATCAAATCCTTCATGTGTTCTTCTTTCTGGAAGTGAGTCGCCTTCCACTGCCCCCGTGTGTGGTTTGACGAAGCCTTTTAATGGTTTTGAAGATAAAACTGGCTCAATCTTTGGTATCGGCAGAGTGTAAGTCTCCTTCAGGTTGTGCAGCTCCTTTGTTTTGGGTTGGCTATGACCTTGCTCCTGTTTAAGATCAATACAATAAGAGAAAGGGGGTTGTCCTTCTGAGCGTCTAGACTTAGGCACATAGCGTAGGACTGGAGTGGAGCTTGAAGATGCAACATCCTTCGAACGAAGTTCAGCAGGCTGTGGCAGCTTTTCATTTGTTGGAGCCTGGGGTTGGGCATTGGCAGGTTCTTCGACAGCTTTTCCCTTTTTGTGAATGCCCCCAGTCCAAGTAGCTTTTGATGGAATGATCTCCGGATTGTCTGTGTCGGTGTAGAAGACTGCATCCGCCAAATGTGATTCAGCATCATCGAACGGCTTTAAGTCAGCATTGACCTTTTGAACACCACCATTGTAGTACTTGAAGCACTGATGCAGGCTTGAGAGCACAACCCCATTTTCATGAATCCACGGTCGTCCTAGCAACATTTTTATACGTGGTACGTGCATCGATCACATGAAACAGAGTGCTAGAAGTGAGATTACCGATAGTTAGCTCTAAGCGAATCATCTCAATTGCTTTTTGTCCTCCTTGATTAAAGCAATGAATCATCAAACGGCTGTCTGATAATTCATCAATGCTGATGCCGAGCTCCTTTATGGTGGATTTTGGGATAATATTGACTGCTGAGCCATCGTCGATCAGAATACGTCGAACCTTCTGTTCTTTCACATAGCCTGATACATACAGCGGTCGATTGTGGGGTTTGGACCCCAGCAGGAGATCCTCATCTGAAAATGAGATAGCAGAGTAAAATCCGATGTGATTTTGGTCCGTCTGCTGCTCCGCTGAGTTAGAATCATTTGATGACTGTGATTCAGCCGAGGTTTGAAGAGTATTGCCGACTTGATTTTGCCACACTTCTGTTGTTTGCAAAGCTGTAAACAGCTGAGGGTTAGCGAGAAGGGTTTGGAGAGCTTCATATACCTTCTCTGTTGTCGACTTTTTGTTGTCGAGCGGCTCCTCCTTACGGTGTGTCACCTCTTCTGATGGTTTTGAAGTGATGGTGGTCTGGTTCGCCGAGGTTATGCCTTCCTGGTCCAGAATGATTTTATTTTGGCTTTTGAGCTTCATGATTAGCTCCTTCAGGACGAAACACTTCTCAGTTGGATGACTTACTATCCGGTGATACTTGCAGAATCTTGGATCGTTGACTCGATCCTTTTCATTGGGCCGCTTGCACTCTGGGAGTTCGATCAGCTTCGCCTCCAAGAGTTGTTCAAGAATGTCGGGGACGTCTGAGTCAGGGAATGGATACTGTTTCTGCTCCAACTCTCGCAATGTCACCTTCCGCCTTTCCTGTTGTTTTGGCTGAGTTATTTGGGTCGGAGGATTTACCTTAGCTTTGGCGCCCACTTTTACTGGTGCGGCTTCAACAGTCATCACTTCTTTTCCTTTTCCGGAACTGTTGGGTTTCTTAATCTCCCTTCTGCCCCCTTGCTGGTCCAACTGGATGGGAACCGTGCCTCCGGAAGTCTGGATGCTTATCTCCATATCATGTGCGCGGGTCGCCAGTTCTTCGAAAGTTCGGGGTTTGACACCCTGCAGGATGTATAACAGCTCCCAATGCATTCCTTGGATGCACATCTCCACGGCAGAAGTCTCCGTCAGACGATCTTTGCAGTCCAAACTGAGGGCACGCCATCTATTGATGTATTCGACAACGGGCTCTCCTTTTCTTTGTTTGGTGCTGGTAAGCTCCATCATACTTACCGTTCTTCGAGTGCTGAAAAATCAGTTGAGGAACTCTCGTTGTAGCTGTTCCCAACTGTCGATTGATTCTGGTTCAAGATTTATGAATCAGGTGAAAGCGGTCTCCCTGAGTTAACGAACAAACTGCTTCACCAAGAGATCTCCGTAAGTCCCTGCGTTGTTGCAGGTTTCAACGAAGTGGACGATGTGCTGTTTGGGATCGCCTCGTCCGTCGAATTGTTGAAATTTGGGCGGCTGGTAGCCCAAGGGCATGTTGAGACTTTCGATCCGTCTGGTGTACGGTTTGACGTACATCTGCGATCCTTGGAAGGATGTAGCTTGTTGCAGTCGGATCGTATTGGCTATCATTTCCTGCAATTGTTGAACAGATAGCGAAGCTACAGAATTTGAGGGTGGCAGCTGTGTAGAACTACCTGGTCGCTTTTCTGCAGTGAAGACGTCGGCTGGTGTGGCTTCTGGAGTGAAACCGGATGGATATGGTTGCTCCTCGCGAATCTCGGGATCAATTTGGATCGGAGCCTTTCCTTTGAGAGCGGCGATCTGTTGATCTTTTTCCTCCACGACTCTGATTAGCTGCAAAATCTTGTTCTCCAATTCTGAAATCCTTTCTTCTGTGCTGGTTGTATTGGTCATCATGACGGCAACAGATGAGGCTCCGGGAAAGGCTGGGGGAGAGAACTCTTCTGATTCTTTTGTGTGAGTCGGATTTTGTTGAGCAGGCTTCGTCGTGTTGCCCCCGACTTCGATCGGGGTGGGTGATCGACTTCTCCATGTGGCAAGAGAGTCAGAGGAGAGATCCTGTTGTGCAAGCTGTGGACTCTCCATTTCGATGTTTTGTCGGGTTTGGACGGCAAGAAATTGTGTCCGTCCCCGGGTTTCTGGACCTGCGTACCCAGGTAGGGTAGTTGATGCAGGCAGTGGAGCCGTTACCTTCTTTTTTGTGGCAGCAATTGCACTCCTTTTCGGTGCCATTTGATATGCTGAACACTTGTAAATTTTTTTTTTTTTTTTACTTTTTACTTTTTTACTTTTTACTTTTTACTTTTTTACTTTTTTTTTACTACTTTTTTTTTACTTTTTACTTTTTTTTTCATTTTTTTTTATTTTTTACTTTTTTTTTTCTCTCGGCTTCCCTTTTATCTCTTTTTTTTTTTTTTAAGGAACAAGAGATGGGAGGTGAAGATGTCCCACCGAGCGTGCCAAAAATTTGTAAAGGGTAAATTTCGAGCCTAAAATAATTAAACTCGAAAATACAAAATAAATTACAAATAAAAATTGTAAAAGAAAAGAAAATTTACGTGGGGTCGATCTCCGTAGATCCTCCGATTAGTGTTCTTTTTTTGACTCCGTCAAGGGCTGCACGAGCTTGATCTTGACAGAAATAATTTCCACCGCTTTTTCTTGAACTGGATAGACTGAAACTGTATCTGATTTGGATGTTTTGACTACGCTTTGGAACCGTAGAGATTTGATCTGAGCCGATCTGGCTTAATTTCACCGAGGGTCGAATGGACTTGTTCTCGGATGAGTTGCATGAATTTTACTGAGGGCCGTATGAAAATTAATCCCAGCCGGATTTGTAATATTTTGATTTTTTTTTTCTATTTCCCTTTTTTTTTTTTTCCCTTCGCTGCCTCTTCTACGCTTTTTTCTTTTTTTTTTTCCTTTTTCTTCTTCTGGCTTCTTTCGCTGCCCAATCCAATTGGGGGGAGGCCATTTATAGGCCTCCCCCAACTGCCTGCCTGCCACCAACCAAATGGTTGGTGGCATTAATTAGGTTGGCAGCTGCCAACCATATAATTTTTTTTTTTTCAATTAGTTTACAGTAAAATATATTATTTAAATTTTTTTTTATTATTAAATACTTATATTTTACTCTCAAATAGTAATATGTAAATTGAGATTTTGAATTTTTATTATTATTATTATTTTTTAAATTACACAACGTATTTCTGTTAACTAGTAAATTAAAATAGTGTATTTTGCCTTTTTAAAAAAATTTCCGTTAGTCAACAGTAATTTTTAACGGTTTGACTAACAGAAGGACTAATTTGGAACAAAATTAAAAGGTTTATAATTGAAATGAAATCTCAAAAAAATTTATGATTTAAATAAAAAAATCTAAAAGTTTAGATTTAAATAAATATATATTCTCAATAATATTAGCAAAACGAGGAGGCATTAGCTAAGTCAAGGGGATGCTGAAGCAGCGCAAAGAATATTTAGAAAATTGAAACTGTAAGTGGAGATTTCCATGTTACTGATCCGGATAGGAGGATGAAAAAATGTGCTTTAGGCTAGTGTAAGGTGCCGAACAGTTTATTTAAATTATGAACAAGTATGATAATGTTCTGTGCATTCTTACTAGTGTAAGCCATTACAGTAGTTAATTTAATTATAGCGTGCTTTGTTGTGAGAGACACGAGACATTCATATGGTTGATTTTTTTTTATTAAATATAATAATAATTACATGTTAGTGAGATAAGGAGTAGTATGTCAAAAAAAAATAGGTAAAAGAGATGCTTTGCACTCCAATTAAATATTATATGATGTGAAAAGTCAAATAAAGATGAAAGAAAGTTATTTTAATATCTCTCAACACCCAAAATTTTAGCGACTATTTGGGCCGATCCAATTAATTCATATGATTGTTAATAATTGAGTTTAATAAGCATGATGTAACGAATTTGAATTAACCTTAATAAGGGAAGAGCTTTTTGCCATTATTACCAATGATGAGTGTGGTAGCATTGGCGACGGTGTGAGGAATGTGATCCCTATTGTATGACAAAGATGGTGATTTAGGCATACAGTGCGTCAGTTTCCTAAGAAAATGGACGGTAGCTTATATACGGAGAGGTGAGGCCTTCATTTGTAAACCTTACAAAACGTTATAAGATACAATGAGTGAAATCCAAAGCCAAATTCTGATTTACACCAACTGTTCAAACTTCCCGCCAATCTTTACTCTTTTTTAATTGAATGTTGGTTACGTGTACTTTTTTTTTATTAATTTTGTACAAGGAGTATCTTTGTTCAAGTCTAAAAGGGTTTTCCAAGCTGACCAGTGGATGAAAAGGAGATCGCAATGTGGAGCGACATTCCCTTTGAAGTTTCAACATCATCTCCAAATCCAAGTCAAATTATTGACTTTCTGTTAAATGAAAAGCCTACTGATTAAGAAAGGCTCCTACGGAAAAACGGCAGTCAGGTTTCGATAAGAGGCAGCGGGGCAAATTGGGTATTTCACTTATGATGTCGGCATCGCCGACTCAATTGCCGTCGAAAAGTTTTGGGGAAGTAATCAGGAGAGCTACGTCCAACCACCTGTCTAAAGTTCTTCTTTTTTTTGCCGACATTTTTTTTATTAAAAAATTTGTTAAATATACGATAAAAATATTTTTTTCCCAAAATTATACAATATTTTTAAGATTAAAAAATTAATTATTAGAATTTCTTCTTCAAATCACTCATTAAAAAAAAAAAATTTTATTGGCGCACACTCATTGAACAAAAATAGACACGAGATATTTTTATACTATACACATAATATATATACTATAAATAATATTTCATACATATAAGTTTCTCATAGTATGTTTAAAAAAACCATTCAGTATAATATAAAGTATATTTTTTTTGTTTCGGAAGTATAAAATATTTTATATGATCTTAAATCGTATAAGAGCGCGAGTCCAGAAGCAACAATCCAGTGGAACTCGTTCTCAAAATTGGCATGGCCCATTGCAATCGCAAAGCGCCACGTCGCCGCAACATGTCAAATATCTACTGGAATCTGGAATTGAGAGTCAAATCAGAAAAGTCCATTCGGACTGAGTACAATCAGCCACACGGCCAAATTTCCTACCTAACTGAACCAGCCACAATCTGCACACGTCCGTTTAGATGGGCCCCGCGGGTGCCGGGTGCCAAACGATGGAAACAAAGGAGTAAAGGCCATTTATAACGCGTTTGTCTTTTAAAGCAAATCAGGAAAGAGTAAACTTAATCCGATGAAACTCGTCTCAGGAAAGCGCGCTTGTCAACTTCACTGTCGACCCTCCGTTTGTTCGTTTCTCAAAGTCAACTAATCCAACGGTCGGGGTTTAGCAATCATACCAAGAAAAAAGAAACAGGCGAACAATTCTCCAAAAGCAAATTAGTTTTATGAATTGAATGAATCGCGTCCCGTCTCCGCAAGACTGCCATTGTGTTAGCATCTCTCTCGCTTCCCTCCAATAACCATTCCTCATAACGAAACGAGCAGGTAATAACGCAGATCTATAGAGGACGTATCAGTCATTTTCTCTCTTTCTCTCTCTCTCTGGGTTTTAATGTTCACAGTTGGCTCGTGATCTGAGAAAGAAGTCGAGGAGAGTTCGGAGAGAGATACGAGTTTCCTTGAATATTCATAATCATAACACTGTATGAGATTTATTAATTGTTAAGCTAAAGAAAGGAAAGAAAACGAGACGTGGTTTTGTCGCTGTTTGGTTGGCGAGAAAACTGAGGAGAATTGTAGGAAAATGGGGCTTTTGAGCACGATACTCGGCTTCTGTGGATTTGGAGTCGGGATTTCGGCGGGACTCTTGATCGGCTATTACCTTTTCATCTACGTCCAGCCTAGCGATGTTAAGGCAAATTTTCCATCTCCCTGTGTTCTTGCATTTGATCTGATGCCATTTTCTATCGTGTCGATTCGAATTTCCTTGCACATTTACATGTTCACAGAGCCGTTGCTATTCATTTGATTGCTCAGAAGTTTACAAAGTGTATGGACGAAAAGAGTACGGTCATATGCGCATCGTCGTCAGCGTCATCATTATTATTACTACTATTTCTTTGCATATTTGGCTAGTAGCTTTATATATGGAATTGACATTTGTAGGTTGTTGATATCTTATGTTCTGTTTGGTGGTCTGAGACAAATTTAGGAAAACCGGTACAAAATGATGGTGATTTGATTACTATGGGTGGCATTTTCAAGTGAAATATAAAGTTATAGAAAATTTACTTAGTTCTGACATCAATACTGGCTGGATAATTTATGCTGCTTTGGTCGTTTCTTTCGGCAGGATCCTGAGATTCGTCCTTTGGTTGAGCAAGACTCCGACACTTTGCAACGTATGCTCCCGGAGATACCTCTTTGGGTGAAAAATCCAGACTATGATCGCGTAAGTGACTATGATTTATGTGTTTGAGAGGCAGACAAGACACTGCCTTTTTGCTTTGGCAAACTCGCTAAAATTGTGTCTGATTTTGTATAGGTTGACTGGCTAAACAAGTTTATTGAGTACATGTGGCCTTATTTAGACAAGGTTCAATGTCTATATTCCCACTACTTCTGGTTTTTCCTACTAGGAGCTTGTTGCTTCCCACTGCCTCTTTGCTTTGAATATTGTTCACTCATTTTTTTTCCCTTACCCAGGCCATTTGCAAGATGGCAAAGAATATTGCAACTCCAATAATTGCGGAGCAGATTCCCAAATATAAAATTGAATCAGTCGAATTTGAGAAACTTACGCTAGGATCTCTACCACCAACTTTCCAAGGTGAATACACTTAATTTACCGTTTTGTCTTCCTTTTCATTTGCAGTTTCTTGTATTAGTAAAGTATAATCTGTTGTGCATTGGGGAATCTCTAATTATCAGAACATAATTGAAGATGCTCTGGTTTGCTTCAATGCTTTATGTGTAATTACACTTTGTGGCAAACCCCCATGCTTATGAAAGGAGAACAATATCACTGTGTTTAAAATTGACTTGAGAGTATTATCACAAGCGCATTCCTTCCTATAGGCATTTCTTTTTTTTTTTTCTATTATCAACATCAGAGATGATGTTGGAATATTCAATTGTTATCTCTTTATCTTGGGGGTAACTTTTTAACAAATATCAATTTATTTTAAATTTTTAACTTCAAATTTTGCCTTTTCTGTGAATCTTGTTCTTATTAGGAATGAAAGTCTATGTCACTGATGAGAAGGAGTTGATTATGGAACCTTCTGTAAAATGGGCTGCAAATCCTGACATCACTGTTGCTGTCAAAGCTTTTGGGCTGAAAGCAACTGTTCAGGTTATAGCAATATTCTATTTTAGTAGTTGGATTCTTCTAGTTGAGAAGGAAATTGATTTAGTATGTGTTGTATGTGGGATGTCTGTTCTCAATTATGTTTATTTTGTACAATTGCAGGTATTGGATCTGCAAGTTTTTGCCTCGCCGCGTATAACTCTGAAGCCCTTGGTTCCCAGTTTTCCTTGCTTTGCCAAAATTTTTGTCTCTCTCATGGAGAAGGTTGGTGGTTTCCATATATGTTAGCTGCTACCTACCAGTAGAATTCGTGTGCATGAAATATTTGGGCTCAGTGTTGTGGCATGTGTAGTGCAGTCCGGTCTGTTCTCTGTTACCCATTGCTATATTCATTAGTCACATTAATATTTCACGAACGTGTTCCTTCATGCCCTTAGTCATTGCAAATCTGATTTTGCCTTTTTTAGATACAAATATCTAGAGGTTCAATAAATAGCGGGAAACAGTTTTGTCTGAAAGGGTTTTCAGTACTTTCTTTTTAGTTTCATAGTATCATATGATGAAGCTTGCTGACTTGGGATTAACTTATCTTTCCGAATCTTTAGTTGGTGAACTGTTTCTTGTGCCTTCTGAATGCTTTCAAATATTTATGTTGAGTAGAGGTATCAAGTAAGTTTCAAAATATAAGTCTCATCGATTTCTTGTTCCAAAGTTTTTTCATGGGTTTCATCCCTTTGTTACCTTAGATTAACAGCATGGGATTGCAATCTTAGCTGATCAATATATGCAAAATTTAAAATTTGTGCTTGATTTCCATTTAAACAGGCTACACGCCACTGAGTTCAGGTGTATGGAATTTTACCTGGCATATTTACCAATTGGTCTTTTGTGTGAAATCTTGTGGGTTGTATCCCAAAGCTTGTGCTGTTATTATAATTCCTTCTTTTGGTTAATTTCTTTGATCTTGCGGTATAATTCCTTCTTTTTATTGATGTCTTTATCTTGCAGCCACATGTTGACTTTGGACTCAAACTCATTGGAGCTGATCTTATGTCAATACCTGGCATGTACAGGGTTGTTCAGGTGGGTACTTCGCTATTTCTTTCCCATGCCAATCCATTTTTCATTTCTTAAAACAAAGCCTCTGGCCAACTGACGGGATCATTGAGTTCCAGTAAAATATCAGCAGCTGTTTTTTTTTTTAATGGATTCCCAGGTGTCTGTCATTTTAACAATGCTATATAAATCGTTTTTCCTGCAGGAGATAATCAAAGATCAGGTTGCAAACATGTATCTATGGCCTAAATTTTTAGAAGTAACAATCATGGATCCTTCAAAGTATGTTGCTCTGCTATTCTGATAGTTTCTTATCGGCTACCAACAAAAGTTGTGTTTTTGATCTACGACAAATTATTATGATATCAATCACATGTTTTGATGTGCCACGCTAATTGGAACTTGCAGAGCCTTGAAAAGGCCTGTGGGAATTCTCAACGTGAAGGTTCTGAGGGCAATGAAACTGAAGAAAAAAGATCTGCTGGGTGCATCAGATCCGTATGTGAAAATTAAGCTGACTGAGGATAAACTTCCGTCAAAGAAGACCAACGTGAAGCACAAGAACTTGAACCCTGAATGGAACGAGGAATTCAAGTTGGTTGTTAAAGATCCACAGTCACAAGCTGTAGAATTTCATGTATATGACTGGGAGCAGGTAAACAAATTTTTACTTGCTTTTTCAGAAGTTGCAACATCTGTTTCATGCATATATCTCAAGCTCCCTTTCTTTTTCTCTTTCTCTTCTTAGGTTGGCAAACATGACAAAATGGGAATGAATATGGTTCCTCTGAAGGAGCTTTCCCCAGAGGAGCCAAAGATTTTGACACTTGATCTCCTCAAAAACATGGATTTGAATGATCCTCAAAATGAGAAGGCACGTGGGCAACTACAGGTGGAATTGACATACAAGCCCTTCAAAGAAGAAGACTTGCCCAGAGATTTTGAAGAGTCACAGGCTCCTCAGAAGGCTCCTGCTGGAACTCCTCCTGGTGGAGGTGTGCTAGTAATTATTATTCACGAAGCTTCAGATCTTGAAGGAAAGTATCACACTAATCCATCTGTGCGGTTACTTTTTAAAGGGGAGGAGAGAAGAACAAAGGTAATATATTTATTCTCATGAATATGCCTTTAGCTTTGTGGATAATTTGATTTCAATAGAAGTTGTTGATTTGATGGTAGTGTTGTTTGCTTTCATGCAAGTACTCTTTTTTAAGTTGTATTTATCATGTATACAGCTCAAGAGATGGGATGGAATGCAATTTGTTTTTTAAGATAAGAATCTGACAGGATGTTGTAATGTGTAATCGCTGCATTTAATACCGAGGCAGCTGTACAGGACTCCTTTGGTTAGTCATTGTTTCTTTGATACAGCCTGTTAAGAAGAATAGGGATCCAAGATGGGAGGATGAGTTCCAGTTTATGCTCGAGGAGCCTCCTCGTCAGGATAGGATACACGTGGAAGTTGTCAGCACTTCTTCAAGAAACCTGCTGCATCCAAAGGTATGCATTGTACTATTCTTAATGTTTTGTGTGACTTATGGGATGAGGATGCTGCCAAAATATGCACATTTTTATTATTTTCAATGACGATGGCATACTTTGTTGCACCATCTTCAAATCTTCTATGGGATTGAAGATTGTCTACATTGTATTGCATAAAAAAATAAATAGATTCAGGCTCAAAACTTTGAATATTTGATAGAAGATTGTTTGTTCCCGTGAGACAATCGTAAAGGAAATAAGCATATATATGCCTACTTGTTTAAATCCTTGGTAGAATATAGTTTGTTTTTGTTATTGGTCTTTGTGGTCGAAAAGACACTAGAAATTTTATGAAACTTAGAAGTACTCGATGGATGGTTCAGACTTCAGAATTATTCTCCGCATTTCGTAAAGTTGTTTTCTTTGGAATTTCGAGCATTCACAGAGATGTTACCGTGACGAAATGTTTCATGCCTCTTTTGCTTGTCAATCAGGAATCTCTTGGTTATGTGGACATCAGTCTATCGGATGTTGTCAACAACAAAAGGATCAACGAGAAGTACCATCTTATTGACTCGAAGAACGGAAGGATACAAATCGAGTTACAGTGGAGAACAGCTTCCTGATCTGTAGGAATTTTACGGTGGAGAACAGCTTCCTGAACCCTAGGAATTTGTTTCTTTTCAATCGTCACTGCATTTTAGTCAGAAATTGCTTCATGTTTAGAATAGTCCATGACTGGAATGCCTATCCCTTCTCTTCTGAATTCATCAATTTGCTTCTGTATATGTTTGCAATAAGTAAAACAATTGGTTAGTTTTTTTAAAAAAAAAGTAAAACAATTGATTGGTTTTCAATCCTGTTGGTTTGATTTTAGGCATAAATACACATTTTGCCCATAACATTTGATCATTTTGAAAATTTTGTCCACAACCTTTTTTTCTTTTGTTAGAATATATTTTTTACGTTTTCGTAGTCTAACTTTTTCATGTTTTTTTATTAGTCAATTATTAAATTTGACACGTAATAGTTCAATTAGCACAATATCATATAACTCACATGCTACGTTAGCAAATGGTGATAATATCACGTCACAGGCAATAATTTTTTTAATTTTATGTTTTGAAACTTTTTTTACTTTTTTTTTTCAATAAGTAAGAGTACAATGGTTATTAAATGGTGTTTATTAATTAAATTTTTTTGGAAAAAAAGAAATTTAAAAATGAAAATTTTTAAAAAAATTAAGTGAAAAAAAATGTTGTGTGTTATATTATAATCTTTTACTGATGTGACATTTAATTTAGATGATATGAAGCTGACTCAATTGTTACATGTCAAATTTAATGGAGAAATCTGTATTTATGCTTGGTTTTATATTTAAACGTGACTTCCGGTCAAATCGACGGTTGTAAATATGTGAAAGTCCGAGCAATGCATTGTCTGGGCTCAGCTTGGGCTTTACAGGGCTGGGCTAAAACAACACAATAACGTTCAGGTTGGACTATGTTGTGGCCCATTTAAGATCCTCACGTCACGTCCCAGTCTATCCGCTCGTATTCTGAGCTCTGATCCCACGGGCCACGCCATACCATTGGCTTCCCTTAGCTCGAAATTGACAAATTGTCGCCCTCAGTTATTTTCGCTTACCTCACTCTTCTTCGAGCTCTCTTATACTTCTCCTCCGCCGATTGCCGATGGCGTTACCGGTCGTCGACACCGATTACCTGAAGGAGATCGACAAGGCTCGCCGTGACCTCCGTGCTCTCATCGCTTACAAGAACTGCGCTCCGATTATGCTTCGCTTGGCGTAACTCTCTCTCTCTCTCTCTCTCTCTCTCTCTCTCTGTGAGTGTGTGCTTGTGTTTGTTGTATGTGATTTTGTGGATTATTTATGTGCTTGGTGTGCATATATTTGGTTGTGAAGGTGGCACGACGCCGGGACGTACGATAAGGACGCGAAAACTGGCGGACCTAATGGCTCTATAAGGAACGAAGAGGAATATAGTCACGGCGCCAATAATGGCTTGAAAATAGCTCTTGATTTCTGCGGTCAGCTCCATTTTTCGCTTTCTTTCTTTTGTATTCGTCCATATTAAAAGGCATTTTTTGTTCTAAGGTTTTGGACTTGATTTTGCTATAATTCGAATGTTAGCGCTGTTTATACTAATTGAAAAAGGCGTGTTTGTGTATGTGAAACTTGCCAGTCAGAAGAACTTTTGGATAATTCCGTATGAATGATTTTCTTCCGATCGCTCGCTAATGATAATTCGGTGAAGATTTTTTTACTTGCGAGTTGCTTCTGAATTTTTTTTTTGTTTTTCAGAAGAAGTGAAGGCAAAACACTCGAAAATTTCATATGCAGACCTATATCAGGTGATTGTGGATTTGATAAATGGTTTAGTTGATATTACTGAATCTACTCCAAGAATTTGGCTCATTTAAATTGTAACTGTATTCTATTTTGCATTTATTATTTATATGTGTCTGAATCATTGTTTAGATGGACTGTATATTTTGTGGCAACGGCTTATCCAGATTACTTAATACTGCAATAACTGCCTGCCTGGTTACATGGGACATTATGTTGTGACATAGCTGTAGCATCTGCTTGGTGTAGTTCACCACTGCACTCTGTTGGAGTTGGAGACCATTCTATTTGGGTTACCTAGGTCATGCACATGCATGAATTGATGTTTCAGATGAAATTAGCGCATTGGGGTCAGCCGTAAAATTGGCTGCTGATGTTTGACAAGAGATGGATGCTATCTCTGGCTTTCAATATTCAAGAATTATGTTTCTTTTAGTAAGATATTGTCAGATATGAACTGATGCACGGTCCATCGCTTGTGCTTCTAGCTTGCTGGCGTTGTTGCTGTTGAGGTCACTGGTGGCCCTTCTATCGACTTTGTTCCTGGCAGAAAGGTGTGTAATTGTGGCAACTGTGGATAATATGGCCATCTACCAATCATTAGCATATCTAACCTGAGATTATTTTTCTTAGGACTCAAATATTTCGCCCGAGGAGGGCCGACTTCCGGATGCCAAACTGGGTATGTTCCAGACTTTGACTAATCTTATGATTACATTAGTCATTTACATGGTATAGCGTAGGATAGTGTAGGATATGCTAGTCTTTTCTCATTATGTCCCATGTAGTATAAGACTAGTTTATTTTATATTATCCTACATTATATTATGTACCAACGCACCGTAATTTTATATCCAGTGCTTAAGTGAAATTAGAGGGATAACTCTTCTTGGTTTAATTTAAACCCCCAATTGAAGTGTTTTTTGCCTTTTGGTTGGCTTCAAAATTAAACCTTGCATAATTTTAAGTTAAACGGCAGGCGGGCAGCTGATAGAATTGTTGACTGAAAACTTTCTCTAACCTGTACGAATCTGACACAAACTATTTATTGCTAGAGGCTTTATGCGTACAGTTAGAACATTTGATTTTAAACACTATGCCCTTGGCCCGCCTTTTTAACCATACTTGGTCATCTCATGTTGTGTGAAAAAGTAGCAGGGGTTATCCAAAATAATCAGTTCCATATTTATGTTGTTATATCCTGATGTTTTGTACTTTCATGCTTCATCGTTTACACTCATTTAACTGTTAGTGCATTTCATTGCACACAAGAGTGCTTGTATCTTTCACGTATTTTTCTTTATGTTTCTGACAGGTGCACCACATCTGAAGGACATATTTTACCGCATGGGCCTTTCTGACAAGGATATTGTGGCATTATCGGGGGGTCATACCCTGGTAAATTTCTTTATTAGTTTTTGTTTTAGGTATCAGCTGAAGATGTGCAGAACTGAAATTGTTTCTTTGGCTTTGGTGCAATAAAGGGAAGGGCACATCCAGAGAGATCAGGCTTTGATGGTCCCTTGGACCAAGGAACCCCTGAAGTTTGATAACTCATATTTCATGTAAGATTTACACCGAGCTCAGCAAAATTCTTTTCTCTTTGTATCAAGTGTCTGAATCTGAATTAGCCCATCTGCATATTGTCCATGCTAGTGAACTCTTGAAAGGGGAGACAGAGGGGCTACTGAAACTTCCAACAGACAAGGCTTTATTAGATGACCCTGCATTTCGTCCTTATGTTGAGCTGTATGCGAAGGTATCATGACCTTGTTTTTTCAACCCGCCAATTGCTCGATTTTCTCCTAAAGACTATAATTATGCCATGACAATTCAGCATTTACACAAACTGTAGATTGTAGGATTATGATCACCTTGATGACAATTGTTTCTTGCTGTAAACTAGTTATTTCCATTCTGATATGATGAAGTTAATTGGTCTTAGCTTCCCACAAAGCCCTGTGCAGTGTTGGATTTTGATTTTAACCGTACTCTGGAAACATAGAATGAGTAATATATGATGAGTCATTAATCTTTCACTCAGACGGTCAAACCCTGATGCAACAGCCAATTGTAAATATTTGTTGAGTCATTAATCATTCATTTCGATTCGGTGAATTTTGAAACCTTTCTATTCCTTTTCCCTACATTTTGTAGTCGTTCCTGTCTAAGAAGAAAATAAGTGCCAGCAAACTGTTTTTGGGTTGATTGTTGAAATGAGCTGTGTCGGGTTTAATTAATCTTTGCTGGTTGCATGCTAGGATGAGGAAGCATTCTTCAAAGACTATGCAGTTTCACATAAGAAACTTTCGGAACTGGGATTCACACCAAGTCCTGCTAGGAGATCGATAACGGACAGCACCATACTGGCCCAAAGCGCTGTTGGAGTGGTTGTTGCTGCTGCTGTTGTGATCTTTAGCTATTTCTATGAGGTTCGCAAAAGAATGAAGTAGGCAGCACTTCTCACACTTCTTCCCAGTGAATCAAGGCCATTTAGCTATTTTGACAGCCTATGAGCTGGCCACACAATGCATGCCATCAGCCAATCACAATAATGCACGCCTTACTGAATACAGTGAATTCTGTTACCCTTGCCAAATGAAATTTATAATGAATTGCTCTGTAATTACAGGTCTTATAGTCTTGCTTGTGTTTCATTTCATCGTATCATTCTTTGTCCTGCGCTATGTATTATGGTCGCCATCATGAATAGTCAAACTCTACCCATCCATAACTCAACGTCCTGCTGGGATTTAAACCAAAAAAAAAAATCTAGATATCAACTAGAAGTTGTAGCGATTTGTGTCACGTCATGTGTGCCTCATGATTTTTTTTTTTGTTCTTTTTCTGAGCAGAAAAGCACCGGGTTCTCAATTTCGATTGTTTAATTCCATCTCTCTTCTTATCTGGAATCTAAGAAGTGTGGAACCTCGTGCATTTTAACTCTCTGTCGTAATTTTCGTCTTTTCAAATCCTACTTCTGCCATGGTCAAGGTTCCAATTGTCTTGGAGTTGGAAGTGAAAAATAAGGAGTACTTTACAATTCTATTAAAGAATATTATACGCATCAAAAAAAGCAATTTCTGTGAGTATATGTTGAACGTCTCTGTTCGCCTTGTCAAAGACTATGGTCGAATTGTCTAAATACGACAAATTGGCTAAAAACTGTTTTTTTTCGGTGTACAAGTCAAGCCAAGTCAAAATAAATAGGTCATGGTTCGGAGTTCGGACATTACGGTTCTATACACGATTGAGTTTTGGGTCACGTTAGCGTGTCCGATATTCATATTACCTTTTTGATTTATCCACGGACATAAATGATGATGTTTGTGACTTTTTCAAACCATCCATAGCCTAGATTCGTAACTTTGATTTGGATCGATGGCTTTGTGATTTTCAGTTTATCAAACAGATGACCCAATTTTAGGAGAATAATTATTTTCAAAAAAGAAAAAAGTAACTGTTGTAAGTAAATCTTTTAGGAGGATTTAGACACAAAATATTGTAAATAAGTACGATGTTTAATATCTAGTATCTTTTTCAATGTAATAGAAGAATTTATTTGTTTATATTTTAAGATACTCTATTAAGATTTTTTGATATTGTGTTCACCTTTTAGTGATTTTATTCTCTTCTCATGACCTTCCTACCTCTCTTGTAATAAGAAAAAATCCAATTAAAAAAAAATTCTGAAATGTTAAAGCAAATCCATACAGATTACAAATAAATAAGTATAACTCTAATGAGAGTGAGTACCCGGACCGAGCAATGGCTCAGTACAGATACACCAAAGCAATGAAAAAAATATTTTTTTAAATTAAAATTTAAATGTATTTAGTATTATTTTACTTGTAATTAAAATTATTCTGAATATACTTAATATTATTTTAAATTTTTTAAAATTTTTTTTAAAAATACTTTTTTAATGACTCGATCTCACAGCAACGCAATATTTTCCAACTTTACCCTAGCCACAATGGTCTCCAACGTATTATTCGTAGTAAATTTTTAATAATTTATTAATTATTAATAATATTATTATATTATAGTCGACTTCCCTCTTGAGTGGGGTACTATTTTAACCGGAAAAACAAAAGCATTTCCTTTCAAACTCCGAAGGATTCGAAAATTAGAAAAAGTCAAGGAAAAAGGATGCTCGTTTCTCGAACTGCCCACTTGACCTATTTTGCCGCATCCGTACTTTCTTCTAAATTGTTTCAAAATATTAAGATCACATAGTATAGTTGCAGCCACATACATTAGCTTAATGTGTTATTTTCATGACACTCAACTGCCTCTAATACTACCATCCTCTTATTGCCTTGGCGGCAATGCGTCCATGACTTTAAGGTCATGAATTTGAGGAATGGTAAAAATAATAATTATCTCTGAAATTAAAAATTTAAAATTTAAAAATTAAATTACATTATAATTAATAAATATAAGGATGCAGAAGATGTGACTGGCAAATTGGTTCTGTCTAACAAATATTGGATAATGATGATGATGACGATGATTGATGATGATAATAATAATAATAATAATACTAATAACAACTAATAATTGAAGCAATTAACAAAGAAGTGGAAACATCGTAATTGATAAATCTATGAAGGAAGGTGTTTGTTTGGGGCTTTATCCTAACGTGGGTCCTTGAGGCGGACCTCTGTGCTTTATGGTGGCGGAGTCCCACATGGCAAGGACAGTGGTGGGTATGCAAGTAAGGTAAGGATTTTTCGGTTCAAATTCAACACCTAAGCAAGTGACATCCACATGCTGGGCTTTGCTGGCTGCCTGTCAGGTTGTCACCACACACGTGGTTTTTTTTTTTGTTTTTTGGGTCATCCACACGATTCTTTGATTTGATTAACAAAGCTGCCAATCCATCGTTCCCCTCTGTCGACTCTCCATGCCAGGTTGCCTAATTGTAAATGTTGTAAATGTCCATTTGTGCTTACAGATTTCCAGTAGTTGTCGTTCTGGAGATGTCGTGTGCTTCTGTCCTGAGTTCAATTGTGGTAAGGAAAAAGCCATTTGGGACAGAATTCCAACAATGGTCCATAGAGAGAAAACAACCAAACACACTATGATGATGATTTCCATAATCCATCTCATTGAATCAACAGACAAGGAAAAAATTAGGTCCTAGTCCAATACAATAAAAAGACTATACTTTTTTTTTTCTATTAAGTGTCTCATTAAACTCTGAACTATATAATAGTAATAATTTTTTATTTTTTTATAAATATTATATATTCTCTTTTTAAGATTAGAATATGAATCTTATAAAATAAAAATATAAATTTTAATAATTAAGCTGTTCCTATTTAAAAGAGAGAGAGAGAGAGAGAGAGACTCCTGTTCCTTTGTTCCTTTGTATAATTTTGTGTGTCCCCCTACCATGCCCTCCTCCATTTTGCGCACAGATTGCACTTTCCTGTTAAATTTTTGAAAACAACGTGGATAAACCTTCTTTGGGGGGTGGGGGAAACCCCCTAAAAGAAGAGGTACAAAAATATATGTTGTAATGAGCCAGAAAATGTTTCAACAACAAAGTGGGGCCAAAGTTGGACTTAGCTAGGTGCCAGGACAGTCAGAACGGGTGAAAAAAGTAGGTGTAATATATAACAGATGGAGATTACCCAAATGGACATCTATCGCTCCCCTCCTCTCGATTGCGATTTGCAACATCTGCCCATGGTCCTTATAGCCCATGCCATCCACTTGAATCACGTATTCACATGACATTTGAGAGAGAGAGACAGAGTCTACTTGTGGTGGGTGGGTCCATGGGTAAGGTGAACAACAGAAAAAAAAAAATCAATAGACCTCTCCTTTTAGTTTTTTATCAAATAGTATTACAGATTAATTTATTGATAATATACTAAGTTTTTTCTTTAATTTAAGGAAAGAAAAATTGTGTCCGAGGAGATTAAAAAATGAAACAAAATTAACTCGGCGTAATAAGTTGATATTAAAATTCAAGTTTTGGTGAACATATAAAAAGAAACTTTTATAACTCCTAAGTATAGTTTAATAACTACTAAATCTTAATTTAAGAGTGACTTGAACCTTTATTGATAGATAAGTCTCCTTGATTCTTTTTTTTTTTTTCCAATTCAATTAGAAAAAAAAGGAAATATTTTTTTTTCAACCAGACCAATCATTGGAGTTTCGGCCTGCTCTTAAAGTCTTATCCCTAACCCTACCCCTTTGTTGCCTAAACTTGCACCAAAAGGTTGGGGGTGAGAAATTTTTAAAAAAGTGGAAGGTGAACCTAAGCCCACACTCAACCACAACCATACTCAATGTCTTTTTCCCCATTCTCTTTTCTTTCATCATCTTCCCCGAAGCCAACCTCCAAGTCTTCTAGAAGCCCTTTGTCACCCTTTCTCTCTCATATGCATGTAAGCATGTTAGCGTATGTTACAATAGAATACAGATCCACAACAACCATTTTATATACTCTTGAGCACAAGAATAGACAAACCACTTGGAGCTTCCAAATGCCCACTGCCATACAACCAACTTTACTCAGAATATCAAATTATTATATAAAACTCCTTTATAAAACCATCAGTTTAGGCAATTTGTTAAGATTTTAAGAAGGGGGGGGGGGGAGTGAGGGTAAGTGGTCATTTTAAAAAAGAATGAAAGATGGACTTTTCTATTGGCCCACTCTTAATTGGCGTTAGTTCCAACAACATGATGCAATAATATTCGCCCACATGAATTCCGGTATATGTTTGTCCAGTGCGTTGGGGGAAGATTTTGAGAGTTAAGTAATAAAAAATAATTGATCGATTGGATACAATTAATTATAAGTCAAGAAAAATTAGAAGAGAACAAATTACACCTTGTCTTGCCTATACTATGCCTCTGCTTTATTACGCTTACCTGAAATGTCACCCATACTTAATGTTCCCTCAACTTATTATATGATTGATGCTATTACTAATATTTTTTTTGGTAAATAAAATAAAAAAAATATAATGATACTCCACGTATACATTTAGGAGAATTGTGTTTAATACAATGAATTGTTATAACAAACTCATCATTAATAAATAAATTTTATATTATTTAGTAAGAGTTATCAATTTTTTTTTAAAATTTTTTATAATATATACATTTAATTTTCTTGACAAAAATTTAAATTTATTATCTTATAAATTATTGTTAGTATCATGAATAGAGGAGCCACCAGCCTCTCAATCGAACCTGTCTCACCAACTCACGTCTAGAAACAATTGGCCTCTCTCTCTCTCTCTCTCTCTCTCTCCAAAAGAGTCAAAAGCCTATAAAAGTGAAACCACATCCGAAGCATTCATGGGTCGGCCTTGATCCTCCAGCCGCGAAACAACAAAGCTTCCACATTCTTCTTCAATATTCACACTCCCTAAACAACAACAACAACAACAGGCAAAACAAAAAAAAATCCCCAAAGAATCCCCACCACCAACGATAGCTTCACTAGATTTCCACAAGTAATCCCAACTCAAATGGGAAGGTCCCCTTGCTGTGAAAAAGCTCACACAAACAAAGGCGCCTGGACCAAAGAAGAAGATGATCGCCTTGTTGCTTATATTAGAGCCCACGGCGAGGGCTGCTGGCGCTCACTCCCTAAAGCTGCTGGCCTTCTTCGTTGTGGCAAAAGTTGCAGACTCCGTTGGATCAACTATCTGAGGCCCGACCTTAAGCGTGGCAATTTCACCGAAGAAGAAGATGAGCTCATTATCAAACTGCACAGCCTCCTTGGCAACAAGTAAGACCAACCAACCAAGAATATCAATTCAAAAAAAGTACTTAAATTTTGACTTAATTTGTTGTGTATATATAATTATAGAAGATTAATTAGCAGGGCTAATGGGTAATTGAATGTATACTTTCTTTCTAATTGCGGTCTTATATAGGTGGTCTCTTATAGCTGCAAGATTGCCAGGGAGAACAGATAATGAGATAAAGAACTATTGGAACACCCATATTAGGAGGAAGCTTTTGAACAGAGGCATAGATCCTGCAACTCACAGGCCGCTCAACGAGCTGCAGGCAGCAGCTGCTGCACAGGAAACGACAAAGACGACATCTTTCACTAATGTCAAGGACGATGAAAAAGAGGAAAAGATCAAAACTTGTGCCTTTGTATGCAAAGAAGAGAAGGACCCACTTCAAGAAAGATGCCCGGACTTGAATCTTGAGCTCAGAATTAGCCCCCCTTACCAAGAAAACCAGCATCATGAGTCGATGTTGAAAACAGAAGGGAAAAGTCTCTGCTTTGCTTGCAGTTTGGGTCTGCAGAATAGCAAGGATTGCAGTTGCAATTTGGTAATTTCTACTGGTAATGGCAGCAGCGCTAGCAGAAGAAGCAGCAACAATGGTTCTGGTTATGATTTCTTAGGATTGAAAATTGGTGCTGTTGTTGATTACAGAAGTGCAGAGATGAAATAACTGAGATGGGAATTTTAGTAGATCTTTATTTGTAGGTAACAAAGAATTGAGAGGAATGGAAAGGGTTTTGCTTGTTTAGAGTGAAATTAATCTTTCCAATTAATCTCTAATCTTCCTCTAATTGTACCATTATTAATTAGTTCATGATGGTGGTACCCTAGTAAGTACAGATGATTATACAGATGATGAATGCTTTCCATTCATTTAATGCATTTTGTCTTGTTTTGGCCTTCCCTTTGTGTTGTCTTCTCATCTTTTCCGGCGAATTAGGGCTACTTTAGAGGCAGAACCAGAACCCTATAAAGGATTTTCAAATGAAGATGTGGGATTTCTCGCGTAAAAATTTTCCTAAAGCGGAAGCTAATTAATTTTATTACAGAAATTTATGTAGTTGACGATTTAATTAAATTTAGTACAAAGGGACTTTTGTTGATGATTTTATCTTCCTGCCAGCTAGCATAGCAGGTAAACATGGAGGCGAAACTTATCAGTGTTTGTATTTTAACTTAAATTTTTTCAGTAGAATTTATTAATAATTTTATATTATATAAATTTATTTTATGTTTATTAATGTGTAATATAAAATTATGAATAAATAATACTAAGAAAAAAAAAGAGGACAAATCAAAAATTTTTAATACACTCTTATACTACTTCTCTAGTTCTCTATACCAAGCAGATCTGATCAAATAATGAACGAACACAACTGTCTTAAAAAAAACATCCTTTCATGCAAATGAATTTGAAGCGAAACTTTTCAATAAGCATACTCCTTGGGACGAAACTATTGACACAGATGAAGTCAAAAACTGTAAACCAAATTAGTGGAAGTTTTAAACGTCAAATTTGACCTTATGGTTTTTTAATTATATCAATTCATAATCAGGTTCTGACATCCATATATACTCAGATAAACATAGACACACGACAAGGAAATGGTCGTCATACTTCTCTCAAAAATGGATAAATAGAGGTAAAATCACGAGAATTGTGCCGTTTTCATTACGTTCGATAAATTGAAGTTTTGGAGAAGTAATCTTTCAGAACTTAATAAGAGTCACCACTTTCACAATTGAGCGACAATAATTACAAAATATAGTCTTAACTGAAATTTAAATTTCAGTAACTTTTAGTAGAAATGAAATCTCCTAATTATTAGGCGACCCGAGGCAGGAAACAGTTGTCATTAGCCGGAGTAGATGATGATCCACGTGACGCAGTGGACTTTTAGCCGATCACTCTTTCTTTTTCTTTTTCTTTTATTGTTTTTCTACAGAGTTTTAATGCGTGGTTAGTGCTTTTCGGTATAGATTCTTTTTTCGGCTTGCCTTTGTTGGACAAAAAGGTTGATTTTATTTGGCACCCCAAGTGGATAAGCTGGGTGAGGTGGAGAGCGTTGGATGATATGCAAACGCAAGTGGTGGGTAGGGCAACGGGCAACGGGCAACGGGCAACCTAGATATCTCTTTATTCTCTTCCATATGCAATAAAAGTACACGAAATTGCCAACATTCATAAATGGGGTTAAGAAACTAACAACTGTACCTGTACTGCTACCTTTCTGCCAACCTAACAAATAACATTGATGAGATTTAGTTCATGAGCTAAACAACCACGTGGCATATTTGGGTCAATACACACGTACACCGAACCAAAATGGGTCTTCTTTTTCTTTTAATATATATATATATATATATATATATATATATATTAAAATCAGATTCCAACGTAATGATAAAATTATTCTATTTAAATCGCATAACATCTATTTTTGAGAAACAATGGCAAACAAGCTTAATGTTAACGGCGTACATGTGAGCAATCTTTTTACCGTACCCAATGAGCGCAGTTTATGTCACCCATAATCATCCCATGGAATTGGAATGCATTTCTGTCCAAACAAAACCTCGAGCGAGAACACCACTTCGTAAAAAGACCAAAGAAAAAAAAAAATCCAAAAAAATAAACGATTGATTTTCATTTGTTTAATAGTCAGACTATCAGTCATCTAGCATTAATCAACGTAGTTGGAAAGAATGTGCAATTTTTTCACTTAGCTAATTGGAGTTTGATACTTAACTTTGGAAAACGTTCTGATTATTATTTGTGAATCATTTTATTACGTAAATGACTTGCACTATGAGAAAGGAGAGTTTTAAATTAATGGGAGGCTAGTGGTTCTAACTAGCATTGATTAAGTAATATGTTGTAGCTGTTTAATTACTTCTAAGCTCTAAGTGTTGGTCTAGAAGAAAGACGACTTGTGGACAATAATGCTTGCAAGAAAAAAGCCCCCAACAGGGTCCAATAAGATAGCTTGTGCCGTCCAAGAATCTATTTCCAAGTCATCAATGCAAACGTGCCAATTAGTTAACAACTAATTGTAAGGAACTTTATTAGATAGAGGTTGAGATGCAGCATCCAATTGGCAATCTATGAGCACTAAAGTCAAGATCATGCTGATGCCACTTGGGTATGCTAAAGAGAAACTACTGATAAGAAGGCTAATTATAAAGTCTAAACATCGTTTCTTAGGGAGTTGTCAATCACAATTGTCAATTAATGTTAATTATATTCGTTAGCCTTAGAGTTAGGTTGATGGGTCAATTTACGAAAAAATAAAAATATCAAGAAACCAATTAACTAAAAAATTTAATCTGTTAAACAAAATATAAGAATAGATCACATGTTAAATTTTAATATTATTTTTCGTATACAAATTTTTAATAATGAAAGCATAAACAAATTACAGACTCTTATTCTCTAAAGAAAGAATTAATAGCTCAAATATTTAACTCTAAATTAAATGTAAAATAGTTGAAAACATTACAAAAAAACAAGAGATGAACTACCTTGAACTGTTGGGAAGCAAAGATATATCTGAGATTGGGGCCATGGGGTGGGGTGGCACTGGCACTGGCAGGCAGCTACTTTCAAACAAGATCCAATCGAAACACCAATGGCTTTGCCCAATTTCCATACTGAAAAGGCTGTCATTTTTCAACCATAGACAAACCCTCTCTGTCTCTCTCTCTCTCTCTCTCTGTTTCTCTTTTGAAAAAGATAAGGTGTTAGGTAGAAACATTAGAAGCTTCCATGGGATTTTTATTTCGCCTATCTCCATCTATCTTACTATCCATAGAATATTTATCTAACAAACCTTAGGTTAACATTAAATAATTATTGCTTTTAATTATTGCACTTAGCTACCTACCAACTTCACATGCATGATCCATGGCGGGCCCCCTAGGCTCTAGATTTTCTTGTGGATTACCAAGCTTGCCACAGGAACCTTCCGATTTTGGTTTATCAATATGCACACGCACTAACGAGTGACAACAATAGAAAAAGGTGTTTTTATTTCATATATAACATATATAAAGATCCAATTTATCACACAAAACGAGCAAATTGCTAAAAATTTTGATTCCCGCTGTTTTTATTCAACTTCCGTATTTTACTTACAATAGACTAAATTACTAATCAAGAAAGTTCTAATTCTATATGCAAGGTAAGGCCACCTTGCTAACAAAATCATTCGTTTGGAGAAACAAAATCTTATGGACCAAAAAGATAAACAAAATCTCGAATTCTCTTGTGTCGCTTCCTAAAATTAGGTATAATTCCATCACACAAAATTTTGCACAAAATTTAGCGAATAACATCTGGCGACAATACAAAGAAAATTTATTTATAAACATCCAATTATGAGATAAAAAGGAGCATAATTATCAAAAATTTTAATATCCCATTTATTCAACTTCCATAAAATCATATGAAACTAATTGAGAAAATGCTAGCAAAATTCGATGGCCAAAAAAAATCAACGTGGGTGGGTGTGTGTGGGGACGGGGCGAGGGTTTTGTGTAAAAATAAAAAAAAATTTTAAAAAAAAGAAAAATCTATTTGGCTGTTTTTTAAGTTAAAAAAAAAAAAAGGAAAAGAAAAGAAAAAGGGGTATCAATGGCAGGATCGTAATTCGGAAGGGGAAGGGGGGGCAGTTTGGGAATGAGAGAAATTCTCAATAAGTTCGCGGAAAGAAACAAACGCCTTGTATCCCCCAGCCCCGCGCGTTACCAACTCCCCACTTTTTGGGTTGGGGGAACCCCGAGGGGCGGTTGTTGGCAGCTGTTCGACGTAAGCTCATGTGCGCGGTTGCGGCTGTGGGCCCCATTTCCAGTTCTTCTCCTACAAGCCTACAAACAAAAAGCCGTTCGGGCCCCGCCGTCCTTTTCTCGTCTTCGTCTCAATTTTCTATTGACTTTTTTTTTTTTTTTTTTATAATTTGCGTCCTTCGCAAGCAATTACTGGATAAATTAGGTCAGTAGACTAAATTTGTTATTTTCTAATATTTTCACACTTCAATTTTCAATTTTAAGGCTTACAACCAAGCCATGGCCAAAATTGATGCACGATACCATTGTCTCACAAACAAGCTCTAATTTAACTTATAGAATCATCCCTAAAATCAAAGATTCTGAGTCCATTAATTGAAATTAAATAAGATGGGTCCTTACATACTTTACATTACATGTGATGGAGTTGAGTCCCTTGGAAGGACCATGTTCATGGTCCTCCAACCTTCGTAAAATTCTACTTCTTATCTAGTGCACCATCAGGATGGCATACAATATTTTTGAAGAGTGTCAGTCAGAGGGGGAGTAATAGGCCCACTATTTCTCTCCTTCCTTTTGTTGTTTTAGAAAAAAGAGAGGAGGCATCTGCGATGTTCTTTTTTTAAAAAAAAAAAATATAATAATTTAGAGAGTCAATACACACACAGAATCTGAACAAGGGCCAAACGGGAGCACCTCGGGTGTATGGCCGTTCCAATGTCAGCGAGGCTCACCAACCATAATAATAAGAAAACCAAAACTTTTCAAACCAAAAAATAAAAAAAAAGAAAACCAAACTTTTCATGTTTGAAATCGTAAGCATACATTAGGGTCGGCTAGGCGGCTACGGATGGTTTTTGATGGTCCACTGATTAATTGAGGAGGTATGCTGGCATTTACCCTTGTTTAATTTAATCCTCACCGTTGCATGAGTGAAGGTGTCTTTTTTTTTTTTTTTTAGATATTCTAAATGTTGACCAACTGATTGAAGAGAAAAAAAAATTAATTTCTATTTCACAAATATATCACTATTATCATTTAAAGTACAAACTCGCAGCCTCTCGCATGAGTAAAGATTCATTTAACAAAGTTTGAGTTTTGGCCAAACATGTGGGGAGACACGTCAATTGTCTAGCCACGAGGTTTGATTTTTTTTTGTTACCCTCTTTCCCTCTTAAATTGTTAGTTATAGTGGTCCTATGCTGTACACATCTAGGAGGGGTTTTGCAAGCCCTGCATTTACGGGTGTTAAGAGTCAACTCTTCCACGGCACAAGACTTAAAAATTTCTAAAAGGCGTATAGACTTGTGAAAAACTAATTTGGACATGAAAACGCCTAAAAGCTTCTCTTTGGAACATTTGCTTGTGCAACGACCAAAACAAAATAAGAAAGGAACATTTTCCTGGGTGGGTTGTCTTTTATAATTCGTTACCACCATTAATGTATGAATAGTCATTTTTTGGTCAATAAAAATGAGAAAGGAGAATGGTATCTCTAATTTTTGTTAGTAAGTATTACGTTATTTTAAAAAAATATGAAGAATTTCAATAATTATTATTTATCTCAATACTAAAAATCAGACAGTATCAGTTTAATTATACTATTCATTCCGACAACACTCAAATCTAACACTTACAATCTGAGAACATTCAATGCTTACCGTTAGATCACAGTAAACAGCGGCGTCCAAGTTATGACTAACTATGTTTCTCAATTTTATTTTTTTTTTTTTTACCAAAAGCGCTGCATTTTAAGTCGTAGCAAGTGTGGAAACTTACCTACAATTAACGTTCGGCACTGTAGAACCAAGCATTGCATGATTTGCATCGCACGCGAAGTTGCCATTCCCATCCAAAAAGTTCGTTGACGTTGAGACAAAGCTGTAATAAGTCATTAGTCATATGCATGATTTAAATGATTGGATTAGACATTAGACAAAATCACCACTATTGACTCTAAAGATTTGATGACGCCATTGAGTATTTGTTACCGGCACATAGTTCCAAAGATGTTAATTGCAGCAATCAATGCTAGTTCTCCGAGATGGCAATTGATGTTGGCAATTTCATTCGGGTATTCCACAAAAATATTTGTTATCACGGATCCTCCAGAAATACTCGGGTAATTAGAAATTTTAAAATTGAATTCATTGAGCGGCGTACATGGGAGATTTATGGGACGAAAAATGTGAGCTTCTTGTTCTATAGTCCAGGTCTAATGAACTTCCAAAGAGGCCAAGCCCTAATTCAATCCAACCTTGGCAAGGCCACCTACATATCGTAGCTAATAGGCCTACACCTTCGGGGAAATTAAAGGTTTGTGAATTCGTGATGGTCTGGAAGACATCGATTTCAAGTGCATCAATGGCAACATCATTATGCACTTTTCTGACAACAGATTGGTTCCTCCTCGGACCTCTCTGCCGTGCATATTATTGCCATCAGAAAATTTTTTTAAACATGCATCATAACATAAGAACGCAGTAAATATGTAATGATATTAAATGATTAAAGATGTATTAAATTTAAAAGATAAAAAAATAGATATTTTGTTAAATATCGTTAAATTAACTGTTAGATTACGACTCTAATTGAGAAGAGATCTTTTTTTTTTTTTTTTGGTTTTTAGTTGAGAAGAAATTTATCAATTGTCCTCCAAGATAGCTCTATTGGTTGCCCATCTGGTAAGCTTCCAAGAGCAAGCAATTCACCTTCTATACTAACAAATTCAAGAGAAATCCAATTTCGCAAGAGCCTCTCGGTTTCGACAAGGGTGACGACCATCATAAAACCATCATTCAGTTCCAAACCTAAATAATAGAATGAATCACCCCGCTTAGTTGCCAGCTTCGACATCAGATCTCATATTGGTGTAAATTATCATGAACGCGGAACGATGCTCCAACCTGCTGGCTGCAAACATATTTTATTTTGAGAATAAAGCTCAAAACACAGCCTCATCAAAAAGTCAGTACAAACGGTGTTCATAACACGCAGAATTTGGCATCTTCAAAAGAATAGCCATTGAATTTTAAAAGGCGCATTAACTATTATTAGGGGAAAAAAAAAAAAAGGTCAGTTATCAAACCAAACAATATTTTGCATCTAGCAACACCTTACATTTCCAATGTACTTGCAGAATCAATCACTCACTAAATATTCCATGACAAAGACTAAAACACAGAATGTCGAAGTAGGCGAGAAAGTCCTAAAATTGGGTGTGTTGTTTGACAAGAGTGAACAGCCGTGATTACCAAATTGGTAGTGCAGCAAGGAGCAAACAAAATCAAGCAGAAAGCTCAAGTTGGTGCAAGACATCTCTATTAAACTAGGTCTCCCTTTGAGGAGCTTTCTTTGCAGCCTCTGCTGCTGCTTTCTCAGCTTCAATCTCAGCGACAATAGCATCAATCTCAGCTTCTTCCAGCTGCTGCAGCCCATCTTTTTTCATCACAGCAACCTCTATGTTCTTCCCGCCACTCTCAACAACCTTGACGTACAGAACAAAATCACATGGCAAAGTGAGTCAAACAGGCCAAGAACAATGTTTCTGTCACTCTTGTACAATAGCAGACAACATTTGCACCCAAAAAAACAAAAAAAAAAAAAAAAAAACAGACAACATTGCAAAATTATGGCATTAAGAAGTAAACCCATCTTGGCCCATTTGCCACATGCTGTATCAATTACATCAGTGCCAACTTCACTAACTTTCTTTGACCATCAAAATGATTGCTCTTTTGCCTTTCATTACCGTAAGACAGTGATCCCAGAACATTTCCAGCTTAGAGTAAATAAATTTTCGAGCACGCAAACTAAGAAGAAAAAAAAATGAAAAATCACATGGGTGCAAAAGATTTCTACTATCTATAAATTTCCTATGGTATTCTTCTTGTCCTACAGCAATTGGTATATCCAAAAAAGTGAAAAAGTACCTCTGCAATAACCTGTGTTACTATTTCTCATTAAAAGGGCCTACATTCAACGATCATGATCAAGAATCCACAGTTATAATAAATTCTGATAAACACACGGGCCGACTGTTAAAGGAGCCAACGAGATGCGGTTTCAATACATGAGGTGAAATTCCAGAAATGAAACATGTAATCAGCCAAGTTCTAATATGCATTCAACTTAGTTGGTAACTTACTTCGAGCAATGCACGAATAGCTAACTTCACAGTCTCTTGCCCCGAAGTTTCCTTGTAGTTCTTCTCCAGAAACTCCCGAATGGAATTCGAGTTCCTGCCAGTGGCATTGGCTTTCCATGCCGAAAAAGTCCCAGAAGGATCAGTTTGATAAAGAGATGGGACACTAGTGTACGGGTCAAAACCAGCAATCAAGGTTGAAAGACCAAATGGCCTCACACCACCACTTTGTGTATACTTCTGTTGGAGACCAGCAATGTAACGAGTGATATATTCGACAGTGACAGCATCTTCAACTGTCAGCCTATGACTTTGACACTCAATTCGAGCCCTGTTTACTAACACACGCGCATCAGCTTTCAGGCCAGCGCAGACCAGGGCTATGTGATTATCCAAAGATACAATCTTCCTCACTGTTCTGCAAACCCCCAAACAGAACAATGTTGTGAACATGGAAGCACAGAGACAAACAACAAATCAATACAAATCTCAACCCTCTTTTGTTTAAACCTTTTTGATAAGTGACACATCTCTATAGTATATCCATTAAACGCATATAATTGATAAATTTTAAAAATCCTATTACATAGACACACAAAATGATGACACGGACCCAATATTTAAATCTGATCCATTAACTAGCTTGTGTCATCATTTTGTGTCTAAATTTTGCGTCCAATTTTTGTTTTTTTCCTTCCAGATGTACCAGTTCTTGCAACAACAAACAGAAAATTAGGGAAAAATAGCAAATTACTAATTCTTCACTAATCAAGTATTGTGAACCTTAAAGCAAAATACCTTAATAAATCTCCAAATTATAATTAATCAATCATATCTCTCGTAATAAAGGCAAAGGATTAGGACGGTACCTGGAGTCTTGGAGCTTGGCAGTGGACTTCTTCTCGACGCCGAGGACGACGACGTCGCTGCCGCGAACACCGACGGCGGCGTTGCCCTTACGGACGGCTTCCAGAGCGTACTCCACTTGGAACAAGTGGCCGTCGGGAGAGAAGACGGTGATTGCACGGTCGTATCGAGCCATTGTTGTGTCGTTCCAAACTTGATCCGATGGTCGTCTTTGAATTTCGATTGACTGATCCTTCGAAAGTAAAGTAAATAAGAAAATTTCAGACTTAGGGGACAAGACAGGCCCAAGCCGACGTCGTTCCGCTCTGAGGTTAGTTTGGATGTTCTCTTATATAAGCCCAACCAGCGTAAGGCTTCTGCCGTATAATGGGCCCACAATTTCCGATGATGGGCCATTTAGAGGAATTGACAAAAAAAACGTCTCCCGGCCAACTACAGCAGTTGGGCCTGCCGACTGCATTCATTGTCCACGCCAGCCCTTTTTATTTGGTTCTTCGGCCAGCTGCAGGTCGATATATGTATATTTTTTTTTTCTTTTTTTTATTTAAAAAAAGACAATTGCCTTTTATTTATTCACCTGTGAAAAGAAAATTGTTAAAATCCTTTATTTTCTTTTTGACCCTTTTGTGCCTCTATTTGCGTTAGTTTAGGTTAGGAAGCGAAAGGCTCTTCCTCAACGCCAGCACAATCAATTTTTTAACAAAATCCAGACGAGACTCAGATTTATAATATAAACTCCATCGGCAATTATTACCGTCTCGTCAACAATCACCGTAAGAACAATTTGTTTTAGCAAAAATTATAAACCAAGTCCTATGACCTGAAAGCAGCCTGTAGATTTCATCAAAAAGTGAATCCCAATTTGATCTATGTTAAACTCTGTTTTGACTTTTGATCCTTTAGTATATTTCTCGTTGGAATCTGTAACTTCTCTTAAAGGTTAGATCTCTCCGGTTGGGCTGTCGGGCACCGCTTGACGGCAGTGTGAAATTCCGTTGAACAATTTCCGAGATTCTAGCATAACCGAGACAAGAAAATGTACTTTCCCATTCCTACTTTCCCAACCAACAAACAACAGTTTTTGTGAGCTTACGCTGGACAGATTACTTAGCTCAAAACCCTAGCTTCGCAACAACATAATTGATGATGAATTAACAGCTTCGAATTGTCCCAACATCAGGCTAAAATGAGCAATCAAAATAAAGATCCAAATTGCAAACAGAATAACATCACTCAATTTGACGGGAAAGCGAATGTAGTGTTCTATAATCCTCCACTTGCCAACAAATGAAAAAGAAAATCTCAAAATTTGAGCCGATCATTATCAAGAAAAGCCTAGTTCATCCTTCTGATTAGCTCATTGATATAATCTTCACGATTTCCAGCATCACCTCCTTCAACATAGTGATTCCTTTTTTTCTTCAATCCTCCCAGTGGAGCCTTGAGCTGGAATGGCCACAGGAAGTTGTTTGCCTCTTTAAAATGAGGTCCAACATTCATGATTTCATGGATGAGATCTTCCACACAGATGATTCCGTGCCTACCTAGAACCTGCAACCACACAAGGCATGGTCATTCATTGAAGGACACCCCAGAATCCATACTCCCTAAATAAGCAGCATGGCTACTAACCCAAACAAGGTAAAACTTAACACACCTGTTCAATAATTGAGTTGTCAGTCAAGGCAATCCTCTGCTGGTTTACTTTCCCATAACCCCTTTTGTAAATCAATTCTTTCACACTTTTCAAGTTAGGGTATCTGCAACAATTTCAATTTCTCATGCAATGCGTCCAATACAGAAACAGTTACTGCACAAGTTAAAAGTTCTGAAAGTAAAGGCGTACCCATATGTCACATATGGCTCAACCCTATGCAGCATATTCATTGTTGCCTTATTGACTTTCAAAAAGACACCATTAAATATCTGCACCCAGAAAAAAGAAAAAAGTAGGTAGCATTAGTTCACCTTGATCAGTTTCTCACAACAAGAAAAAAAAAATTTAAACTAACTTATTGGTGCAACATGCAAAGAGGGAAAACCAACTCAGGGAGAAGAAACATATGCATTAGATTCTGCAAAAATAAGTTCAATGAATACAGAAATTTTACAGAATGGAGCCCAAGTAACAATTCCACTGAAAGCATCATAATGTATGTTCATCTTACATTTTAGAGGATCTTGGGGTGATTCATAGTCATGTGCTGTCATAGAAAGGAAAACTACAAGTGCAATGGTAGCCAATAACCATTCTAATGTTCTCTAATAAGATGGTCACCACAATCAAAAAATGATAACAAACATGGCATTTCATTCATTCATTTCTTACATCCGTGGAAAATAACACACATTACAACCAGCAGAACATGCCAAGAAATGAAAAGAAATCAAGATTCATATAACCAAGAAACTAAAAAAACAAGTGATAAGAAATGCCCAAAAAACCAACTTTAGTGATTGATAAAAAGAAACGGATCAGAATTACTGACAGACATCAATTACATAGCAGAACAAAATGAAATAAGAAAAACAACAAAAAATGGAAGAAACAAATCAAACTGTTTTCCCTAAGATATGAGCACAAAAAAAAAAAATTCCAATCACCATTTCTATAAAGCAGGGTCATCATTCACCAATTCAACGCACGGACAATTAGTCAATTCCCACTAAAATCCTAACAGCATATATATCATCGAACAACTGACAAATGTGGTGAATGAAAAAAACACAAAAAAGATAAGATGAGTTATTTTACCTGTCTCAGGCGCAATAGCTGCAAAATCTTCCTGGTCTTTGGGTGCATGGCATTGATACTGAAGAAATTAAAAAAAAAAAAAAACTAATAATCAAAACCCATAAACGCCGTAATTCAAAATCCACACCACACCAAATAAAACAATAATAAAAAAATCAACTACGCTTAATTAGCAAACAAAAAAAAAAAGGCGGGCATACCCACGGATCCTGATGATAAAAAGGAGCTTGGCTTCTGGGTTGACATAAAACCCGCCTTTGAGCTTGGCTTCCCGCTTGAGGCGAATCAGCTCCTTGGCCTGCTCCTCGTATTCCTTGGCATATTCCATAGCCCTCTTGTAAATCAGCTGCCGGTTCTCTGCGTTCTTCTTCTTCAATGCCACAATCTCCTCCTTCTTCGCCGCCGCCCATTGCTCCTCTCTTTTTCTCTTCTTCAATACCGACTCCGGCACCGCCGCCGCCTCACCCGCCATCTCCTTTCACTTTCTTTCTATCATAAAAAGCGCAAAAATAAATTAAAAAAAAAAAAAAAGAGAGAGAGAATCGAAATCGGGTAAGTAAAAGATCAGAAAAAATAATTAAATTGTTGATTACATCTGTAAAAATAGTGAAGAAATGAGAGATTATTACTTGATCTTGGTGGTGGCGGCGTCGTTCTAGGCGATCTGCAAGAGAAGGCTCGGGCGTATGACGAGAGTGATATAAAGAGGCGCGTTAGGGTTTTTTGTGAGGGCTTTCTTTCTTTTTCTTTTCTTTCTTTTTTTTTTTGTTTTTTAATCAGTTTGGGAATCGACGGTTCAAAGTTGTTGATGTGGCTACAAAGAATGATCTTAACCGATGGTAGGAACTCACCGGTCTTGATGGGCCTTCCGACCCGTAGCTAGTGGGCCTATTGTTTGGGCTTGTCCCCATTGTAAAAGCGTTGCAAGTTCTAACAAGTGCGGTCGCCCATTTTTGGCGAATAAGGCCCATTGTAAAACTGTGCCGTCAGCATCTAAATGTCCCACCCGTCAAAAGCACAAAATCTGAGTGCGGGGGTTGCACGATCCTGTTGCTTTGGAGACTGGGTCGTTGGCCCTCCATCACACTCAAAAAAAAAAAAAAAAAAAGAGAGAATCTGAGTGTTCTAATTTGCAAATCCCATCCCAGGACAAAATATAATTGCGCATATTCCATCAAAAAAAAACAAATCTAAATGTAGAGATAAAATCGTTATTTGTTGAAATTGATAAGTGGTCACTGAATTATATAACGGAAATAATTCTCCCTTTCCGTAAACCGTCTTTGCCGACCATTTGTATCCTTGATGACTTACATAACATGGTTTAAATGTGTGCGGTGGGGAATGAGAAAACCGAAACTTTGTTTAAGAGACAATCCCGCTATTAGAAGTAGTGTTAGACAAATAATAATAATAATAATAATAATAATAATACTTATCAAAACATAATAATAATAATAATAATAAGGAAAACAAATATAGTGTGAATATGCCCACGTGCAAACAAGCACCCGAGCCGCCCTTGATCTGTTTTCTTAAATATATAGATATTTGATCGGGAGATTGTCGTTTGTGCCGTTCGCACCACATCATGACCTAAAAGATAAAAGAATTGTCTCGATGGTGGTGCTTTAGGAACCAGCACAAAAGTCGAAGATTGAGAGGGGTTATAGGTGAGCTTGATTTTAGAGCCCAGACTTTTTGTCTGAGATTTTATCTATAATTTAATAAATTTTTAATTTTTAATAATAAAATTTATATTTTATAAAATAAAAAATAAAATAGTAAAATTTTTATTTTTTAAAATATAAATATTATTACTTCAAATTAAAAATTTATTACGTTTTAGACATTTTATCAAATCAAAAAATCTCGAACTCCCTAATTTTTTCCGGTTATAGGTACCCTGTTTCCATTCTTTAAATCAATTATTTCCCATAATGAAATTGTTGACTGTATAATTGATTCCCGAACGCACATGGCCAATTACGTTTTACACATGCCCCTTCTGGTTCGGTTTACATATGGTACTGAACCGTATCCGTTTACAGGCATCCAATAACTTATATGGACATAATATTTATATTATATTAATTAGTATATTTTATATTATTATAATAATAAAATAAAAAAATATCATTATTTTTTTAATTTATAAATTTTTATTGTAATAATATAAAATATATTGATTATTATAATATAAATCTTATATAAATGATTTTTTATATTCTCATATAATAGAATTCGATGCCGAATCACTTAACCCCAAAGTGGAAGTCTTGCCATTAAATTTCAGTCACAATACATGCTAGCTGGCGAGTCAGAGTGCATCTTGCTGACATCAGAAACCATTCTGCAAGATGGTGTCGGGCAGTAGGGGAGAATGCAAATGCCGCACTACGTAGTGATCAGGTTTAGAGCTGAAGACTATGTCAAAAAAAAAAATAATAATAAGGTTTAAAGCTGAACACAGACAGACCAGCCGCGTATATACATGGTAAAGTCCTTCCTTCCAACTACATAGGAATAGATAATCATCTTTTTAGTTTAACCCATTTATTCTCACGCTGCTTTTCCTAAAAGAAACTTTTTCCGGATAAAATGGTCTGGTGATACACTTTCGCCGCACAGTCGACCATCCGAATAGTTACAATATTTTAATTAAGGCACGATTAACAGTAAACTCAATTATGTTCTTATTATCTTCGATGTGGTAATTTATAATAATTTAACATATTTTTCTTATTTTTAACTTGAATTTGAGTCCTATAAATATTCAATTTGACTGCGACTTGTGTGTTCTTAATTCTAAATTTATTAACACATTTAGTCGGGTTAAGAAAGATCTGCTCAGAGTCAGCAGTGTTCGGGTGAGGATCTTTTTTAAGAGTTGAATTGAATGAGGTAATACAAATGAGATATACTTCAATCTCGATCTACAGATTCGATAATAGTTATACTTACGATAAATCTTTTTTATTGTTAAAAAAAATTATGTTCATATTCGAAATTATTATTATTATTATTATTATTTTAATTTAACACATATATTTGAATAAGAGTTACTTTAGACTCCAAAACTTGAACTCTAAATTCTATACCTCAAACTCAAAAAAAACATATTATTTTTTTTATTTCTCAGTTTGAGGGTTTTTTTTTTTTTTTTTTTAGCTAGAGTCAGTTTGAGGTATTAAGTTACGAAGAGTTTGGTACTCCAAACTTTCCCCTTTTATTTAACAGTGGAAGGAATCTAGAGGATGAGTACTAAAGAGTGCTTTCAAATTCTTAATAAGTGGTACAAGTACAATGTTGTCAGATTCAAAGAAGATGAGAGCGAGCACTTGAGGGCGCGTTACACGATTGCTTACAACTAGTGACATGCACTGACACCACCATAGCCCATTGTAGTTCTGCTATTTGCCAACAGTCACAATGCTTCTCCTATAAAGGACTTGGATCACCTCCATGTATGGACATCCTCCACTATTTTTGTTCTTCTTAGCTCTTTAATTATCATTCCATTTCTGCCATTTCAAAACAATGTTGCAAAGGAGTCGAACTCTTCCAAGCAGAATTCACCATGGAGCTGTAACATCAAAACTGAGCTCTGTATTCCTATTTTCTTTGAAATGTTTCTTTTTTATTTTCCTCTTATATATGTATGTCTTCTGGGCGTTTTAGATAGAAGAAAGGCTCGATATCAGGCACTATTTGCAAGTGGAGGTACAGCCTAAAGCTCAATCTGAGAGTGAAGCAACAAACCCTCAAACCAACTACTCCAAGTGCCTTGATGATGATGGCCGCTTGAAGAGAACAGGTAAATGTTAGCTCTCACTTCAAGCTCTTCCTTCCATGTTCATTGAAGGAGAGATTTTTTTTTTCCACCAAAGCTTTTTTTTTTTTTTTCCGTTGAACAGAATTCGAGTACTTTGCAACTGAAAATGATAGCAAAATGATGGTGCAGGAAACTTTTGGACTGCAACTTCCCATATCATTACTGCCGTCATAGGCTCAGGCGTCCTGTCATTGGCCTGGGCCATAGCGCAGCTCGGTTGGGTTGCAGGACCAGCCGTCATGATCCTCTTTGCCTTTGTCAATCTCTACACTTCCAACCTTCTGGCTCAGTGCTACAGGGCCGGTGACCCTGTAACCGGGCAGAGAAATTACACGTACACGGATGCTGTCAAGGCAAATTTAGGTGATTAAGTCTTTGCATCATTTTAGGCCAAGTTTTGTGCATAATAATCATGATGATGGGATTTTCTATTTTGGCTGCAGGAGGACGAAAAGTCATGCTATGTGGATTGATTCAATACCTGAATCTATTTGGCGTTGCAATTGGTTATACTATTGCTGCATCAGTCAGCATGATGTGAGTTTCTTTCTTTCTAAGCAATCAAACTATATTCATCCATTTGCTATTATCTTTAACAGCCCAAAGAGATGCTAAGAATGACAGTTTACATGAGAGTAAAGCCATGTGCATATGATGGATTAATCGTGTCCGTTTGTTTCGATCTCTAGGGCAATAAAGAGATCAAATTGTTTCCATAAGAGTGGAGGGAAAGATCCATGCCACATGTCTAGCAATGGATATATGATAACATTTGGAATCATGGAGGTGATATTTTCACAGATACCAGACTTTGACCAAGTATGGTGGCTCTCTATAGTTGCAGCTATCATGTCTTTCACATACTCCACAGTTGGTCTGGGTCTTGGTATTGGCAAAGTTGCAGGTACATTCAAACACACAAGAATTCCGTTTATATTTTTTATGGATTAATCTCAGCATAGTTCAGAACAAACATACGATTGGGTTCAATAAATAAAATGGGGGAGACTTTTATTTTAATATAATCATGCATCACAAGCATGAATAAATATGAAATACCTCTGCTTTCTGTTTGTCAGAAAATAGAAGCTTCAAAGGAAGCCTGACAGGTATCAGCATAGGAACACCAACACACGCAGGAGTTGTTACTTCAACACAGAAGCTATGGAGAAGTTTGCAAGCTCTTGGAGCTATAGCTTTTGCATACTCTTACTCACTTGTCCTCATAGAAATTCAAGTAAATTTCTCACCAAAATATCCCAACTGAACAAATTTATTTAGTTACCTCTTAAAGATTTATATGCTGGCCATCGCATTTGCAGGACACAATTAGATCTCCTCCTGCGGAACATAAAACCATGAAGAAGGCAACATTGTTTAGCATCATTGTAACAACAGTCTTCTATTTACTCTGTGGATGCATGGGTTATGCAGCCTTTGGAGATAATGCGCCTGGAAATCTTTTGACTGGCTTTGGATTCTACAATCCCTACTGGCTACTAGACATTGCCAATGTTGCCATCATTGTGCACCTTGTGGGTGCATATCAGGTATGCGCTAACTACCTGCAACTACACTAAAGTGTGCGGAGGGCCAAGTTTATGACATAATTGGGATTCAATATATCTGATTGTAGGTCTACTGCCAACCATTGTTTGCATTTGTGGAAAAATGGAGTGCTCGTAAGTGGTCGAAGAGCGATTTTGTGACGGCAGAAAACGAGATACCTGTCCCTTTCTGTGGCGTCTACCAGCTCAACTTCTTCCGGCTGGTGTGGAGAACCATATTTGTCATGTTGACAACTCTTATAGCCATGCTTATGCCCTTCTTCAATGACGTTGTTGGTATACTTGGCGCTATGGGATTCTGGCCATTGACCGTTTACTTCCCAATTGAGATGTACCTTTCCCAGAAGAAGATTGGCAGATGGAAGAGCCGGTGGCTTGCACTTCAGATCCTCAGTGGGGCTTGTCTCTTCATCACCATAGCTGCTGGTGTTGGCTCCGTGGCCGGGGTCGTCCTGGATCTCAAGACTTACAAGCCATTTAAAACTAGTTATTGAGACGCAATTTTTGTGAGTTAATTAAAATAGACTCTGAAGCTCTGTTTGGATTGTAAGAATTTGATGGGAAAGAAAGTGATGAGAAAAAAAATGATTTGATAAGAGAGTTGTGAGAAAGAAGAGTGAATAAATTTGTTATTTGGATAGATTATGATTATGTGAGAAAGAAAATGATTAGAAAGTGAATTGATATGTTTGGATTGTATGAAAAAATAATGAAAAAGTAATTATATGTAAAATTATTATATTATCTCTATTGACTTGAACAATCATTTTATAACTCTTTGTCTCACTTGATGCAATATAGTTGGAAAATCTATGCTGCAAATGGACGTTGGCCACCTCACCCATGTTAGGCTAAACTGTGCTAAATCTCTATATCAAACTCATTGAATAAGAATCATCAGCTTTTATGTCTACTTTCTACTTAGCCCAAGGCACGGTGCCGCACAGCAATGCTGGCCCATATGACTTCCCAAAAATTTTGAGAATTCCATGCAACCTACGCACCTCAGCAACGACGGGTCTCTCTCTCTTTTTTTTTGGTTAATCGACGGGTCTATTTTCAAGCACTGGCCCATATTATTTATCAAAAATTTGGGCCGCTGAAAATCCGGAAAAAGTGCCAGTGCGTAGACGAGAAACGATTTAATGCAATTACCCATATGATCTGTGCTATCCTTTTGGTTTTCAGTTCTTGGCTCAACCAACCCTGCTGCTGGGCAATTGTTGGAGAAAGATTGTACGGGAGTTAGTCTCTCTCGTCAGTTAGTTATCTAACTGGGTTTTCCCTCCCCATTTGACCCAACAAAAAAAATAAAAAAGAAACGATTTGATGCCGTGCCTCAACCAAGCCCGAATCCACGATCCATTGTGATTCACTGTTATGACATGAGTACTCAAAGTTATGTTCTAGTTTTACTATCTAGAATCCACATAAAAGTAAAGTTAGCTTTTCAGTTGTCATCATCAACCATCTTATCTCTCTAACTATTGTTCCTTCAATTACGGCATCTATATAATTATAATGGAAGATGGCCTTTTCCAGCTGCTTTCTCAACCACGAATTAAATTCAAAAGTGGGCTGACCTCTCATAGTCACATAACAAAATGCTGAAATAAAGGGGGAAAAAAAAAATGAAACTCTGCGTACTTTTCCATTCCGGAATCCTTGGTTTTGAGATTACAACGGCAGTTGTATCAAAAGATGCAATGAGACCAACGAGATGTGGGAGGATAGATTTAATTTAGGACCCCACCAAACCATATGCACAAGTACATGTAGACGAGTCAAAGACAGGAGAGACAAAAAAAAAAATTGACAGACTTGGACTGCGGATCTGCTCACCTTTTTTCTCTAAAAAGAATATATGACCTATAAACAGTTATACATAATGTGTAAAATGAGATTAAAAAAAAAAAGTATAATCAGAATATACATATAGTTCTAATGGATCTCGTACCCAATCAATCCCCTCTGTTATCTCTTTACATCTCAATCCGATCATTTGTTCCATCCATCAAACTTTTTCCTTTAATTTAATGGACCAAGATTCGTAAAAAATCTCATCTCATTTTCTTTGTGCCACACCAGCTCCAGCTATGCGGTCAGTGGCCATCAATGTTCACCCCACCAACGCTGATTCTTTTCCTTGTGGCTATACTTAATAGTTACAGGGCAATAGAGTAAGATTGCTCCAAAGTACAGAGAGCCAATACGTTCTTGGATAGATACTTTAGTGAGCGCAGCGATTCCGTACAAACCTAGGCCTAATGCGAGCATGTTTTGACCGTACGATGCGACGACGTTTTGTATTTGACTATTGAATGAGATGTCCAGCCGCTAAACACAATTGCACCCGTACAAACATTTTGCATAGAATCATTTATGTTATATTACAATGAGATTTCTTAAACATGTACCTGTCTGCTTTCCCACTCAAAGCCAAAAATCTGTTCTGCTTTACGTAGATAGGATAAGATCTTGTTGAATGAATGGCTCCACCTTAGCTCGTGCTTCCAAATAATAATATATAGGTTTTGGAAAAAGGGGATACATTAATTAACACCACATCGAAGGAAAAAAAGAAAAAGAAAAATGGCATTAAATAATTGAACAAAGAATCTTCTTGGAACAAATAATTGAGTTGTTTTTTCTTACAGCATTAAAAAATCCAGACCTGTTGGAGCCCGTGTTGTCTCCTTCATGATGACTACTAGAAGTGTGGTGGAATTTTGCTTTTATGGTAAATATAGTATAAAGGCAGTTTCCCATGCCACGCAGAATTACGGTCACATTCTAACGCTTGATCCGTTTCCGATTTGGGAAAATTGTAGTAATTCATTTTTAAGTTAAATTATGTGAAGTTGTAATAATATAAACAACTATATAATTAAATTAAAAAGATTAATTATTAATAATTATTGAATTAACAATGTATACACATGTACTTATTTAAATTATGCTACATAATATTTTCCTTTTAATTTACACAGCGACGTGATTCTGTCATGCATGGCAATGTGCCATGGGGTCCTATAACAGAGTTGTTTGGTACAATTATAGCGAAACTTATTGATCTTTTGTGTGGACATGCTGCCCTGGTCCTCGTGTATCAATCAGTCGGCTACTGGTCAGTAGGACCCTCCTAAAGGCTGGGCAGGCAGCTCATGTTTACAAAATGGTAAATAAGGCTGATGGCTTTTTTTTTTTTTTAACATGTTGTTTTTATTCATTTTTTTGAAATATAATAAACTCATTATTTTATATTATATAAAATTAAATTATTTTATTAATTTTTTATTTCAAATAAATTCTACTTAAATTTAATTTTTATTCACATATAAAATTAAATTAATTTAACTCAAATTTTGAATGCATCAAATTAAAAAATCCGTGCTGCTTTTTTTTGTTCTTTTTTTCATTTTTTTTATGTGTGAATTCATAGAAAATGCTAGACCTGTGACAAAAAGTAGAAAAAAAACACCAAGCATTCATTGAAATCCGCCTTCCAAGCGACAAAGCTTTGTGTCGTATTTATAGTGACGTTGTCTGGCAGGGTACATTGGATCCATTCTCCGGCTCATAAATGCACCACTACAAAATGAGAGATATTTGTAACTACTTAGTAATTTTTAGATTAGCTAAACAGATACGAATTAAATAGTAAAATAATTTATAGTAAGTGCTTATCTTATAGATTGAATTAACGACTCAGGCATTACTTTAAATTTTTACTGTATACAAACATTTCAAATTAATAAAATTAAGTCTCAACCCTTATGTCAAAAAATGCACCACTACAAAATTTATACATTTAGTACCGCCTTCGCTCTTGTATTTCGAAGAGCAAGACTACTTAAAGATGTATTAAAAGTATATAAAAGATACACATTTTATTTTAACCATTTATATTTAATTTTATATTTTTAAATTCAATTAAATTAATGAGAACTTACTGTATTATTTTCACTGTGTTACCATCAAATTTTTTTTCTCTTTATTCAAAATTATTTTCATTACATTCTTAAGGATTATATCACTTCTTTTGTTTCTTGATAGATATCACTCATTTGAGCACACTCCAATCTAAAGTTCAGTTGGATTTGAAGCAGGTTTTAGCATATGCCAAAATTTGCAAATATGCAAATAGGAAGTTCGTGTGGAGAATGAAGTGCAAATTTTCAGACAATTAAGTTAATTATCGGAGACCCAAAATGGAAATCTAAACATAGATAAGATTGGCAACGAGACTAGGTTGTCGACCCCGTTCTATTGAGGTAAATAGGTAATGGCTAGAGTGCTAAATCTTTGCTTAAGGTTAGTATGTTCACCGCACAGGGTTTGCTCAGCAGCAGCTTGACGGCGGGACTATCGTGTCAGTGGTTTGCTCTACAGAATTTTGTCGCGCGGAGTTACTCGAGGAACTTAACCCTGCTCAAGTTTCGTCAACAAACTTTTGGGCTGGGGGACCCACGGCAAAAGCATGCGGAGTCAGCCACAATAACCGAGTTCCAACATCCAACCACAATTTACCGACCCATGTTTGCTTGAGAGAACTGCTCACAACACAGTCAACACATTTGACAAGAGCCACTATCATTGGCGCAATCTGATGGAAGTTTAACTGAAACTTGGGTTAACGGCGAAAAAGTAATTGGACCCTTCGACCTTCACAACACCAACTGACTTCCAGTTATTAGTCAGTTGTCCAAAGAGCATTAACTCACGCTGTAGACTTTGAACCGAAAATTCAAGACACCATAAAAATTTTGACTAAAATGTTAAATTAATGTTTAATATTTAAATTAAATTTTAATTATAGATATAATATTTTTTAATAAAATTAATTTTAATATTTTTATTATAAAATAATTCTAGTACTTTTTTATTATCTGATTATTTATTTTATTTAGAAATACATCATTTATTCGTCGTGTTATCAGATCACTTTCTTAATAAAATGTTATATCAATAAAAATGTGGTAATGCAATATTTTTTTTCTAATTTTTTTTATTTTTTTCTTATTTTTAGAAAAAATTAAAAAAAATTAAAATAAAATATCATAATATCATATTTTTAATAACATTACATATTATTAAGAAGTGATTTAACACATAATATATTTTTTGATAAATTAAATAATCAAATAACAAAAAAATACTGAATTATTTTATAATAAAAATTAAAGACCAATTTTATAAAAAAAAATTATGTCTATAATTAAACTTTAACATAAACATTAAACATTAATTTAAAATTTCAGTCATTCTGAAACTTTTTTAATACACTGGAATGGGGTTTCCCAAGAATGATTGTTTCTGCCGGACTGCCAAATTGTGAAGTGAAGACGCAGGAGTAAACATATCAGCACGCACACGGCAACGTTACTTTCTATATTTACTAAACATTGACTGGCAAGACAATTATGCAAATTCTATTGCGTTTATAAACTTCTCAAGTTTACACATACAACATTACAGAAAAGAAAGCCAAAACATGGAAATTCTGGATAAGAAAATTGAAGGAAAACATGTAAACTCTGAAAACTCGCGTACTAAAACACCCTCAAACCAGTTCTTGTCTCTGGCTCTGTCCTTGCAGACACGAGGGAGGGACAAACCACACGCAGAAGCCACGACGAGCTTTTTGCTATGCGTAGCCAATTCTACACTTATGCTACGTTACACTCTGCTCTATTGCTACTTCAGGACCCATATTAAGCACTTAACAGTTAACACCAACCTCCTCATCGACCAAGGCAGACATGATTGAACCCGAAAGCTTATTTCAAGTCTACAATGGATCAAACTGAGTTACTACAATGGGACTTCTAACTACATGCTTCCCATCGGACCACGAGATAGATCCAAACACGGCACCTGAATCGTCAAGCACTATATGCCGGGTATCTGCAGTCACCGTCACAATGAAGCTTGCCTTCTTCATGGTCTCGGTGAACACCAATTTAGATGGTTTCACCGTGACGGTCGTCCCTTTAGGAGACTCAATTTTGACTCGATAAACTGCATTTGGTTGACCGACATTGGTCACAGTTCTGATAAACGCCTTGCTAGTTGTTCCCCTTGATGAGCTCGGAAACAGGGCTGCAATTGATGGGTAGTTGAGATTCTCTGGCAGAGGTCTCTTCAGTGGACAATTTACTGGTGATCGGGTGATCACCTGAATTGCTTTAGATCCATATCCAATTCCACACATATAATTCACATAGTCATCGTTAGTTATATCATAGACAAGTCCTGGATCCATCGCCAGAACAAGATTGAGATGTCCTGCTCCAACATCATATGGGGTGGAAGCTTTTCCAGTGGCCTCATCAGTCATGGGCTGGTTTAGATTATTAAATGTGTTTGCAGTGGTCATCATAGCGGACCTGATTGCAGCGGGACTCCAATCTGGGTGCGCAGATTTAAGCAAGGCCGATGCACCACTTACATGAGGGCAAGCCATTGATGTACCTGAGAGAATATTGAATTCAGTTTTGCGGGTATCCAAATCCAATCCAGTTGGACCAACCGCATCGGTCCAACCAGCAAGGATATTCACTCCAGGAGCAATCAAATCCGGCTTGAGAATTTCTGGGTTCAATCCATTCGGCCCTCTACCGGAAAACGAAGCCACAACGGGGGCCGGCTTGATCCCAATCACAGTCCCCTTAAAATCAATAGTGGCCGTCGGATTGCGAGTGGACGACGCATATGCCTTGACGGCATCACCCTCATTAGACCCAAGAGCGCAAGCAGGCAGCAGGTGAGCATCTCCAACTAAACCTTCACCGTTAGAAATTCCATTAGCAAGAATCATGCCTACACCTCCAGCTTTCTTGACCACCAACCCTTTAGCCACTCTTGGGCTGCTCCCGCGATCACAAATTACAATTTTACCCCTAACCATATTAGGATCAAGTGTATTCTCCATGCATAGTGAAGCAGAGGGCAAACCTGACTTTCCAGGATAAACCAGAGGATACATTTTTCCTTTCAGTGGCGCTCCGGAGTACAAAGACACGCCAGATAGCCTCCGTCCGTCGCCGAGAATCAAGTCGGCGGGAAAATTCCGGTCAATTGTGCCAGCGCCGACGGTGACAAGCCAGGGCGCGAGGTTTGTCACTGACATCGTAGTAGGCCCATCGTTTCCGGCCGAAGAGGACACGACAACTCCTCTGGATGCGGCGCCATACGCTCCAATTGCTATAGGATCGAGATAGTAGGGGGAGGCAATTCCATCGCCGCCGCCAATGGAAATAGAGATGACGTCAACTCCGTCGCTAACTGCCGCGTCGAAGGCAGCCAAAATATCGGAGTCGAAACAGCCGGAGTTCTTCCAGCACACCTTGTAAACCGCCAGGCGCGCTTTCGGCGCCACGCCTTTCGCAATCCCCGGGGCGTAACCTTCCATGCTCGCCTGGAACGAGTGCCTTCCGGCCGCCGTGGATGCCGTGTGGGTCCCATGCCCGTCCGCATCTCTCGCGGACTTGAACTCGACGGTTTCATTTATTCCACCAATCGGACCCCCAAATCTCGACGCAGCCTCATGGCCTTTAAGGAAATACCGAGCACCGATCAACTTACGGTTACAGTTTTTAGCAGTGAATCTCACTCCACTCTGGCAAACGCCTTTCCACCGAGCCGGAACTGGCCCGAGATTCACATCCGAGAAACTGCGGCGCTCGGGCCAGATTCCGGTATCGAAAACTCCGATAATTACGTCGGATCCGTAATCGGATTCGGACCACAACCCGTGCTGGTTCCGGAGCCCGAGGAACTGAGGGGACCTAGTGGTGTGGAGGTAGCGGCGACGGTCCTCGAAATAAGCGAGAACCGACGGGTGTTCACTCAGGGAATAGGCGTGCTCCGGAGTTACCGTGGCGGAGAAGCCGTGGAAAACGGTGTCGTAGACGTGGACGATTTGAAGCGGGTCGGCGAACTCGGAGGAGTACCAGTGGTAGTGAGTAGGGAAAATGGAGGGCTTGGATTGGGAGTCAATGCGGAAGATGAAGGTTTTCACCGTCTGATCGGCGGAAAGTGTTTCGGAGAGAAGGAAAAAGACCAGCAACAGCAATGGAATGGAACTACAGAGCAGTGAAGCCATCGGAAGAGAGATACAGTGCAGAGACACTATGGATGGAGAGTGAAGTGCGTGAAAGCCACTGAGATTAGTATTAAAAAGGGTCACCGACAGAGATAGTTTGTCGTATAAGGGTTATTTTCGCTTTTTTTTTTTTCTTTCTAAAAAACTAATTTAGATTTTTTTAATTAAATAAACTTAATTAATTTGTCGGAATTAATGCCAGATCATTCGGCCCCCCCGGTTTTTTTGGGAAGCAGTTGAAGACTAGTAGCTGCTTCAAAACGTCAAACGACGTCGCATTATTAGTCCACACCTCCAGATGCTTTTGCTCTGTCGCCTCTTTAGGATTTTGGGAATCAATTTTGATTATTTTCTTTCGCGAATCTGACAATATCAATTTTCTTGAAAAGATAAATCATTGTGTTGGCATAAGAGGAAAACAACAGACAAGGAGAAAAGGAATCCAAAAACAGAAAAAAAGCCAGAAGTGATGCAGATTCGTTATTTAAGGCGACGGACAATGAAATAATGGAAGAGCTTGGTTATTCAGATATGTTCAGATTCGTTATTCAGATAAATTTAATAAAATTTATAAAATATATATAATTAATTTAATATTAATTTAAAAATAAAAAATAAATTAATAATTTTTAATAATTTTTTATTTTTTAAATTTAATATAATTTTTATAATTTAATAATTAAAATTATTATATATTCACCGCATCTTCATCCGTTGCTATTTAGCTCTCGGGACGATGGAATGTGAATTGCTTTCCCTTGCTTTATAGGTCGTGGCGGGGCCGAGATGGGGTGTAGCGACTGAGATGTAAAGTTGACAAAATAATTTTGCACCGTTTGTGCACATGACATTCAATGATGGTCGTTGGATTGGTGGGGTCACTGCATGTTTGATACTTTTGATTGGAAGTGAACTGCGATTTGCAACTATAGTTACAAATAAACGAATCGGGGAAAGTGGATTCAGGCCTGAATTATTCTGGAATGCAAATCCTTTCTGGTTTGCTTGGATTTAGAGAGTGGGGTGAAAAAAAAATTAGTGAAGAAAAAAATTATTGAAAAGAATATAAAATAAAAAATATTTTTGTTTGAATATATTAGAAATGAGTGGGAAAAAATGATTAGAAATAGTGATATTTTGGTTGGATAATGAAAAGAATAGGATAGAATAATAAATTTTTATTTATTAAATTACAAATACACCCTCATTATATAATGGCCTAATGAAAAAGAATAAAAGCAAAACTAAGGCATTTATGTCATTTCAAGCGAAAGTTAGAAACCTGACCAGCTTTCTCACGATTTTCTTACCATTTTGGTAAGAATTGTTAGCGGTGGGAGCTGCAGAAAGAATTCTTACCAGTGGGACGCGCAGAAAATCGTGCTTCAAATTTTCTTTCTCAAGCTAGCCAATCCATGTTTCTTTCCCGTGCCAACTTTTTTTTTATTTTTCTTTTTGCAGACTTTCTGTCTCATTTTTTCCACCCAATCCAGGCATACCGCTCAAGTTGCACATAATTTAAGTTCAAGTTGGTTAGTTTGAGCATTGGAATAAAATAATGGACACTATTATGTGACTATTATTTTAAAAAATTGTTAAGTAACTGTTATTATATAATCTATTAGATATAATTATACGATAGATAAATAAAAATTTATGATTTTTAGCTGTCACTATATAACGTGTAAGAAAAAACCATACAATGTAATATAAAAATTATAACAAAACAAAGAAAAAAAAGGAAAAAAAATTTCTATTGAATAGATAGCTACGAAAGCTCCTTAACCAACAATCAAGTAGTTTTTTCCTAAAATAATTTCTCGTACTTAAATCATCTTGAATTAAGTTATTTTGCAATGGAGTAAACCGTGTTTCAAATTATTTAGAGTCCATATATTCGTGGACTTGAATTTAGTATGTCTAACTCAACTCATATTGTACGATGATTTTGTTTTGTTTATAAGGTTCCATAAAGTTGTGTATTATGTAAATTTGATGTGTGGCAATTCAGTTAAAAAGTCTATCATATAAATCGTGAGAGATTATATAAAATTACGCAGTTTTTACAGGTAAAAAAAATATCCTCATACATTCTGAAATTTAAAGTTAATCTCTGTCAACTTATAAATATGTTAATTGGTTTGTTAAAACTTCATAAATAAATAAATAAAATAAGACTAAATGACTATATTTAAATAATATCACAGTTCTATCAAACAATATATGATAATTTATTTATTTTATTAATTCAACAATTTAAAAATTAATATCACTTTATTAATATTGTGAAATTATTCTTTTCAAGCTAAAAAAATTTTTCCACATAAATATTGGCCACAAGACCATAAAAACAAACTAAAACTCCTTTCATTCAATAATTCAACTTAGAACTTATGATTTCTGTAACACAAGTCTTTCATGTTAATGCTCACATACTACATATGAGTTTCTCATTCTTTCGGTATGCCTAACACGTTGTTTGAAAGCCGCACCTAACTAATTTTGTCATAAAATTCTAGGGGACAAATCACACGTATTATTTTTAATTTTCACTTAATTTACTATGTTTGAAGTTTTATGGCCAACAGCTGAGTATCAATTTAACGCGTAATGTAGTTAAAAATTGCGGTTGGATTATTAATTATTTTATTAAATATAAAACATAATTTACCCTTAAGTATATACGTCCAGTTGAATTTTGGGCGCTTTTACTTATTTTATAAAATTTTAATCGGAGGTTGCCCGACACGCGATTTAAGCACGTGGGATAATTTTTTGAATCTGCTTTACAATTTTAAAACACATGACAGAACGGTCACGGAAAAGTCCCCGAAATGAGTGCCTCCGTTGGCTGGAGCCAGTGGAGCTCGCCACGTTAGACGATTGTCACCGTCTGATGGATCGAAGCGCTGATATTTAACACTCTGTTTGTTGTGCGAAGGAAAAGGAGGGAGAGAAAGAAAAACATAATCATTACCATATACTTTTCTTTCTTATATTTCTTTCTTCTCACTTTCTACACAACTCTAAATAATTTTATTTTCTCTTCACTTTTTCTCTCACAAATTACTATTCATTTTTTCTTTCACCATACTTTCTTTCTTTCAATTTTTCTACCACTACAAACAACTTTATTTTCTCTTAACTTTTTCTCTCACAAATTACTATTCACTTTTCTTTCACCATACTTTCTTTCTCTCCACTTTCTCTATCACTCCAAACAATGTTATTTTCTCTCTATTTTCTTTTCTTTTCTCTTCCTTTCCCCACCCTTCCCTCCACTCCAAACACACCATAAGAGCTGGGGCCTTAAAACGTGATGTCATCATTTGACTGGGCGGGACGACCATTAGTTTAAATAGACGGTGCAGATCAGGGGGTCCATGCGTCAAAGTTGTCGCGTGGCAAACTTGTGATCATTGTGTCCGTCCTTGTCAGAGGGCGACGCGGCCCAAGCTGCCGCCGTTGACTGATGGAATTTTCTCTTGTGTTTGGAACGCGAACTAGAGTTATTAGATTTATCGTTTATCATTAAAGAGTTAATTACATTTATTAATTTCCATGGATAACCATATTTAATTGTCATGCCGAGTTTTTTTTTTCCCCTCATTACAGGCTCGTGGCATAATGAATTACACAATAAAAAAATTATTAAAATTTTGATTTAGATTATAAAATCTCACAACCTTATAATTATACATAAAATTAACAATCTTGATCAAAATCTTGATTAAAATCATATAATCGGTAGAATTATGATCTAATTTTGATTTCTTTTATAATATATTTTAGACGTGAAACTTATTATTATTAATAATGCAAAAAAGATCTCCAACATGAAAAAAATGTTTTATGAAAAAGAGAGATTATTTTTCTCTTGTAATTTTTTTGTTCTGTAATAGAAATAATCGCTTATCATTAGAAACATGGCTGGTGAGAGAGGAGAATGAGATTTGAACTTTAATTCTCTCAATAAAAGACAGACACTTTTCATCAGTCCAACTAAATTGAATCCTCATAATTTTTCTCATTTTTATTGAGTTGATAAGTATAAATGTTTAATTAGAATATTAATATTAGTTAATATTTATTTTTCTTTATTTTTAATAAAATCTTACGATTATAAAATATGTTGCATAATATTATAAATCAATCTCACCTAAGATCTCAAATTTAACAACATCAAATAAAAATAACTCTTATTTTTTCATAAATTTCAGCCTATTTCTTAACATCCCATCACATCTTAAGACTAAAAACTCAAAAGCCCAAAAGAGTTGGGCAGTGACTTTCAGTTTGATATCCATATTTTTTTTTCTTTTATTAATTAAGTTTAACTATAACTCAAAAACTAAACATTCGGCTTTTCAGACAACGCCAGAATGTCCATACCAGAATGTTCATCTTTTTTAGGTGTTTAGAATGTCCATCAGATTTTATAGTTGTGAAGTAGTGCATCATGGATTTCGCAAAATGTTAGAGCTAGGGCGCAACGTTGAGACAGATAAGGAAAAAGAAAGATTACGACCAAAAAAAAAAAAAAAAAAGAGAAAAGAAAGATAAATAGCTTAGAGGCCATGTTCTGCGAAAGTCAGATGCCAAGGCATTATTGAGCAGACCTATGTTCCGTCTGTGGGCCCATTACATCGAATCCCATCTCCTGGTCTCCTAAAATCCGTTGCTCATTTAATTGTTGGAGGTTAAAAACGTAAACTACATATTTTTGGCTCTCCCAAATTTAGATCTTTAAATTTAATCACATTATTGGCACCTCGTAACTGAATTCTCAAATTGCATGAAGTGAGCAGGGAATGTATCACATCTACGCCAATAAAATACAGTTCGAGAGAGAGAGATCATCATTTATAGGCTCAAATGATTGGCTTAATAGTGCCTTCTAATATGATTTTTCTTTTTTTATCCACAAGAAGAGTGTCGCCACTCAATAAAGGGAGAAGAAAAATTAAAAAAAAGTAAAATTTGAACTCGTACCTCTTCTGTGGCCTCATGGCCTACATGTCCGTCTGATTTAGAGGTAATGGATCCACCTTTTAATATGGTTTTAGTGGACTCACCTCTGCCTAAGAAAGAGACTGCTAGTTGTGGGTTTAGTGGTGCGATTTGGGCCTTCGTAATATGGGTAATCGGCCTCAAGGCCCATCATTTGGGTGTAATAGCAAGTTTTTCGTGGAAGTGAAAAAAAAAAAATGCTCAACCTACAAAATTTACGGAAATGAAAATCCTAAAAAAAAAAAAAAAAAAAAAAGGCTATTCAGTATCAATGGCCAATGTCTCAACCTACAAATTTACGGAAATGAAAATCCAAGTTTCTATCATATTTTTCAAGTTGTTTTCTTTTATTGTGCAGGTGTTCTGTGCCTTTTGAAGCCTTATCTCTCTGGCAAGTTGGGTGGAAAGATCGGCTGGGCTGCTGCTAGACAAAGATCCATCTAGGGCTGCAAACGAACCGATACGTTCGTTAAAAGCTCGGTGGCTCGGCTCGGTAAAGGCTCGGTTCGGACTCGTTTATTTACTAAATGAGCGATACACGAGCCTAAAATCAAAGCTCGTTTAATAAACGAGCCGAGCCTGAACAATAGCAGGCTCGGCTCGGTACAGGCTCGTGAACAGTTCGATAAATGTATCATTAAGAGCTCGTTTAATATGTATCATTGTGGGCTCATTTAATATATTAATAATACTTAATTGTATCATTTAACTTTTAATATAAATACTAATAAAATTAAGATTAATTTTTTATTTATTTTCAAATGCTCTCAACCTCCATTATTTCTTCCTGTCTCTTTTTTTTATTTGAATTTTTTCTTAATTAAAATAAACTTGCATATTTATTTTTTCTTTGCAAAAGAATATAAATTTTTTAAATTAGAGAAAATTTAAATACAATTAAGTAAATTGATTGATGATCGTGGCTAGTTATACAATTAGGAATTCAATCAATCAAATAGCAATTGAATGAATAATTGGCTTTTATCCACATATCCATTTTTTACATATATATATTTCCCTTTTTTATATAAAATTATATAAAAAAAATAATTTTGATTTTTTTATTTTTTTTATTTTTTTATTTTTATATATTTTTATATAAATTTTTTATTTTTATATAAAGTAGAAATAACATATATAACAAATAAATAAAATAAATCAAATGGAAAAAGCATATATATATATATATATAAAGCTTAAATTAAAAAAAAAAAATACAAATCGAGCCGAGCTCGAGCCGAGCCCGAGCTTCAGTAATATTCTGACGAGCCGAGCTCGAGCCTCCACCTCCAAAGGTCGAACCGAGCTCGAGCCGAGCTCGAGCCTGAAGAACTCCTTAACGAGCCGAGCTCGAGCCTGGCCAAGCTCGGCTCAGCTCAGCTCATTTGCAGCCCTAGATCCATCCTAGTCAATGGGACGGTAGTGACCGGTGGTTTTCGGGCTTTTTATTTATGGTGTCTTTTCCTTATCACATACCTTCCTTCATCATCAGGGCGCCTTGTCTCATCTTCGCTGAGGCTGCAGCCTAAAAAAGTAAACAGCTTTTTTTTTTCCCCCCTTTGCTTTTTTCCCTTGTCCTGGTTGTTAACTTGTTCATTTGGGCACCATTAAATTTAAGATGCTGCTAATTTTATTTTTTTAATAAATATAATTCATTCATAATATAATATTATATAAATATATTTTTTATTTTTTATTCAAGTGAATTTTATTTATTATTTAATATAAAATTAAGAATAAATTATACTCATAAAAAAATTAAATTAAAAATCCCTTAAATTTAGTCCAAGGGTTCGGCCGACGTCAATATTATTTGTCACCATTACATCCACTTTAATGAGAAAGACGTGTTGGATTGGAATTGGCAATTGGGTCATTCAACGTATCCAAAGTAATCTTAAATTGACTTGCCTATGCATTTGTCGAATGAAAATTCAGCTTACAATAATTAAAATTGAGATCTCGAAATAAAAAGGGTCAAATATGAATACAAAAATCTCTTATCTAACGTTCAATGTGCAATAACCTGGAGCTCCATCGAATATGTTGAGAACATGGGTCCAATTTTCAAGTACGAAATTCGATCCAAATTTCCTTTATCCGAAACAAATTTTCTGACACAAAAAAAAAAAAAAACAATACCAATCTATCTGGATTAATCAAACAAAATCCCAACATTGGAACTGCTGTGGGTGCGCAGCGACAGTGTCGGTGGAAACAAGAGTATCAAGGTGCATGCTTCGGCATTCTTTTGTCACAAAAAAATGCACTTCTCTCTAACTTTCCCACGCTAAAATAGATTGAAGCAAAAGCCAAAAGGGGCTTCTTTTATATCAAAGGCGTTTTGTTGTCACTTCAGCACATTAATTACCACGGATTAGTTAGAGGATTAACGTGCATACCATTAGTGCCAAAAGTCTAACAGAGAAAAGGTAAAAAGATTACACAAAGTAAAGCACATCTGGTTGGACTTATTGATTAAAAGTAAGATGCTGCTGCATAGCTTTAGCCAAATTCGTAATCGCAATTAATTAGTTTATTTGGCTCGATCCTTTATGACGTCAAATCCCATCTCCGTTGGGTCGGTTGCTTGAAGTTCGTAGTGTATCCCTTCTAGCACTCTTCTTAGCCCATCTTTGGATGTTGCGTACAGAATTTTTGCTCTGACGTTTGAGGCCGTTGGAGCCCTGCACGGATCGATTTCAACAATTAAAGTCTATAATAATTACAAATTTAATAATTACCGATTTTAAATAGTTGATGTTATCTAACTGATTATCAGATAATAACAAACTAACTATCCAATTTATATGAGATATGACATTCTCAATAATTTAAATAAAAGAAAAAACCTATAATTATCACATGTATATTATTGATATATCAGTTAAAGGGTTAAACTGTAAATTCATCACTAACTATAATCAGAGTAATTTAACCGCTGTAACAAGGAGAAAATTGAAAAAAAAGAGAGGTTATAGACGGACCATGCGATGAAGAAGATCCTGCTCTTCCGGCAGTTATCAACCGTGACAAAATCGAAATCAAACACGGCGTATCTGCAGTCATCGTCCGGCAACGATGCGGCGAGATCATCATAACCCTCGCCGGGGCCGCCGACCTTGTCGACGGTGACCAACCTGGATTTCTCCTCGATCTTGAACACTATGTACCTATGCACCTTTTTCCACTTCATCTCCATGAATGAATTCTTGCATTCGTCGGCCACCCACATGCCGCTAGTCGCCTAATTAAATTAATTGTATCATGAAATAAAACACAGATCAGCTTTATTATATGAAGTACAAAATTAAATAAATGATGCGAAGTTTAAGATAAGAACGCGAGCAAAATTATTACCATCTTGAAAGCCATAGCCATTGTTGATCAGTTGATGAATTGACTGTGTGCAGCTCTTGTGGGCCTTATATATAAATATACAGAGACCTGACATACTGAATTGCCCAATTTCCCATCAGAGGATCATTGATATTACAACTTTCTCCAATATACAATTTTTTCATGAATAGACTAATCACTAATGGAGTCACATTTTAAAGCTTAGTTTAGTCTTATTAAATCTAATTTATTAATAATTATGTCAATATTTCAATTTTTTAATGTGAACTGGCACCATAAAATGAGTTGCTAATTCTATGTAGCCAGATTGAAGAAAGTTATTTGTCGGTATAAAACTATGCTTATCTTTGGTGGTCCAGTGGCTCCAGTGGCCCCAATTCGTTAATTCTCTTTTTTCTGGGGCTCCAGTGGCTGTTTGTATTTTCGCTCTCTCTCTCTCTCTCTTTTTTATTAACCAAATCAAAGTTCAAATCTTTTAAAACTTGGGTTAAATGTATTTTAGTCTCCTGTAATTTGATTTTTTTTTTTGTATGTTACTTCCCTATGAATTCAATTTACGCATTAAATATCCTTCAAATTTCTAATTTTGACAATTAACCCTTTTAACAATAATTTTTTAAATTTATTAAAAGAAATTATTTAAAATTATATCGTTTAATAAATAGTATTTTTTTCTCTAATAAAAAAGATGTCATATGTTTCTCAAATTAAAATTTAATGTATATTTTAACTGTATTCTACATTATTTCTTTTATAATTTTTTTATTTTCAGTATACTACATATGTTGATATAAATGTGTTTGAAATAGTATTGATAACAGTATTCATGATTAAAATATTTATGTGAAATATAATGAAATATTTATTATCATAAAATAATGTAGTTATGATTAATTTTTAATAACAAATTAAAGAAATTATTGTTAGAGAGTTAATTGTCAAAATTAAAAATTACAGAAAAATTTAATATATAAATTAAAATTACAAAGAGATAACATACAAAACAAACTAAATCATAAAGAGTTAAAATATATTTAACTCTAAATCTTTAATAAACATTCGTTAATTCTCATACAGAATAGGGCATTTCGCCCTTCTTTTTCCTGTCTTTGGATGCGGTAGAAAAAGGCACGGCTACGATTAACTAGGTGCATATCAGATGTCATTGACTAGCCAATTTATTTCTTGCTAAATCTCATAACCATTATACCGATCTTGGAGCATGAAAGCAAGGACATAATCTGTCGAGAATACGGTGGTCCCATTGCGGATCGCACACCCACATCCCCAATCTCTCCATCCTTGTCTTCCTCAATAAAGTCTTTGCGTGGAAGCAAAGCAGTTGCAAGGACCCAACACTATATATTAAAGAAGACTGTTAACCAAAAAAAAAAAAGAAAAGAAGACTGACAAATCTTCCAAATTGATTCAGTAGTAGATGAAATATACAAAGGAAATTTAAAGACCCGAAAAAAAAAAGAAAAAAACAAAAGCTTTCTTGGTATTGATGTACCCCTGCATTATAATTTAGAATAGAGCTTTTGGTAACGCAAGAAGCTTTTGCTATGTAGTGGAATTCTATAATTTATATCTGTTCACGTTCTTTCTCCGACTTGGGCAACGATTTGCTTGATCATGCATCCATTAAATTTTTGGGTTTGTGCCATCTCAAGGTTTCGCATCCCCAAGCGTAAGTTTTTCCACAAGTTTGTCTAGGTATCAGGTATGGTGTATTTGTGCAATATGATAAGGAAAAAATAAAAAAAAAAGCCCCTTAAAATAATGGCTCGCATAATAATCCAATATGCAATGCTAAAGGCGAATAGTTTGACACCAGAGAGAGCCTAGAAACACTAGGATCCAGATCCAGCGAAATTGCGAGGGAGGAGAAAGAGTGGACGTGCAACAGGAGATATGTCCGTCTTGTTGGTTGCCTATCTTTCGTGCGAATTGAGACAACTTGTTAGGCCCACAATTGGTGTCCATAACTTATTTGTCCCTAGAATCGTGGCACGCATTTTGTTGTCAAAATGTGCTTCGAGACGTGGTCTGGTTGAGAAAGGGTGACTACTTACTTGGTTCAAATCCACGCACTTATCTCGCAATAGGTTCCCGGCTTCTTCTTAATGGAAGTACTCTAATCGGTGGTGCAGCTTAATTCTCCTTAAACGGGTGGGATATATGCATATCTGGGGGTGCATTATTTGCTATGACTATTTACGAATACGATGGACATTTCTAGTAAGAAGTGCTTGAAAACAGTAAACTCCCAACTCAAATCTATCTGAGACAGCGGCCATGCGATCGGCAGGGCCATCAGAATGTCCATTCTTCCTCAGCAGAGTATAGAGGAGAAGCTATGAATATACCTAACAATTTCATGCAGAAAAGACTATATATGCATATATTCGTTCTACGCCAGGCCAAGACTAAATTCTAGAACAGTATAAGCTATGTTTTACGATCATTTAGGTTGCTGACAGAAAAAATGTCACCATCTATACGACAAGGCAGAAATTAGGTTGCTGACATAGCAGACTTTGCCATAAAGGTTCCATAGGCAGTGTCAAAGTGCATCTTCATTTATCATCATTTGACGACTCATCTTCATCTGTCTTTTGTTCGGACAGGAAATAACAGAGAAAATCAGTAAGCATCTGTCACAAAATCTGGCAGAACACAAACAAACACAAGCACCATTTCACAAGTGTAGATGGCATACCTCAGATTGGCTTGGCAGAGATGCAGGAAGATCTTTTACTGAACGATCGTTGGGGTCAACTCCAGGAAGCTGTAAGATGAAAAATGGGTCAAACAGAAACATATGCTGAATTATCAAATAAGGAGTCTGTCTTGCCCGTTCAAGTTCCATACCGATGCAAGAACAGATGGCATGAATGACTGATCCTCCAGCACCTTGTTTACATCTCTAACTGACTCGGCAAGCCCTTAATTTCATCCAGCATGTTATCCCGCATGGACAAATTAAAAGCTGCATGGAGCAAATGCAGATAATGGATCATTGGAGATTTACTAATTAATAAAGGATAGTGGCAAATCAGAACCATATTGACTACTCAAGCTTGGCAAAACATGGCCAGCCTACAGGACTCAAAGGATCCATTTGACATTAATTCAGGCTGAGACAAAGAACTCAGCTCGATGTTCATGGAGAAAGAGCCATCAGTAAAAGTAGAACAAAACATACCAAGCGGCGGTTGTGGATCCACATTCATATCAGCTGCCAACTCAGCATCAGATTGAGAAGGCTCAGATGCAGGGTTTTCCATTGACAATGCAAGAGCCTGCTGGAGCAGCGCGCTTGCTTCATCCTGTCACCACATTATTTGTCAAAGCCTATTCCAAACAAGCAGAAAGATGAATGGGAATGGACAATTAGCTATCAAGCATTGGCAGCATTGTTCAAGCGGCATCTGGACACATGCACATTCACATATATCCAAATATAAGTTAAAAGTGACCAACCATTGGATCAATAACATGCTCGAAAGTTTCAATAGCCTGAACTTTGTCACTGTCGACCACATCAGCATCCTGGTAATTGGATGATGGATCCTCTGCCTTTTTGTTTCCAGCAGCTTCCTTATCAGCCCTTTTGGCGGCAGCTTCTTGCCTTGCCCTCTCCTCTTTCATAGATTCTCTCAAGGCATAGGCCAGCTCAGGGTCTATATTAGGGTCTACGCCAAAATCAAAGTCACCTCCAGCTGCTGCTCCTGTGGCTGCGGAAGCAGCAGAAACACTTCCACCATCTCCAGTGAAAACCAGTGTGCTGTCAAAGAAATATGTAGTTAAATCACCCAATACATACCTTACAAGTCAAGTAAGATGACAGAAATCATCAATATTTTACTAAGTCACACTTTGTGTATCAATCCAGTGTGATAAAACCTTCTGTAAACCCCACCATGCGAAAGTCTTGTGCACTGAAACGGCTTATTTATTTATTTATTTTTTTGGTATAGCATAGGTAAAGATCACAAAATTCAAATTGGATAGTACAAACCGATCTTGTGAAAGAAAATCATCAAATTTCATGCTCAAAATTGTAACTAAAATGAGACATGTATGGAGAGCAAGATTGAATGTCACACCTGATCAGAACATCAGAAAGAGCATTTAGACCAGGAGGAATGTGGACTATATGGCTGCTGTCATTATTATTGACAGCAGCAAGGAGCACCTCCAATTTGTCTAGCTTCCCATCATCTTCTTCACCAAAATTCACAATATCAAGAGTCACACTATTCTTCTTTAGTTTCTTCCTTATCATCTCCAATGTCTTCTTTTCATCACACTTGATAGGACTGAACGACGTGCAGTTGATGAGGAAAATCAAGAAGCCAATAAAAAAGAAAATGCACGTACCAAGCAGCATACCACTTGCCTTCCGGCAAAAACGATTATTCTTTGCTGTTGATGCTTGTTTTGGCGATGCTTAAGAGCCAGTTGAGCAACCTGGATTGAAGCCGCAAGGTTCATCTCACCTCCCATTTCAAGACCTACTAAGAGATGCAGCGAGAGGCGGCGGAGACACAGCCATTTTAATATGTTACAATAATTACTAGCAGGATAAGAAATCACATCTATGTCTGTTTCTTTTCGTCTCTTCTTTTGGGAAAGAACCACGAATTATGTGTGTTTGCATAAATAATCGTGTAAGCAAACGAGAGGGAAAACTCGCAATTAGCAGCCATGTTTGCTGGATTAGATACATCCTCCTACCGAATTTGGGCTCAAATATTCAAATAACGCGAAAAACCACAACATCAGTTCATTAGAAAATCAGATTGTTGCTCAGCTTAGCCAGGTGGCCTTTATGAAGCCAATAAATTGAAAGACAAAATCGCTATCAATCTCTTTCTATGCTTCTTTCTTCCGCTGAATAAATTTAAAAAGCACTTTTCTCTCAAATTATATAGCACATTTGAATTTTTTTTTTTAAAAGAATAAAAAAAAAGGAAAGAAAGGAAAAGAAACCAAGAAACAAAGAATGCAGTAACAGCACCGTGCATGCAAGCCAAGATTTTGCCAAGATCGCTTGTAAGAGTGGTCAAAACACGCACTCCTTTGCCGCCATTGTAAGAATCCCCGCCGTATTCTCCTGATCCGACTGCCATTCACGAAATATTAAAAAAAAAAAAAAGAAAGAAAGAAACCACCGATCACGAACCAGAACAAAACTGCAGAGTCCTCCAGTAACTCTATAAATCTTGAAATTAGGTCCTAATTTCACCAAAAGCCAGACAACAGAAAACCGTCGGCACACACATAATAAGGACTTGATAACTGATAATAAATAAAGATTACTTGAGTTTTGGCACCGGAGATGAGATAAACGGCGTCGGCCTGGGCTTGGAGGCAAGACGGAGCGTACTCGCCGTTCCGCATCCATTCCGAGTTGTCGGTACAGATCATAGTCGCCTAGCAGTAGAATCATACGTAAGGCGATTAATTTGATAAATAAAACACAAAGATTTCAGAAATCGGCAAGAAATTGAGAGAAAGACAACAGACCTCGAGAACCATGGCTGATTCGTTAGTTGTAGATGCAGTTGGGGAACGCAATTCAATTGGTGTAACATTAACAAAGAAGAGAATATTGAAGATTTTCCTGTTTCTTGCTAACAAGCTGTTTGCTTACTCTACCTCCCGCCTGGGGAAGCCTTGCCTTTTAGTTTAGATTATTTTCAGTCGGATCGGTTATAAATAACAATACAGGCCATGAGTTAGGATATTTTTTTTTTTTCAGAAAAAAGAAAACTTTTTGCCTCTTGAAAGTGTTAAATCCTGGAGCTGGGGGTTTTCCTCTCCGTGTGGGGGAGAGGAAGGGAGCGGCGGCAATTTAAAAACTTCTTATTTTAAATCTTTTTCTTAAGATCGTCTTGTTAATAAATAATTATTTTTTTAAAATCTTGGAATAATTATTATGCAAATGCACAAAATTTTTCAATTAATAAAATGGGAAAGGGGATTGAGTAAAAGTGCAAAGTATCCAAATGATTATAAAAATGTAAATTTAATTTCACAAACTCTTAAGAGCACTCAAATTTCTAACCTACAATATAGCAGCAGCAGTTGAACACCTACCATAAACCTTTGCTGGTTGCAAATGCACAAAATTCGCCCCACAAGTTTGTAAACGCACAAAAAAAAAAAAAAAAAAATTCAATAATGGTTGGTAGCACAGTCACTTTGGAGGACCTATAAATAGGCCCTCCCACCCCTGTTCTATGGATCATTCAGCAAATCTGTAAATAGAAAAATTCAGAAAATTTGAGAGAAAAAGAAAATTTTGAAAATCTCTCAAGAAAATTTCTTCTTTTCTTACGTGCTTTTACTCTGCTGTATACTCTCCTAACTCTTTTTTGAGAGATATTTCAGGAGTAAATCCCAAAAAATTTGTTGTTTCTATTTCTAAAATTATTTTTAGGTTTATATTTTCGGATCGCTTTAAATCTGAATTTATGAGAATATAGATCTAAAAATATCAAATTACTACAAATCCGGCTGAGATCAAGTCTCATACGACCCTCAGCAAAATTCAGGCAACAAATCCGAGAACAAGTCCCTTCGACTCTCGGTGAAATCAAGCTAGATCGGCTCAACAAGTCCCTTCGACCCTCGGTGAACTCAAGTTAGATCGGCTCAAATCAAATCTCTGTGGTTCTTAAACGTAACCCAGACGTCTACCTCAGATCCAGTTTCAATCTTCAAGAAAAAGCTGTGGAATTTACTACTGTCAAGATTAAGCTCGTGCAGCCCTTGACAAAGTCACAAAAGAACACTAATCAGAGGATTTACGGAGATCGACCCCATGTAAATTTTCTTTTATTTTTAAATTTTTTATTTGTAATTTATTTTTATATTTTTCGAATTTAATTGTTTTAAACTCAAAATTTACCTGTTACAAAGTTCTCTCTCTCTATTCCCTAAGCCCACCTCCGACTTGGATTTGATAAATTAATCAAGTATTTAGATTTAATCCAACCAAATTATAAATTCAAACCATACACATTTTCTCCCTTGAAATTGTCTGGGCCTTCCATAAGACAAACTTATTTGGGCCTGAGCCTCCTGAACCAATTATGCCGAATCTGGGCCTATAAAAACTCAACCCAATTCCCAGCTCCTCTTACAACCCCATGGGTTATGGCTATGGGCGATGGCTATCTTTGTAGGCAAGAACCTGGTTTTGTTAACCACTCTTAGCTGTGATTTAGTTTGTTAAAGTGTACGAATTTCGAATGAAATATTTTGAATTCGAGTGCTGTCAAGTTTAATGTTATTTAGGTCAAGGCCTTTGGGTATTGCTAAACTTAAGTTTTTCTCGATGCGATCTTTACAGTAACTATTCAGGTCGTTCGCATCACTAGAAAGAGGTCCAATACTTTTTGACGGGACTGTTGCGGCACCACCCTCCCTTTCCAATTTTAATGACTAAAAAAAAAAAGGGAACCTGGTCTTGTCATTATTGACAATCTTGGGAAATACTTAAGACTTGCTAGTATTGCATCAAAGAGTTTCAAAAGCTACCTACAAGTCCATTTTGGACCGGTTTCAGTCAAGTTTAGCTGGTTGGAAAGCGCAACAACTTTTTGTTACAACCGCCATACCAATCTATACTATGCAAACACTGCACTTACCAGCATCAGTGTGTGATACTATTGATAAGTGGCACCGTCAGTTCTTGTGGGGAGATTCAGAGTGCTAAATACGAATACATCTTGTTAATTGGGGGCACAGTTTGCAAGCCAAAATTTATGGGAGGATTGGGGTTGAGGGACTCTCGCACAATGAACTTGGCAGTGCTCTCTAAACTTAATTGGAGATTGCTACAAGAAAAAGATAGTCTTTGAGCTCCAGTGATTAGGGGGAAATATTGTCATGATTCAGGAGGGCAGGTTACTTTTAACTATAAGCAAGTGGCTTCACACACTTGACGTGGGATGGTGAAGGAGAATTCTTGTTTGCAAAATGGCCTTGTGTCTAGCGTTGGGGCAGGGACTTTGGTGCGGTTTTGGGTTGATTGATGGTTAATACCTATGCCATTGATTGAGGTTGCGGTGGGTAGTGTCTGTCATTGTGACCTTGATAGGCCTATTTGGCCTTATTGGCAGGAGACCAAGGAGTGGAGATGGTGGGAATTGAGGGGCAAGCTAAATCTAGAGATTTTGCAAAAGTTGGCTGTAATCAGATTGGTGGATGAGGAGCATGGAGAGGGGACTTATAGGTGGGCTTTATCGACGGACGGGGAGTTCTTAGTCAAGTCTGCTTATGAGGCAGTGAGAGGCAGTAGTGGTACTTCTTGATGGAAGGAATTTGGGAGTATTTGGAAGATTAAAGTCCCAAAGCGCATTCGTTGTTTTTAATGGCAGATCAACCACTCCAAGGTTCTTACTAATCTTGAAAGATGGAGATGGGGTCTGTTACCTTCAATTCTTTGCCCATTGTGTCACTGGTTCCCTGAGAATATTCTACATCTGCGTAAGGACTGTAGACAAGCAGCATTGCTTTGGAAGAAAGTTGTGTGCCCATCTAAGAGAGCATTTTTCTTCCATCTCTCTGAGGCATCCTGAGTTGAGGCTAATCTAAAAAAGAATTTTGGTGGAGCGGTTTGGCCTAACTGGCAAGCCTTTTTTGCGGTTACTTGTTGGTGGCTTTGGCATTGGCGGAATGAGCAAACTTTCGAGCACAAAGTCACCTTCTCCTATCTGGTATATTTCTTGGTATCAGGCACTAAAGAATATTTGACACCTTGAGACTCCCTTCAATCCAAAGTTCCTAATGCTGTCAAATATGAGTGCCTTGAGGGATGGTCTTCTCCCCAGGAGTCATGGATAAGAGTTATCTTAAACGTCGATGATGTAGCAGTAAATCAAGACAAATTGTGAAAGAAAAAAATTGTAAAGATAAACGTCGATAATACAACAGTAAATTAAGACCAATTACTGCAAAGTCATAAAAGTTAGCAGAACAAGTGTGCCGAATAGTTAAAATTAGGGGTTGTTTCATTTTTTAGTGAGTAATAACATCCAACTTGCATGAAATGAGTGATGAGTGTTGTTTGTTTTGTATGCATAGTAGTATAGTCAATCACATTAATTTGTTAAATATTAAAAATATAACATGTAAAATCTTTATTCTTGATTTGTGTTTACATCTGTAAATCAGCATATATAGTTAAATTTTATTGAATTAATTCACATTTATTTGTAAGTTTATAAAAGACATGTAGTGATCATTGTATGAAGTAGAGAGAAAAAAAATGTTCAAAAGTTATATGTTTCTAAAACTCTCTTATACTCCAATTATTTTTATTTTCATTCTTCTTGCTTTATATAACATTCATTTTTATTGAAAAATAATTTTTTTTCCTATCAAGCATTTACAGACCTTTTAAATTATTACATCAACAAGTTAACATTGATGGGGCAGCTTAATGGGCGCCGGGGCCTGCAGGGGCTGGGGGAGTTCTGCGCAACAGGTATGGAGAATGGCTTGGTGGTTTTGTCTGTAATGTGGGAACCACTTGTGCACTGGTGGCTGAGTTGTGGGCTGTCCTCCATGGCCTGACTTGTGCTTGGACGCTTGGCTTTAGGAAGGTGGAGCTAGAAATTGATTCTGAAGTGGCATAGGCTCTAATTAAGAAGGGTGTCTCTCCTTCTCATCCACAGGCTACGTTGGTCAATGAATGCAGGGAATTGGTTGCTAGAGCTTGGAATATTAAGCTGAAACGCATCTATAGAAAAGCCAACCATGCAACAGATTGGATCACTTCATTCTCTCTATCACATCCTTTTGGGTTTATTTTCTTTCATGGTCCTCCTAATGGCATTATGGCATAGGTCAGATCCTATATGAGGATATTAGAGAGGTGTCTCTACCTCGTGTAGTTAATTTGTAATTGGATTTTTTTTTTCAAATGTTCAATTTGAAAAAAAACAGAGAGAAAGAGAACACCGATAATTGATGAATGTTTAATTAAAAACACCTTCTTTCACAGACTGGGGAACTAGAAGCAATCAAATCCCTAAAACTAAAACGTGGGATTAACACCAAAATAAATGTGGCATTATAATTTCATGCCAAAATTTTTAGTTCATTTAATAACGCAGATCAGTAATTCGTAAGAATTTTTGATATTTTTGTTAATTGTGGCTTGAAATATTTTTGTTAACTGGATGTTACAGAATACAATTCAAGAAAGCAATATAGCTTCGACACCATAGCTTCAAAACCTTTTAAGTCAACCAATTACGAAGTCTAATTTATTTGAAAATTTGAATGCCCCAGATTGTAATATAGACTCGAGTTAGTTCAAGAGATGTACACTACAATTTATAATTTTATATCAACAAAAGTTGCCAAATACAACATACTAGGGCCACAAATATTTCCAGTTAAAACCTACAATTTGGCTCTAATTCATGAGTAATGCATGGATTTCCATTTTTTTTCCTACGATTAATCATTGATGGATTATACAAAATTAACATAAGAAAACCGATTATCTCACAATAAATAACAAACTCAAAACAGAAAACGCTTTGCTGTTGTCAACTTAGCCTGAGATTTTCTATCTTTCCTCATCCCACTTGTTCTTGGGAATTTCACCTGAATCAACGATGACTACTTTCTTTCTAGGTTTTCCACTGTAAGTACCTGCACCGCCTTCGATTGCATAGACAGTATCCATGCCCTGAATGACCTTGCCAAACACAACATGCTCTCCGTCCAACCTAAAACATTAGCACCATTTCACAAGCAAATAACAAATGATCAACTTATAACCAGGTGAACTAAATGCGGTCAGGTCTCTCACGTATTATGCAAATAGAATTATTGAAGAGCATAGGTTTGAAGTAATGGGAGCTTTATATCAACGGCAACCATTGATGCTCCTTTGGTCACAAGAATAGAAAAGCTTTTCAGGAGATAGCCCAGCCAGTGCTTATGCTTTTGGTACTAAAGAAAAGCTTACCAGCTAGCCTTGACGGTGGTGATAAAAAACTGTGAACCATTAGAGTCTGGTCCTGAATTAGCCATGGAAACAACCCCTGCAAAATGAATGATCAATCTAAGTAAATTGCTTAAAGGGACAATCCCACTTTCTAAAAGAAGTAGAGGCTTCGGCTAAATTTAGGTTATGCCTGGGGACCATATATAGAAATTAGTCAAATTCTATGCACTAGAGTACCTGCATGTGAATGTTTTATCTTAAAATTCTCATCAGCAAAGGTGCCACCATATATAGAATCGCTTCCCCTCCCATCACCAAATACTATATCACCACCTTGGATGACAAACCCAGATACTATCCGATGAAATGGTGTGCCCTTATAATGGAGGGCTTTCCCGCGCTTTCCCTTGCCTCTCTTCCCTGCAAGTGGCCAGCGTAAGTTACAGTGAGTGCATCACATGCAAAGTTCACTGTCAACTTTCATAAGCGGATTCTAGACAATTGATAAAACAATAAATAAAAAAGATAAGACAGTACCTGTGCACAGAGCTCTGAAATTTTCTGTCAAGAAGAAACACAGCCATCAGCCAACAAGGTGATGGCAGATAAATGGAAAAATCAGAATTATTGGCACCGTAATAGAAATGATATTTTTAGCTTCAGTGAGGCTTACATTGTTCATGCCAAGCTGGAAGGTGAAATATGGCATGCATAAATCGACATGCTGGTGAAATTTCAAAGGTATAACTTGTCATTCCAATTAAGTCGATCAAATTAAGTCCTTCCATCAACGAATGATGCATGTTGAAGCCAGCAGAAAAAAACTTTGAATGTAATTGATTATGAATTTTAGCAGACAATAAACTTCTTCCTATTAATGCTGAGTTGGAAAATGAAAACCACTAACAGATGCAACAATAAGAGCACTAGCAAAATTATAATTACAATTGGAGAAAGATGTTCTTGTCCATGATCAAAAGCATACCTACAGTTTTTGGTACTATGTCGCCATATAAGCCAATAACAATTCTACCTGTAAAATCCAAACACAATATCAAGGTCAATAAGAGAAGAAAGGAAAGCATACTATTTGAATGCCATGCCATTGCTAATAACAACTCTCTCTCTGATCATAAGAAATAATCATTAGGACAAAGACAGAAATAAACAAAGAAAGAGCAAATAGAAAACAAATCCTTGTAAATATCAGTTCCTATTACACAACTGTCAAAAGCAGAAAAATCTTGTACCTAAATGTTGTTCTTCAATATCAACATCCAAGTATACTCTATGGGTTATTTCATACTCATACACCTCTTCTTCTGGCTTCTCTGCAACCTGAGAAGTAGTTTCGAATAAATAATTAATGCCTTATAACTACCAAAAAGAAACTCCGCAGGGTATATGTTCAAAGCATCGTCCTGTGTTGGACCAAGAAAAGGAGGGAAGACTTCACAACACAGCCAAAAATCAAAGATATGCTATTTTTCAACGCAACAAAACATGTGTGCCTGTTATTTCGGTGTAATGATAGTACATACTACACAGGAAATTTTCCAAAATGAATTTAGTTGCAAAAAAAATTACAAAAAATTTAAAACATTGGAGTCACCTTATGAGTATGATCCTTTGTCCTCCTTGAAACAATCATGTCCTACGTATGCAACAAGAATCACAGAGTGAAAACCAATGACATGTTAAAACTTCATACATGCTCTTTCCCTGCACTATGTGTACTTCTTCAGTCCAATAGACCATTATGACTAAAAGCCACATTTACAAGCTGATAACATTAACTAACTGAGCAATCCACATGAATGTACACGAGCTCTAACCCTCCAGCATGAATCAAGACTCACTACTCAAAAATCCCTCGAAATTTGTAACGACAATGCACTTGAATGTAGGAAAGTCTACAACTACCAGCCTTGACACCAAAGCTCCGTAAGCCACCCTCCCACATTTGGCACTTCAACCCAAAATTCAATACCTAATACTAGGTAACCCAGGCCTGCAATCCAATCTTCTGGCCTGGTAGTTTTCCTTCCCAACTAACATCTTCGTGTTTTTACTCTGACTATTTTCTCACTCAAATACATCGGAAACTTCCCATAGCTTGAGGACACCACTCTATACCCTCTGAAGATCCTCTATAAATAGAGACTCTCTCTTTTGAGCCAAAATCATATTTGAGAGATATATGTTTAGTGTTGCTTTCTTTATCCATATTCTTTATGACCTGGCATCGGCTAACCCCCAAGAAACCAGCAAAACAGGTTAGCTGGGTTACAGTAGATGTTCATGCAAACAAGGTTTTAAACGTCTATAAATTTTGGACAAAACGCCCGCTTTAGCTAAAAAAACTACGTCACCTTGGGCATAAAATAATCCACATGATTCCTGAGTACACTATAGCAAACTCGCCCTATGAAGGCACGAGGGAAAATTACGGCTCACCAATTCCCCCATAAAGCAATGCAATTTACAAAGCATCTATTACACTTTGTGATAGAATAGTGAAACCCCACATCCAAAATCAACGCCATCAATCACACCCAGATCCCAAAAAAAAAAGAAATCAAGCAAAACCCATCAACCAGATCCAAATTACACACGTTGACCAAAGTGGGGTTTTTTAAAAAAAAAAAAAAGAAAAAAATAACCTTCTTGGGGTTAGTGAATGCGAAGATGAGAAAAATCACGAGGACAATGAAGAGAAGAAATTTGGGATGGACCCATGCCAGTATACGCATCGTTTTGATGTGCCGCTCGCCGTCGCTGTTTTATCTATCAGCTTTGCTCCTCCTCCTCCAATCAGCAACAGATCTCCGCTCTCATTACTCCCATCTCCTCCGTGTATTCCAAAATTTTTCCATTTCTCTCTTTCTCTATCGCATGCTGGAAAGAGGACTGTCAGACTCTGTGGCCTGCGTGCGAGCAAATAATACTGTGAATAACGGAAGCTGTTTTCCTTCTGGCTTCCAGGCGCTGAAAGCTGGGCTCTTGGAGGGCAACAATCAATGTAGCTTGAAATTCTAACAGTAACAGCGATGTTCTTTCGTTTCTTTTTCTTATTTATTTATTTTATTTGTTTTATTTTTTCTGGGTTTCCGAGCACGTAGGTAATAGGTTAGATTTTTTTTTATTATCTGAAATTGTCCTATTTTTAATTTAATGAATTAATTAATATAGATTGAATCAAATAAGATTCCGAAGGTAATGGGTTAGATGTTTAAGAAACTGAACTGGGATTTGCAGACTGGTACATCGTAAGGACTCTAGCCCAGACATGAAGATTTTGGGCTATTCTTAAAAGGCTTCGACTTACTGTAAAATAGCCTTACTAACCTAAGTAACGGGCCTCAATTCAGGCTGACTAGCTATAAATTAGCTGTAACAGAGAATGCATTTAAGAGATTAAATATTTATTTTAGTAGTTGAAAAAAGTGCCTTTTAATTTTTAAATAGGAGTTTAATTCTCACTAATTTTATTTTTTTTTTCTCTTATATGCTTAATAAGATTTTTTGTAATAAAAAAAAAAAAAACAGAGAGAATGCATCTAAAATTGGGGTCGAGCTCGTTTCCCTCCTTTCATAGTTATTTGAATGGGCATTCCCCTCTCTCTTGACCAAAAAAAAAAAATAATAATTATAGTAAAGTTGGGGTCGGTAACTATTGCCCATTGCATTGACATGAACCCTTCGATTGACGACTTAGGCTCAATGAGACCCTCAATTTATAATAGTGAAAAGAGTAAGATTACGTAGAAATATTTAGAAATGTATGTAGTTAATTTAATTATATCTAATAATTTATTTATTTTTTTTAATTATTCAAATCCAACACACGTACCATGTGTCAGTGAAAAATATCTTATTGTAATATGAACATTCAATGGCCCTTGAAACGAGTCATCTGTTTGATGGTTGAGATCGAAATATTGGCCATGCAGATCCAATAATCTGCAATTAAACTAATGATTCAGGTCACCCATCAATGATCCAATACGATAGTATTGATTGTGATAACTATGTTGGGATGCAGATCTCTATATCATGCTTACATGCATGTTATGGCTGAAAGGAGAGTCAAAATAAAAAATTTTAAAATTATTTCGACCCAATTTGGTTTGAAGTTATTGCACTTGCCCAATTTTCCATCTCCTTTCCATAAGTTGAAGCAATGATTTGTTGCTCCCCACCTTAATTTTGGTAAAACGATTTTTCATGTAGACTGTAAACAGTAATAACTTCACATTTGAAGTTTTGGTCCATTAATGTTAGAGGGAACTGAATGAAATTAAATGTCCTAACAAATATTCGAACCTATAATATACTGCTCACAACAAAACCAAGAATAAGAATTTCCTGCTACCATATTTCATAACCGAGCGATATGTGCACGTTTTTTCTTTGGATTTATTGCTTGATTTTTCACCTTTTGCGTGTCGCATTTCGGCATCTCTCATCCTCTGCATTGTTTTTTCTTGGTTTTTTCTAGTTTTGGTTTTTATTTTTTCTGTTTAATTAATAATTAAAAAAAAAACCGCTTTAACTAGAAGCTTTCTCATCAAATGTGGAATCTCCCAATATCTCATTACGACAAAATTTTTAGGTCACTAACAAGCAAAGCGGAGAATGGAGTTTAGGCCCCCTTGACGTACGTTACATGGAAATTGGAGGTCCAACCACTCAAGGCGTTGCACACTAGACAAGTTCTTAACTATTGCTAGAGAAAAAGTTAAGAAAGAGTTCCAAAAAGGATGATGAATCCAAACACAAATTAAATAATAAAAAAAAAAGAATTAAATGAGTACTCTGAAATGTCCATACATATAAAAAAAAAGTTGACATGCAGCTACCGCTCTCATATCGTATATACCACATTACACGTGAGCAGAGGCCGGCGCGGGTTGCTCCTCCGACCTGCAGCCACCTACTGCTTTTCCTTGTGAACCTTCCACCTCTCATAAGAGAAAAAATCAAATTATTAGAGTCAAGAAGATTGTGAAAGCTTCCTTGTTAACAAGAAGAAGAAGAAGAAGAAGAAGAAGAAAATCATCATCATGCAACATACATTTCTTTTCGTTTTGGCTTTCTCAGTCTTCTACGTTCCCATTTTTAATTTCTTATTAGCCAGTAAGACACAGTCTCTCGCATTGATTTTGGTGTTCTGATTCTTTTGTTCTCATAATGTTTAATGATGTGAACACAATTAATGCAGATGGGGTCTCGTATGATTACATGGCTTACACCGAGGTAACCGTGATTTTGTTACATATACAAGGCATTGTTTAATATACATCCCACTCTAAAATTTACACTGGGTTAATATTTTTTGGCTTAAGTGGTTATTTGATAAGTGTGTAAATCTTATATATCAAAAAAATTTTCAGGTTATATTTTTTAACCAAGGTCCTTAGCCCAGTAATTGATTACTACGCTAGCGATATTACATTTTTACCGAACGCAAAGTAAATTTCTCACCTGAGTTTGTCACAATTTTGTTTATCGGGTTAATGCTGACAGACCATTTTCATCCCGGGATTCTTTTTTTTGTTTTTTTTGTTTTTTTATGCTAATACTCTTAACCAAAGTGATTGGCTCATTGCTGTTCTTGGTTTGCATTGATTTGATCATTTACAGTGTAAAGCACAACCAGAAAAGCCACTTTATCATGGAGGGATTCTCGGAGGTAGCACTAGCGATATTTCTCCCGGTGCCCGTACCTATACATCGACTTTAGTATTGCAAAATCTCAACCCGGGCATATATTCTTTTTCCAGTTGAGTGTCTCAATCTCCTCCTTCTGTTGAGTTCAGTGTGGAAGTTTAACATGCTTGCTCTTTATTTCTTTTTTGTGAGGCCTTCTAGACCCCAACGTTATAGAAGATGAGACATTTTCTCCAATGATGATGATTGTTATGTTAGTTCTTTTTTTTTTTTTAATTTTTTTGACGATCATATTGTATCCAACAAGCACCGAAGGAAAATCCAATTGACTTAAATTCTCCTCTAATGTGAACAATTTGAAATCCGGTTTGGATTAGTATGTCTATCATTTTTTTTCTACTCGGGAATTCACTCATTTCTATGTAAATTTCGGTGCAAACCAGCTTGGCTCAGGATAGATGGTGCAGAAGCAGCTTTGGTAACAGCAAGCCTATCCGCGGATGGTGAGACATTAAATTGTGTGGGAACTGCTTTGGCCAAGAGCGGCTGCTGGTCATTTCTCAAGGGCGGATTTGTTCTCAATGCTCCTTCAAAATTATCAAAAATACACTTCAGGGTAATTTCTGTATTTTCACAGCAAAAACTTTAAACAACGGCAGAATGGCTGCCCCTGCTTCATGACATTATAGTCTGATTTAAAGCGTACTAGTAACCAAACATGTCTATTAAATTTCAATGAAAATGAACTGGAGGGAACTAATTGTTGTGACCTATGTTTGTGCAGGGTTCAGCAGGCAAGAATATCAAAGTTGCAATTGCAAGCACATCTTTACAACCATTCACTGAGAAGCAATGGGACATAAACCAGCGATATATAGTTAACACTGTAACCATCGGTAACACTTTAGTTTCTAACTAATTTTTTGAGAAGTATAATGTGCTACTGTCATCCCAAATTGTAAATCCTCTGTTTTTTTTTTAAAGTTTTTTTTTTTAATATTAAGAAGGGCCGAAAATTTATTAGTAGCATGTACTTTGAGGCTATCTTGCATATGCTTGCTTAATAGATTCTAATAAGGTGTTGAAGAATTTTAATATCTTCATAATGGGTTGCGACTTACAACATGAATAAGGGGTCTAGTTCAAAGTCTACTGTAATTTGTAATCGCTAGATCTTTGAGATGACTTCAAATGAAATCTGCTTCTTAGTTAAGATGATGTTCGTCTCTGCGACATTAAGACAGCATTTTTCATTTATGCAGAAAAGGAAGGGTGCTGCAACAATTCATGTCACAGATAGACATGGTAAAAGCTTGCACGGAGCAAAGATTAAGATAGAACAAATCTCAAAAGAATTCCCACTTGGATCTGCAATTGCAAGTACCATTCTCGGAAATTTGTCCTACCAGGTATGCATATGGCAAGGTTTTAAAAATTGAATCGGTTATTGAATTGAAAAAATTCAGATGTTAAAAGTTCAATCGGATTAATAGTGGTTAAACCGTAAAATCAATATTTAATTTTAAATATATAAAAATTTAATAGTTATGTACATTTATCTAATATATTAATATTTAAAATATAATATATATATATATATATATATTAAAATACTTATATTTATATTTTTAATATATATGATTTATAATTTATTCTAAAATAGAAACTCATTAATCTTATCTTACAATTTATAAATTTGTATTTTTATAATATGCATTAACATATATTGCAAAAAATTGGCCGTTGAATATCTATGACCTATTTAATTTATTTCTAAAAATATATCATTTATATATTTACAAAGTAGTGAATATTTTTAGTAAAATAGAAATATGTTAATTACTTTTGAAAACGAAAATGTATTGATTATTTTTTAAAAAATTGAGATATATGAATGATTTTTAAAAAAAATTAGGCATATATAGACTTGGTAAGTTAAAATATTAATTAGTTTTGACTAAAATATGTTGGCATTTATTGATATTTATTTTATTTTTCCTTTTTTTTGTGTTTTTTTCTCTTTGAACCAAACTATCTCGGTCGGAAAAATTGGGACCAATTCGTCAATTTTCGGTTCAACCGGCCGGTTCACATAGTTCTAAGCCAATTTTTTAATCTAACGGTTTTTTAAAGTTAACCGAACTTATTCAAATATGAATCCAATTTTTCTGTTTGAACCAGCGGTTTGATCTGGCTCTTTTAATACTAGGCATATGCTAGTAGCATTTTACTAGAATGGCAAATTAAGCATGGGAGGTAAATAGGCTAAGCGATTTGCATTATTTCCTCCTGCTTAACTGAAAATATCTTTGCACTTGTTCCAGAAATGGTTTGCCGAACGATTCAATGTAGCTGTCTTTGAAAATGAACTTAAGTGGGATGCCATTGAACAAGTACCGGGGAAGTTTGATTACACCATACCAGACAAAATGTTAGAATTTGTTCGAGCCAATGGAATAATTGCTAGAGGCCATAACATATTCTGGGAAGACCCCCAGTACATTCCACCATGGGTACGCAATCTCGAGGGTTCTGGACTACATTCAGCAGTGAACGCTAGGATCCAAAGCCTAATGAACAAATACAAAGGGAAATTCATCCACTGGGATGTCAGCAACGAAATGTTACATTTCCACTTTTATGAGCAACGGCTTGGTTCTGATGCCAGCTTTCATTTCTTTGAGACGGCACATAGAGCGGACCCATCAGCAATATTGTTTATGAATGAGTTCAATGTGGTGGAGACTTGCAGCGATGGCAATTCGACTGTAGACATGTACATCGCGAAGATAAGAGAGCTTGAAAGGAGAGGAGCATCAGTGCATGGAATTGGCCTGGAGGGTCACTTTTCTGAACCTAATCTTCCTCTAATGAGAGCCAACCTTGACAAATTGGCCACACTTGGCCTTCCTATTTGGCTTACAGAGGTTGACATCAACAAGAAATTTGATAAGAATACCCAGGTGCATTATCATACTCACAATTCATTCTTTACCATTACATCTAAAATGACTTGATATGGATAATTAACTTCCTTTTACTAACTTTGCAGGCTATTTATCTTGAACAAGTGTTAAAAGAAGGCTTCTCACATCCTGCTGTGAGTGGAATTATGCTTTGGACTGCACTGCATCCTTATGGGTGTTACCAAATGTGCCTTACCGACAACAATCTCAAAAATCTACCGGCTGGCGACGTGGTTGACAAACTATTAAGAAAATGGAAAACTGTGAACTTAAAGGGTCAGACCGATGAACGCGGCGCATTCAGCTTCTTCGGCTTCCTAGGTCAATACAGGGTAACTGTGCAATATAGTGGCCGAACTGCAACTTCCACTTTCTCATTGCCTCGAGGCCGCAAAATTAAACATCTTACCATTCATGTGTAAATTAAGCAACACTTCATTTCATACTTTACAATTGGTTCAGTTAAGGATGAATTGGGCGTCTTTTTGTATCTCCCCCGAGGCTGCAACGGATGGGGAGAATACTAATTGGACAGAACGATTCATAATAATCTACTGTCACGCGCTTGTCTCGCTTTCTGATTTTTTCTAGCAGCAATTTTTAAGGTTAGAGAATGTTCAAATGATGATGGAAGCTCTCTTTTAAAATGTTCTGAGGGATGCTGGCATGAAACAATTGTCTCAAATGTTTCCTTCTGTTCTTAGTGAGTGAAAATAAATGTTGCCAGGCCGCGAAAACACCTTTTCAAAGGACAGCTAATTCTGGCAAGTATGATATCAACTGAGGATCCCACCACAGGACTTTATGCCACAAATAGGGCTGCAAATGAGCCGAGCTGAGCCGAGCTTGGCCAGGCTCGAGCTCGGCTCGTTAAGGAGTTCTTCAGGTTCGAGCTCGGCTCGAACTCGGTTCGAGCTTTGGAGGTGGAGGCTCGAGCTCGGTTCGTCAGAATATTACTGAAGCTCGGGCTCGGCTCGAGCTCGGCTCGATTTGTATTTTTTTTTTAATTTAAGCTTTATATATATATATATATATGCTTTTTCCATTTGATTTATTTTATTTATTTGTTATATATGTTATTTCTACTTTATATAAAAATAGAAAATTTATATAAAAATATATAAAAATAAAAAAATAAAAAAATAAAAAAATCAAAATTACTTTTTTTATATAATTTTATATAAAAAAAGGAAATATATATATGTAAAAAATGGATATGTGGATAAAAGCCAATTATTCATTCAATTGCTATTTGATTGATTGAATTCCTAATTGTATAACTAGCCACATTATGATCATCAATCAATTTACTTAATTGTATTTAAATTTTCTCTAATTTAAAAAATTTATATTCTTTTGCAAAGAAAAAATAAATATGCAAGTTTATTTTAATTAAGAAAAAATTCAAATAAAAAATAGAGACAGGAGGAAATAATGGAGGTTGAGAGCATTTGAAAATAAATAAAAAATTAATCTTAATTTTATTAGTATTTATATTAAAAGTTAAATAATACAATTAAGTATTATTAATATATTAAATGAGCCCACAATGATACATATTAAACGAGCTCTTAATGATACATTTATCGAACTGTTCACGAGCCTGTACCGAACCGAGCCTGCTATTGTTCAGGCTCGGCTCGTTTATTAAACGAGCTTTGATTTTAGGCTCGTGTATCGCTCATTTAGTAAATAAACGAACCCGAGCCGAGTCTTTACCGAGCCGAGCCACCGAGCTTTTAACGAACGTATCGGCTCGTTTGTATCCCTAACCACAAATGTCTCAAAAATAATCATGTTCGGATTTGGATTTGGCCCTCCTAGTTGAATATTATGCGATATTGCTTCAGTATACAAACAACGTTTTTCAACATCTTTTTGACATCCACCGAATCAACCATGATTAAATGATCCATCATTCAAAAAATTTGCTTTTTTCTTCCGTGGCCAACCGACAACAAAATCTGACCTGAAATCTTGCAATTCCTTCAAAGTAATCTTTACACTTACGCACCAGCCAACAATTATTCTGAAGCATTCACATCACAGAATCCCTCTTTATTACTACAAGCCTAGTTCTTTACAATCACTGAACATGGAAAGCCACAAATGAAAAACCATAAGAGAGAGAAAACTGCAGATAAAAAATCATACATAACGAAAATAGGCGCTATACGTACACCACATTGGAAATTTTAGCGGAGAATCTGAAAGCGGGCTGGGCTGGTTTGCAATCAGGAAAGAGGGAAATCTGTCAGCTTTCCTAAAAAAGGCAAAATCCAAGAAGCCAACAAGGCTGCAAATCTGAAAAGAATAGACACTATAGAGCAGGATAGCCATTGAGCAAAGGAAAAAGGACCTAAGTGCTAAAAGCCAAAAAAAGAAATAGCAAGGAAAAGAGTCGTCGCATGGACAATGAGTGCCGATTGTAGTAGAGCTGTTGGAGAGGCGACCCTTTGTGAATCCCCCATTGCCAAACCTGCTAACCATGACCCGTCTGCTAACACGGTTTCCCCAGATCCAGATTCAGACCCAGATCCGGAAATAGAACCTGTACTTGATCCTGAGTATTCAATCGCGGATCCTGACCCAGACCCAGAACTTGATACCATTCCTGAACCCTGTGACTCTGGTGTTGTTGTCTCCGTCATGGGTGTGGAATAGCTTGTAGATTTCTGACTGTACAATGAACACCCACGAGTTAAGATAGAACTTATTAAATATCCTTGCAGGAATATTTATTGTTGCTCAGAGTCTTTGGTATACAATAAAAGTTCAACATTAATGCGGCCCAACGGCCTCAATTAATTAACCATAACAAAAAAAGATTTGATGCAAACAGTTATTTTTTATTTTATAATTATTAATAAAAAATTAATATATTAATATTTTTTTATAATAAATTTATAATATATTAAATTTTTAACATAAAATAAGTAATTATAAAATAATTATAAAAAAAAAGGTAAAAATATCTGTAATTAAAAAAAAAAAAGTAAAAATAACTGCCACCGACAAAATCTAAAAAAAAAAAACGTCAGTTAATTGCAGAGAATTCACAGACGACATAAACTAATCACACACAAGGGAATCTTTGCATTGCCAATTTGCCATTATCTAACTCCCCGAATGGAAAACGCCTGGCAAAACCTTGCACTATTCTGACCAGGAAACAATAAACTTCCGTTATTACTTCCAAAAACTCCTCAATACCACAAAGAATGCAAAATGAATCGACCCCAAAACAAACACACACAGACACATTAAGTCTCTTTTGTTAGAGACATCGGAAGTGGAGGTGGAAATTTGAAGGAGTTAAGGTTGATATTGGCAATATCCATAGTGGGACCAGAATCCCAACTCCCACAACCAAAAACAGAAATCAAAATTAAATTTTCATCTAACCAAGCAAGATGTATTCAAAGAAATAAAAAAATGGGCTCTGCAAAAAAAAAAAAAAAAATTGGTTTCATCTCTTCTTGTTGTTGCAAAAGGTAAAGGTTTTTTTTTTTTCAAGCAAATCCAAAAAAAAAAAAAAAAAAAAAGAGGCTCACTAGGACACTAGAGAACAGTTTTACCTTGGGGAGGACGGGCAAAACGTCACCGTATAATCAGCACCACTACACGTAAATGTACTGGTAGCATCATCGTACGCGTAGCTGTAAGATCTGGGACAAGCGGCCTTAAACATCTCCGAATAAACAGACGGCTTGCACGTGGCGGGTGTGTTAAACGCGCCGCTGCAACAGTACTCAGGGCTCCCAAATGCCTGGCACGCGCTCTTGCACGCCTCACCCTCGCCCACTCTTAGCTCGGTCGGGCACTGCCGGTTCAGATCCGTGATGCAACCCGTAGAGCCGCACATACCCGACCCGCCACTCCCTTCAACGATCATTGGGAGATTGTAGCCATCCACGAGGCTGACGTCATAGAAGTCCTGCCCACCCGACCCGAGAGTGAACTCCGCAAGAGTGGCGGGTGGGGCCGCTCCCAGCCCATTGCACTCGACTTGACCCGACCCACAGTCTCCGGTTTGACAAATCCCGGACCCGGAACCGTCGAAATTGCAGCCAGTTCGGGCCCAGAAGCGGCCGGACCAGCCAGTTGGGGCTTGGAAAGAATGGGAAGTGTCCTTGGGGAGCTCGAATCCGGTGCTATCAAGCCTGGGGCTGCCTGCATTGGCGAGAATGCCGGGCCAAACAGTGTAGTCGCATCTGTTCACAAATTTGAAAGTGGCACCAAACACACCTGGGGACACAGACCCATTCAAAACACTTCATTTTTAAGATTTGATCACTGTAAAGTTTGGAACTTTGGCTTAATTCGACTGCGAAATGTGCATAAAAACACGACATTTTTGTCACTTTCAGACAAAACTTAAACAAAGATCAGTTTCTGTCAGAGTAAGGGTGACATTCTACCTGTAGAACCAGCAAGCAGAACAATGAGTCTGAAAATGGCGGCGGCCACGGCGGAGGAGCCGGAGCAGCAAGACAAGTGATCCATTTTTCACTTTGTGTAGTATGTGGTGAATATGAGTCTGCTAGAGCACCGAGGAAGAGGAGGAAGCAGTGGACAATTGATTGAGAAGAGCAGTGCCTGTGATGGGGGGCTCAACACCCATAAACCGACAAAAGAGTTTCTGGAGAGAACGAGAGAGAGAGAGAGAGAGAACAGGAATGCGGTGGGAAGAAAATCCAAATTAGCTTAGCATGTAATAATACGGAATAACTAATTTTTTATATTTAAATTTTTATAAATTTTTTTATTTAAAGCCTATATTTTTTATATTTTTTATTTAATATCTAAATTTTTATTTTTTTTATATTGAAATCTTTTTACAATAAAATTGTTAATTTTTTTGTTATTTTTAATTTTATTTCTGCCTATTTTCGTTAGATTTAATAAAAAAGTTAACGATAAATCATACAAAAGAATTTAAATAAAAAAATAAAAATTTAGATTTTAAATAAAAAAATTAAATTTTAAATAAAATAAATCATAAAATTCTAAATTTAAAAAATTAATTATTCCGTAACAATGCTCATTTCCACATTGCCCTCCCTGTCTTTCACGTTCCTGTGCGGAGCTTGTATCGCTTCTCATTTTTGCCTTTTTGTGTTTTTTTTTTCCCTATCACTTTGGGTTTATGGCTATCATCTTAAAATTTTCCTCAAAATGTGAAAAAAAAAACATGTGGCAATGTTTTGGACATTTTTTTTTCAACCAATTTGCAATTCCTTGGGCTTTCATTTACAAAAAAAAATAATGATTAATAAATGAGAAAAATTATTACTCGACGTATGCATTTTTCCCTCTATGTTTTAGACTTCTCTTTTCTAGGCAATATGTCACCGTCTCGTATACTTATATATATAGCTCTTTGTTTTTTTTTATAAATAAGAAATGAAAAAATATTCTAGCGGCCATATTGAACTTCCAATTTGATCAAAAAAAAAAAAAAAAAAAAGGAACTTCCAATAATAGTTTTGCTTATAAATATGAGCATGTCCTAATGTTAAGTCTAGCTCATTTGCTTCACACCAATAAAAAAAAATCTACCTTTGATGGCTATCATGTTAAAATCAAGGTTGTCAGAACCGAACTGGTTATCGAATCGAAAATATTAGTGGGTCAAGGTTCAACCGGTTGAACCGATCGAACCGGTATTTAAACCAGTATTTAATAATATATGTGTGTATAAAAGTAATTATAAAAATAATATTTATAAATAGTGATTAAATATTAATTTTTTTAATTTTAAGGATGAAATTGAAATTTTTAATAGATTTAGAACTAAATTGAACTTTTAAATTAATGTTAATGCTTAAATTATAATTTAAATAATATTTGGAGTCAAATTGTAATTTATGAATTTTTTAATTTTATTGGACCGGTCCAACCAATCCGGTTTTCACTGATTTTTACCAGGTTTTGATCGATTTTTTCCGGTTTTGACCGGTCCGAGTCACCTTTCGAAATTTACCTAAATCGACTCGAACCACCGACCGGTCCCCAATTCAATCGATTCGAACTGGCCGGTCGAGTCCGGTCCGGTTCTGACAACAATGGTCAAAATTAGTACTCGACAAGAATAATTATATATCATAATTTTTTCAATAAAATATATAATAACGAACAAGTTTCACTAATACAACTTAAAAGCCTATGCGGCACCAATAAAATTTGTAATTACAAAGTTGTCATCAATTACATTTTGATTAATTTAAAATATATTTACATAGTTTTTCTAAAATAATATTGCTTAATTTTAAGAACCAATGCACAATTGTTTGTTTTGACAAAAAAAACGATTTATTATAAATATATCAGTTATCAGAACTGTAAGCAGAAACTCGAGTAATCTCAATACTTTAGTGCCTCCTTCAATAATTTTTAAAGGGATCGATCCTACCACTCGAATACCAACAAAATTGAGTATGATTCTGTTATGTAAGACCATAACAAATATTAAGTTAGACTCTCACGTTATGCTTAATATTTTTTTCACATAACACAAACACTCAGAATTTATCATAAAAAATATATATATACAAAAACTCAAACTCAAATCTTTAATATAAAAATACATTAATTTCCTGCTTAATTAACGCATCGGACGACACTCAAGCGCAATTGCTAGTCGTTATAAGAATAATTTAAGTATGAATTTTTTAACTCAAAATTAAGAAGATTTATCCCATATTTAAACGCGCGTGGCAAACCACAGTTAAACAAGAAAGGTAGCTTTAACAGGATGAACTAGGCCCCACTGACCAAGCTTTTGCCATTACATCACGTGTCAGGGTCACATCAACAACACACACATACACAGTGCATTTGCAGATAATATTCCATGTCATTTTAACACTGCTGAGATGGCGATTGCTGGAAGGTGGGGCCACAGGATGTATTGGGCGAGCCGTTGCCGCGTCAGTTTTAGGTGACCGTTGGATTGTGACACGCAAGAACTTAGGACTATTGAAGTGGAATTATGGGCGACAGCATTGGATTCCATCCCCGCTCTCTTCTTTTCATGATCTCGCTGCAGAATCATTGGAAGCAGGATATTATTGACTAAAATATTGAAAATAAGATTAGAAAATTCATAATTATATAATTAATAATTAATTAAAGCAGGCTGACATATTCTTTAATGTTAGTATGTATTTAATTTTGTGAAATTTTAAATAAAAAATTTTCTGTAAATATGTGAAAAATTGGAGGGCGGGCTGGTGCAGCCGTGAAGGAGTTTGTGTTTATTATTTCAAAATAGCACAACTAGAAGTGATGTTAAAATAATAACGTAATCATTGACTAAAAAAAATAACAATATAAGTTAATAATTTATTTATTTTTTATTTTTATAAATTTAATTATGTTTCATATTATTTTAAAACTGTTTAAAAATCTATACATTAAACTCTTTATTTTTTTTTTAATTTCAAAATTAGAGATATTTCGTCTATCATTAGAAGAAAACTATGAGCCTAGCCCTCGGTTGAGTTGTTGCCAATGAAAAACCCAGGTTTATCTGGAAACGTGTTTCTCTACGCCATACATTGTGCTTTTATTTGGGAACGATCGTTTGGGGGTCCACATAAACGATACCGAAGACCATTCATAGGACCCCCCTGCCTTGCCTCAAAGCAAAATGTGCAATTTTGTTCCTCATCTGTAGATTACGAGATTATTAAAGGGTTTTAAAAAGCACATAAAAAAAGAAGGCGTGATTTCTGCTTTTGTGTCTATATTCTGTTAGAAAGATTGAGGCTAAAGTCAACTTTTGGGATAGATAATTATGCCAACAAACAACACACCAGTCATTTTAAGCAGTTGAAGATGTAAAGAGCTCCACTCCATCTATTGTGCCACATATTAAAAAGGATGTTCTTGAAGTGATTTGAGGTTGCTCCTATTTGGCAAACAACAAGCATAAAAGACCGTGTGAAATTGAATAATCTCGCTGATCATCTTCAACTAAAGATTCACAGAGAAAGATGCGCATAGATAGATTATTATGATATGTTTGTTGTTGACAAGAATGAGATGCTACCTCTAATATACTCTTAGATAAGATAATATATGTGTCGACTTTATGACAAACTTGAGTATTCTTTATAATAGCACGCTAAAATTATTAGAGAAAGACATTTAAATATTGGTATGAACTAATTTGTTTGACGTAACCTATAACAGTTTGTGAAGTTTTTATTTTATTTTATTCCTTTGCTTTATATGATTAAAAGAAATACTTTTACAAATTTGCTAAAATGGTGATTTTCTTGTCACCATCTAGGCGTTTCTATAGGAACTTTTCCTCCCTTTTTGTAGAAAGGATTTTTTTTCTAAAGAAAAATTAGATAGTATTTTGTTTCCGATATGGCACATTATTTTTATAGCTTTTCTTCAACAAAGGAACATGGGATGTGATATGGTAGGCGATTCCACGTCTTTTAACTACAATGTATTGTCTTTATATTTGCGTCGAACATTTTTTTTGTTCAATCTACTTGTTAGTTCGTTAAACATTGGAGAGACTCCCGCAACTAGTACAGATCCACGCACAATTGTTTAATTAGGACATGCATTAACATTTAGCTAGATAGCCAAGAAGGCTTGAAAGAAATGCCACAAAGGCGCATTAGTGTGCATCTTTTGGACTGACCAAACGAGTTGCTTGGAGCGTCTCCAACACTGCTTTCAACTCTGACATCTCAATTGGCGGCGTTCTCTCCACTGGCTACGCTCTTCTTGTCACCACCCACGTTCTATCTGTCGTTGCCCTTGTCCATACTGTCGGCCGTGTTGCCGTCGGGGTCATTGCCGTCCGTCGTCGTTGTAGTTGAAATTGGTGGAAATGGCTTTTGTTGATTTTTTGGTGTACCGGGTGACATGTGCCACTATATTTGTGTTTTGTTCTGTATATTATATTGCCGGTTTGGAATTGTTGCTGGAAATGTTGGGACGAATTCAATCAATAATCTGCCTCTGTGCGGTTGGTGCTACGGTATGCAATTGTATCCGACTTAAGTAAGTGTAGTTAATTTTTTTAGATTAGTTAAGTTTATTTTCAATCCTGCTAATAATTACAGTTATATGCCTTATTTATTTATAATTAGTCTAACTATTTTATGTGTAGGTTAGTTGTGCCGATAAATTCTTATGCAAGCATTTCCAATATTTTAACATTGACTTTATATATGAATTTATTTCATATTAATGCAACCATTCTGATTTTTGGTATAAAAAAAAAACAAAGTGTTAGCTTGGAAGCGTCTCCTTGTTTTCTCTAGTCTTCCATCTTGCAGAGTTTATTCACTATGACTTCTTGTGCGTTTTACAAGCAACAATGCGTGGGAGACTACAGGCTGACAGTTGCGGGGGCATTTAACGTGTTGTTTATTTATATAGAAGAGTGTGCAATTGTTGTCATCTTACTTCATTGAAGTTTGTCTTTATTTGTTGCTCCAATTTCCCAATTTAATTGAACTATTAAAGAGGTCAGGTATTTATCCTATAGACCATGATGGTGGTGAATGTATCCAAGCAAACAGTGCCGCATCCTCCCGCTTTTTAAAATGTCAAAATAATGATAATAAATTTTAAATTTTATTAAAAATTATTAAATAATAAACATAAATTTTAAAACGTATCAAAACTTTAAATAGGAAATAGAAGAATTTTAAAGTTATTATAAATTATATTATAGATTTATTTTTTAATGTGAAATATTTATTCTTTAACATGTACTCTTAACACATGTTTCATATTATAAATTTATTTCTTTTTAATATGAAATATTTATTCTTTAACACAAAATAAATTAATAAATATAGTTGGCCAACTATAGATGTTAAAAGTGGACCGGACTAATCAGTCTTATTGAGTAAATAGATGATCAGTTAAATTTTTAGTTCAATTTATATTCAATTTACAGTTAGTTTTAAACTAGTCAAAATCAGACAAAAATCAATAAAATGGATCGGATCAATAAATATAAAAAATTATGATTGAAATTTATATTTTATTTAAATTAGAATTTAAACTTTAAATTCAATTCAAAATATGGGAGGTCAAGAGAAAAAACAAAGACTTGGCGCAAGTATTATTGGCAATGCCACTAAACCAAGTACAGAAATGACGCCTACGTAACTAGCTTACGGTATCCATCACCGGCATATTGCCACCAACCCAATGTGCAGTATGGTCTATGAAGTCCAACCATTTCTAATCAACAAGCTCCATACTGGAAATCCATTGGCCCATTAAGCTTTAGCCTTTTTTTTTTTCTGATTGCCGTTGCTCGATTGCGCTAAATTGCTAAGTACGTCACGAAAAAAGGAAAAAACAAATAACTCGCAAGTAGTTCATATCAGCCACTACCAGTAAGCTCGAATAAAACAGATTAAATTGTCTTAAAGTAGAGGTGCCCCAGATCAACACATAAAAGGCTATGACGGGTTGTGTTATGAACTTTATTTGTTGGGGTCACAGCGGAATCGATGAAAGCTCGTTTAGGCAAAAGCGGCACTTGAATCTAATTTACTCATTTGATTTGAGATATTAGTGGGTTAAAGCCGTGGACTGGGCTGCGAATTATGAGATGAGCCTCTCTTGAACTTGGATGACCAGCAGAACCGTTTAAGCGAAATTAGGTGTTAAATGATGGCATTGCCACCCAGTTACATAATAAAAGCAGAACCGTCGGCCAACTTGACCCACAAATTTGCAAAGTTGCCAAGGAATCACTGGAAAACGCGTTAGATTCATCCTTCAAGGCTAAGATGATTTCGAAGATGCCACTCTTTGCACGGCTAGGGAAACAGATCCAAATTTCGTTTTTCAGTTGGGAAATTCGGCAGTTGTATTTTAATGTTGGTGAATTGATACCAGCGATTAGTTCGTGGCTTCCAAGGGGTTTCTTTGAACTTGTGCAAATCTATTGTTGACCTCCCAGTCATTATCATCGTGGCTGTGAATGCACATCATAGTTCTTTTTTTTTTTGTGTGTTAAAATGCACATCATATCTTTAATGAAGATTCAATGAGTCATAGTCAAACCGGTCATTTTGGCCGTCGATGGCAATATTGAATCTGAAACGCTGTTGGTGTATATAAAAAAAAAAGAATCTGAAACGTTAATGGATTGGTTGGTGTATATAGGTTGGCAGGCCTAGCCCCCCCAAAAGGCGTTGAAAGGCCCAACATTGGGCTTTACTGACCCAATAGGTACCCAACTGGAATCATCTTCATTTTTTTTTTTTTTGGTGTTCTTTTGGGCAAATGAGGCTTTTGGTCTTCAATTCGAAGACTTCTGTTCAGTTTGTTGATTCTTTTCCGTCTCATTTACTATTTAGACACGCACAATCTCCCCCGCGCACACGGTTAGCAGTGTCCAGTACGCGGCATAAAAAGAATGTAAGTGGCCATCAATAGCTAATAAAATCAACATCTTTAGTAAAAATAGTTAACGACTATCAAAAAAATTTTATCTGCCAACAAAACCAAACATAACCTAAGTCGATGTTTGTTTTAGAAGACACTTAGACGGAAATTGAAACTGGCCCATCATCATTAGTCTTTAGCTTCCACTAATCTTTATTATCAACTGCTCAGCAGAAACAATGGGTTTGTCTGTGCGAGTTCTAGTTAGGTGGGCAAACATTGGAGTGCAAGGGAAGCGATAAATCAATTTATGATGAAGATCAATTTTTCATTTTGGCTTTCAAATAGGCCCCACGAAATTCAGACACAATTTTGTAAAGAGGACCAAGACAAACGATAGATAAAAAAAAAAAAAAAAAAGACTGACCATGGCTTAACTAGGATTTTCAATGCAAGATAATGATTCAGTTGACGACGTTTTTGTTGCCATGTACGTAAATGTCCAAGGGAAGGGATTCGTAATACTTTCTAATAGACTGATGCAAACATACCAACCAAGTGGACCCATGCCTTTTGTTGTTCTTAGTCAAGTCCGTTTTGATTTGACAAAACCTACGCAAATCAACGCTATTCGGTATTCGCTGTAAGGGGAAAGGTATGGACTTCTATTTTGTAATGTTTGAATTGTTTCTCGAATAAAATAAGAGAATAATTTTTAAAATAATTATAAAATTTTCATAGGTGTGAGTGGATCACCAATGGTACAATAGGACGAATAAAGAAAAGCGAGCTTCTATAATTAGGACCTTTAAGTTGCATTATTCATGAGGTTGATGCTCCTTTATGTCTCGTCCCTTTTTCAAAAAAGAGAAAGAGAATAACCCCGAAACCCCATTCAGATCTGCAATACGTCCCCACCATACCACACCAGCCCAACAAAAAAATAACCAGCCGAAACCTGAGAATATAAGACTATGAGACGACGGGGAATCCAGAACAGAAATGTCATTTTCAATTTGTCAATGAACCAACCATGACCAAGTTTTCACAAACCAAGATCTGTAGCACATCCCCACCGAGAATTTGTTCCAAGAATGCAATAACAATAATTGAAGAAAATAGGCAACAATAATTAAATTCAAGGATAAGAATTTGTCCGATCCAAACCAGCATATGTATACTGATAATAAAAATTAACAACTTAAACATGACCTTTACTTGTCATTAATTATATTATAATTCACTCAATTGGCCCAGCTTGCTTAGACATATCTAAATGACACCTTTTTGAAACCCAAAATCAACAAAAGCCAGAACAGACCATATCATTGGTTGAAACCTAAACAGTAGATATGACCCTTTTTTTAGAAGACAAACACTGTGGAAAAGCATGGCTACGCCACGTAACAAAGACTACAAAGCACATTTTATGATCCCGACGTAGGTCTCAGCGGCTGCCGCCGCTCGGACAATCGCGGGCAAAGTGGCCTGGAGCCCCACAGTTATAACAGTTTCCGCCCCCACCTCCTCCGCCACCATACCTCCCTCCACCTCCGCCTCCACCTCCTTGTGGACAATCCCTGGCAATATGCCCGGTCTCCCCACAAGAATAGCATCCTGCACCACTACCACCCCCAAATCCACCGCCACCGGATCCATATCCACCTTTTCCCCTCCCACCACCACCGCCATATCCGCTGCCACCATAACCTCCACCTCCTCCACCACCACGTCCACTTCTCCCTCCGCCACCGCGAGATCCTTGAACGGGATCGCCACGAGGTCCGGTAACCTCCACGGCCTTGGTGCGGCCATCGTTGGAATGCTCGATCTGGAATTCGACCTCTTCACCCTCTCCGAGGCTGCGGAAACCATCGGAGCGGATGGAGGACTGGTGGACAAACAGATCATCGCTACCGTCATCGGGGGTTATGAAGCCGTAGCCCTTCTGGTCATTGAACCACTTAACCTTCCCCGTCAGCCTCGCACCACCACCACTCATCTTCCCTCCGCCGCTCTAGCCGAAACACACTCACCGGACCGGATCAGATCGAGACAGACTCGCCTCTCTCTCTCTCTCTCTCTCTGTCTCTCGCTCCCTTTGTCTCTGTGTTTTGGTCTGTGTTTGGTTTTGGCGTTGTGGGCGTGACGGGATTTTTATAGTGGAACTGCGCGTGCGAATGACACGTCGGTTGTTTTCAGGAATGAGAATCTCAATCCCCTCTCCCGTTTGTGTTTTTTGCGTGTGTTGGGACTGTGAGGGCTTTTTTTTTTTTTTTTTGTTTTCTTTTTATCTTCTGGAAACTCACGCGACGACTGGGTACCACGGATACGGTGGAGATCCGACGGCTAGGGATTATGTTACAGTGATGCTTCTACCGTTGGATATCTTGACAGGTTAATTTATTGGAGATCCGACGGCTGGAGATTTTGTTACAGTGATGTTTTTACCGTTGGATATCTTGACGAGTTAATTTAGTTAAAATATCTACGTGAGGTGGGGCCTACATGTCCTCTGGTGCGAAGATACTATCCTGTCTGCGAGGAAATTTTGTGTTTTTCATTTTTCCAACTTGGGTAATGTAGTTTTACAGATCGTCTTCTCGGTTAACCAGTTCGAAAAGGGTTATATTTGAGAATTACTTTTTTTTTTTTTTTGCACCATAATCTTGAGAATTACAAATTCTTAGTTTCAAGTCATTTGTATTGATAGAGCAAATTTTGTGATAGAAATTTAAACTGACAAAGTTGAGATTCAGAGAGTTAGAAGGTTGAACACTTAGTAAAACAAATAAGTTAAGGTACGAGAGAAATATTATAAGCGAGCCTGACATTCACACTTTAATACTTAAGTTAGTGTCTGGATAACAAAGACAATAAGTGATGTAATAAATGGTTAATAAATACATACTTTAAAACTATTATTCATGTAGGTATTTATAGTAGGTATAATGTTAATTTTAAGGTACTCTCTGCTCTGTTTTTCTATGTGGTAGGAGATATTATATCTTTATTGGGCCTTTGCTTACTACGCTTATTAAGGGTAATGCTAATTTTTACCCTAACACGCATTTTTTGGATTTTGATTCATTAGGTTTTGAGTTATTTTCATTTTTTATATTTGAATCATTCAAATCTCGAGTTAATTGAATTTCTCTAGTAGTAAGTAATCAATTTTTTTGAATTTTGGATACGAATTATTTAATTTTAGATATTACATATTCAAATTATTTAAATTTAAGGCTAATCAAATTTTTAATTGTTTTGATTTTAGATCACTCAAGTTATGAGTCAGTTAAATTTTTAAATAAACATGAATTAAATAAAATTAAACGTTTAACGAATTAAGTTGAAATTATTTTGGTGAAGAGGAGAGAGGAAGTCTTAGGGTCTGTTTGGGTTAACTGTTGAATATTGTTGTTACTGATTGCTGTTGCTGATTGCTGCTGCTGATTGCTGATTGTTGATTTCTACTTGCTGTTGCTGATTGTTGATAGAATTAATGAAGTATTTGGTTAATTTTATACTTGCTGTTACTGTTGAATAATGAAATGTCTAATTTAGACATATAATTTATGTATATATATTATATTAAATATTTTTATTTTTATTTTTATATTTTATATTTTAGAATAATATTTTATAAATAATATTGAGAATTATTTTACTTAATTTTTAACTTTTTTAAAAAAATATTAATTTTTATTAAATTATAAAAATTATTATATTTGAGATTTTTTTTATAAATGTCCACATTAAAGAAAATTAAAGTAAAAAAAATATTATTTAAGAATATTTGAAAAAAAAATTATTGAAGTTATATAAATACTAATAAAATAAATTAACATATCTAATTCATATGTAAAGTAAAAAAAATAATAGTAAAATTATATAAATATTCTTTAAAGTTAATTTAGTCTATATAAATTATTATTAATATTAAAAAGTGAAAAGTAATCCAAAAAGTAGCAAAAAGTAGGTCGGATCTGCTTTTCAATCAGCTGCTGTTATGAAGTCAAATAAGGAAATAAGCAGAATCAAAAAGTAACACTAAAAAGTTTACCAAACACCTATCTTCCTACTTTTTGAAGATGAAACGCAAATACACCCCTTCAAAAGTTAATCCAAACACCTCCTTAGAATTAAAATTTAAAATGAGCGACTAAATAAACGAAGGATATAGTCAACTGTTTTTGGCAGCGTATTGAAACTTGGAAGACCGGTCAAGGCCTCAAGTGACAGTCAAAAGCATGTGTGGGATTGGACTTGTCAATGCATTTCCCCTATGGTGATGTGTTGGTTACATCAACTCACCAGCGGCTAGTAAAAACACGTTAAGGACTTAATGTTGATGTATCATTTGACGCAATTTAAAATTTAATCTAATTTTATGTCAAAAAAATGTTAATCTAATTTTATTTTTTTTAATCTTTTCGATGGGAATCATTACTTTTATAATTAGACAGCATCGGATTTGTTGTCGTCTCCTCTTGATTCCACTGTCTTAAGCAACAAATGTTGTACCACGGTTCCTTTTTAGTGGTAAGTGTGAACTTTGCCAGTTTATAAGTTTTGGGATAAAGTTTTGTAAAGATAAAACGGTAAAATTAAATTTATATTTATTTTATTGTTGAGTTGGGCAATAGTAATTTAAATTCTTTTTTTTTTTTTTGAATACAAGTGTAATACTCCTTAACGAGAATATTGAAACATTATTCTCGCTTCTTTATATATATATATATATATATATATATATGTGTGTGTGGAACACTACTAAACCCACACAATCTCATAACTCATTTAAATAATATTTATCTAAAACGAAACAAATTTTTATAAATATATATTATATGACTAATTTTTTTATATTTTTGCAAAATAGATTTACACAATATTAAATATTTTACATGTAATATAAATTTTTTTATCTATGTTCTTTAAAGCTCTCCCATTAAAAACAAATAAAAAAAAGCAAAATAACATTTTGTCAGGACGTTCCTTTGCAGATGTAGTCCTCACTCCTCATCATAAATAAAAAGTCGGGATCATTTACATTAACGCTAGTCATGCAATAAGCATCAATCCGGTGCGTATCGCTATTGTTGGGCCAAGAGGCGTACATCTGACGAGACAATGCACACTCACAGTCCCACTGAGCAGAGCTCAGTCGACCAAGAAGACCACCCACCAACTCAGGTTCTTACTTAGATATTCTTGCTCTCATCAAAAAGAGTTCCCAGGCTCAGAGCACCGTCACGCAGTGAATTAAATAAGTTGATATTGGTCCTGGACTGGTCAATATTGTAACAGCAACACAACGCAATTACAAAATTTATAAAATATAAAAAAATATGTAATTAATTTAATAATTTATTTATTATTTTTTAAAATTTAATATATTTTTTTATAATTTATTAATTTAAATTTTTATATATTAACTTTCTATTAACTAACTTTTCTCATACTTCAAAGCTTATCCAGAGAACAAAGATTGGTCAAAATACACAGAGCCAGACTGGGCAACAGTCGAGGCACCCGTCCAATAGCAAAAAGTTGTCAACAACAAATCTTTAAATTTCCGCCAGGAAAAGGACAATCCCATGAACCAGTACTTGGTCTCCTCTTTCTTCGGCTTTTGAACATGCTATTTGAACCTTTACGAAGTAGTTAAAGTGACATTTTATTGAGTTCAAAAAGTTGATTTGCTTTCTTGACCGCGGCTTGGGGCAGTGCAATTTAATCGAGGAAAAAAAAAATACTAAGTAAAGTTCGATAATTGAATAAGATTATATATATATATATATATATATATTGTTAAATATTATTATGCGACTTTATTATTATTTTAATATTATTTATTGTACAACTTTGTAATGGAGCCTGTTAACAAGTGCAAAAGAGAACAAATGAAGGTTAACAAGCACAAGATAGTACAAACCTATAGCCACAATGTTCAAGCCAAAAGTAATCCTAATGTTGTGTTATGAAGGGTCTGGTCTGGGGAAGAGCTAATTTTCTAAGAACTATACAAACAAGAGCCACTGGGACAGAGGGTTTCTTTTTTAGGCTTTTTCTTTTTATCCGAAGAGTGTTTCTTTCACAAGGCTTTGACGTTTGTGCTTGGGCCACTAGAAAAGACGGGTGAGACTGTAGCATAGTTGGGCCTGACAGGAGACCCAACAAGCCAAGTCTCAGTTTAGGTTGCAGAGCTCTCTAGGCCGTGACAGCCCAAAGTGTGAGCACGAAAAGCAATAGGCAGCTTTAAGAATTGAAGTTGGCAAAAGATGCTGCAGCTGGATGAGATAAGACTGACCAAATGGGAAATCTTAGTCAATTGGACACTGCCGGATGGAGATTGGGTTAAACTTAATACGGATGGTGCATCTAAGGGCAATCTTGGACTTCCTGGGGTGGGGGGGTGTCATAAGGAATGGATTGTGGGGTTTGCCCAAAATGTGGACATATGTTCATCTCTAGCGGCTGAACTTTGGGGTATTCTGTCGGGTTTAGATTTATTATGGACATATGGCTTTTGCAAGGTTTTAATGGAGATAAATTCTCAATCAGCCTTGGATCTCTTACGGAAGGGAGCCTCATCATCACAACTGTTAGCTAATTTGATAGGCGCTTACCGTGATCTAACTTATCGTGTCTGGAATATTCAATTTTCACATATTTTCAAGGAAGGCAATTCAAGTGCGGACTGGTTGGTAAATTATGCACTTAAATTATCTAGAGGATTGCACGTCTTCCAGGATCCCCCACCAGGGGTGATGTCCCGCTTATACCAAGACAACATCGGGGTAGCATGACCCCGAGTGGTACCTAGTTAGAACTCTGTTTTACCTTCTGACTTAGACCTCCATGTAAACCAAAAAAAAAAAAAAGTATTGAAGTTGGCAACCAGCAGACGCTAGTTCAGGTGACACGAGTCTGAATTCGTTCAATTAGAGGTTTCAGTTTCGAGTTCTGAAAATATAATCGTGTTAAATACCTACTGAGAGACTTTTACCGTCCTTTCGAAACTCCACCCGAGTCGGTTCAGATTAGTCAGCCCATTGAGCTGAATACTGAATATTATCAGACAAAAAAAAAAAAGAACTGAAGTTAGCACGAAGGTTAGTTCAGTTAGTAAAATCTTCGTTCTCTACTTAAAAAGTTTGGGATTCGAATTTCATTGACCGTTTTTTTGTGTGTGTGATATGTAAATCTAATATAAACTCTCTCTAAAATTTGTAACTTTTCCTAATTCTAAATTGAAGCAACCTCCCTTCACTTAAACTTTATTCTTAAAAAAAAAAAAAAAAAAGAACTGAAGTTGGCAAAACCCATCGAAAAATTGACAGGCCCACTGCAAGAAAACCAAAGTTTCAAGCTGGATACTGATGCGAAATATTCCAAAATTATAATATTATAAAACAATTAATAAAAAAAAACAGGGATATTCCAAGATTATGATCTGCTTTTTTTTTTTTTTTCCCCGGTAAGCAAAACCGATGAAAAAGACGTAAGCAAAGAAATTTGTCCACACATAATCATTTGAATCATGAGTAGTACTACTCCACTATTAAAATTTGTATTTTATTTGACGCATATGGCTCAAGCTTGCGTTCTGAATTTCAGATTGGTGATAGAAAGATAGTCCTCTACACTGGGGAAAAACTATAGTATTACAAACTTGTACCTTTCAAGCACTGATTATTTGTCGTATTCGCATTTTTACTGGATGCACGAGCAGCAGAAAAGGGTAATCATTGATTCAGACTTGTGAACTCTGTGCATCATCAAGTACCAATCTCCTGGACTTTTACTTTTACCTCCAATTTGGACGCAAAAACTAGCTTTTTTTTTTTTTTTTTTTTTGAAAAAAGTCACATTTACTTAAAAAAAAAAATTATCTAAATATAATTAATTAAATTTTATGTGTAATTAATTAAATTTTATATATAAAAAAATAATAATAATTTTTTAATTATATTTAAAATTAAGATAATTATAAATAAAATACAGTCAATTATATTTAAACAACATTTTAAATAACATGTCACCCAAAAATATAACAATGCTCATTTGTTATTTTTGAGAGGTTACAAATTGCTTGACAAATAAAGGCACAACTGCATAGTTGAGTGATAGTATCGATGTTGGTACTGGTTTTAACAGATACCATTGTACGAGTTGATTTCCTGGGATAATATACTGAGACCCTTTTGAGTGATCCCAAAAAAAAAAAATAACTGTGAGCTTTTCTTTGGTTTTATCAAAAAGAAAACGAAACTATTTTTAAATAGAAAAAATATTAGAATCTTTAATTTTAATATTTTGATTAACATTTTAATAAAAATTAATATTGATAATTTTTAGACATTATTGGTGCCCTTGTAAACACGTGGTCGTATAGATTGAAGCATTTGGGCCATCAGAAGGACTGCTGAATCTAGAGTGATGGCCGATGGCTAATGGGCAATTACATCTCGATGCAGTATGAATGGCGATAGGTCACTCCCTGGTCCCAAAAATATGTTCATTCGAAGGAGAAAGTAGTTACAATTCACGTAAAGACATTTTTTTTCTGCTAATATAATATCGTTGGAGGTTGAACATTTGTTCTAATAGTTGAGAAAAGTATCCTTCAACTACGAAATGAAAGTTCTAACTCCAACTAATCTTATTTCTTCCTCCCTTATATACTCAATAAGTCTACTTGTAAACTAAAAAAAAAAAAAAATGATGCCGTTGCTGCAATACTATATAGCAAGCAATTGTAATTGCTTCTATCGTGCCATTAGCTCTGCATACTAATTTGAAGAGTTTTGCAAACTTGTTTCGACCTATCGTCCACTGAGCTCGCGATTTGATTTTACAATATACCAATGGGGCATAAGACAGTTGATGAGTGAAGAACCAATCAAAACACATAATACGCCGGCAAAGAATAGGCGAGGGAATTATAAGTTGATCTAAAAATTTAATTGTGGGCAAAAATATGAAAAAGAAAGAATCAGAAAATCGATCTAACAGCCATTTGGGAACTCTTCTAGACAATTAGTTAACGCAATGTTGCTGATCACTGCAAAGCTAGTCTATATACAAAATGCGAAAAAAGTTTCAAAGGTTCTAACATTCTACGGATTTGTTCAGTTAATGAGACCCTCTTGAGCCTCTTGATTGATAAAGTTTCAATCTACTCTTGGCTTCTGGTAAGAGAGACTCAACTGCAGGTTGTTCCATCAAATGTGCCTGCTTTGATGACCATTCTAACACAATGAGCGCCTCCTCGTTTGCGAGGACCTCGCTGTCTGGGCAGTTCAATGAAATATAGCAGAGAAGAATCACCGAAGGAATTTGAACCATCTGTTCACCGAAATAAACAAGTTGAATTAGGTGCTTAATGCCTTCTGCACCAATGATGGCCTTCGAGTGATTAACGCGCAGGAAATTCTCCGTGGAGGCAAACTTATTAAGTGAAATTGTTGCCTCCATTATAACTTCGGGTTCCCTCTCGTCAAGTAGCTTCACCAGTGGCGCTATGATCCTAGTTTCTGTTGCTCGAAAGGTCCGAGCCAAGTTGCCAACAGCTTTGATGCAAGGCACAAGGAGGTTTGAGTCTGCTTTCTCAATTACTTTCAGTAACTTATCCACAACTGCTTTGGCAGCTGGGGATGTGGGCTTGAAAGCAGAGCGTCTCAATTCAGCATTCTCCTCAGCTACTGCCGTGATTTCCATCAATGCCATTGCCGAATAAGACTGAACATCCTTAGGCCCTTTCTCTAACAAAACTGCAAAACATAGAAGTGCTCTTGACTCGGTTATGCTCCGGCATATTGTGAGGTTTCCCATGGAGAGTTTCCAAAGTGCCCTTGCTGCCATCGCCTTCATCTGTGCTTTTGTGGCTGGGTCTTCAAATTCCCTCCCTTTAATGCTTGTCCCAGTTAGTGATACATGGGGATGGTGCTGAGGGTGGTGATGTTTTATGTCGTTTTGGTTGCTTTTTACATTGTTTGGATGATTAGAAATTGGTGAATTTGCTGCCAGATTCTGTGCCTGTGGCCTTAGATGAGTATCACTCAGTGCCATACTGTTGGTGACCACATGGTGCATTTGGCTAGGAGCCTTGTTATTCATCGGATGGGCAATTTTTGTGGCATTTTCATCTTCATGCTCCCTTTTCTGATCCAGATTCGGATTGTTACTGGCCATCACAACAGAATGAATGGACATCTGTTGCTTGGTTGCAATGGCATACTTACTATGTTCTTGTATCGTCTCGAAAGCCAGGTGACTAACAAGAAACCGTATTATGTTGTTTTGGGCGAAATGGTCTTGACATTTGGGGTGATTTGAAGCCAATTCAGACACAGCCCAAGCCACCACGGCCTGCACTTTCATATGACCTTCTTTGAGGATTTTCGCAAACACGGTACAAATTCCAGCTTTCACAATCTGCTCGACGCTTTCCGGATCACGTCCCAGTAAACCGATAGCCCTGGCAGCATTTTCCTGACCCTCCATTTTCCCTTCCTTAGCCAATTTCAACAATAGCGGCACTCCACCTTCCTCTATAATCAACTTCCCATACCGATCATTATCTCTAGCCAAAGAAACAAGAGAAGCACCAGCATCTGACCTTTCCTCCAAGGAACCAGTATGGAGGACAGCAATCTGTTCCCATATGAGACACAAAATTGGCTCATTGGCAGCAATAGGAGGCAGGCCTAAGTACCCCTCGTCGCGATCATCCGCCGAAGCCGATACCCTTAAAAGCCAAGAAACGTCCCCAATGGAATTCTCCAGCTGTATCGATATCTTGCGAAAGGCGGCCGCTGGGATGATGCTGAACATGCGTTTCACGATGCCCCTGGCCCGGCATTTTATGACAAGAGCGAGGGCCTTGTCGAGTGCTTGTTCGGTGTCATCGATGATCCGCCTTGTCGGGCATTCATAAAGGTCGTTGCTTGCACGGGCTGCTTGGCGTAAAAGTGCTGCGAGCTTCTCGGTTTTGGCTTTGAGTTCCAGACAATCTTGCTTGAAAGACTGCGCCTCATCGGCCGACTTTTTTACTTGATCGGCTAGTTGTATTGGCCTTCCTAGAATTGCCTTGACAAGGTCCGCCATGGCCAAAGCGGACCAGAACGTACAGAACTCAGATCAAACCAGACAGTTTCGATATCAAAAACCAGAATTCTCGACAAAGGGAGAAATGACGTTCTTTAGTTGTAATATTTGCTTTAATTCTTTGGGATGAAGACAGCCAGAATTGTCTCGTCGGTTTTGTGCCTCTTTAAGTTTTGTTTCTTAACCTATTTGGGTCGGAGAAGGTGGTGGGGCTTACGTCGATGATAGCTGTGGTGGTGGTAGACGTAGCGCCGCCGCCGGCGTGTCTTGTGAATGGGAGGGAGGAAGTGACAGAAGGAAGAAAGAGGGAGAAGGGTTTTAGCGGTCAAACGGGCTCTTCCCCAAATTTTTAGTTTTTATTATTTTACCACTCTCGTTTCCCTTTACTTCATTACATATACGATGGGAAGTGGCTGGTCGGAAGTTTATTAAACCTCGTTCCAAAAAAATAAAAAATAAATAAAAACACAGATTTTTTAAACCAATTTTTTTTTCTTTTAAACAAAACAACGTCGTTTTTTTTTTTTTTTTGAAAGGTATTCATTTTTGTTAGAAATTTTAGTGCATTCACATTTTGCAAGAAAAATAAAAAAGGACTTTAATTTATAGGTCTTTTGACGATGTCACAAATTCAAACCTTAGTCATATCATATGGTGAGACTAAACATATGTAAATTTTAATAAAGTCTCAAAAGATACCAGTTACACTTACTTGATTCACAGAATTTGCCTATTTTCAGGTTATATGTAAATAGCCTGGTTTATCTTATCATAGTAATCTTACAATTTTTTTTAACAGATTTAAAGAAGATTACACATACTTATTTATTTTTAAAACAAAAAAATAATAAAAAGGTAAGAGAGTAACTATTGCATGAGCCAATTTTGAGTTGTTGATTTTTGATCAATAAGGAATCAACAAATGTATTCAGTAATACTTCTCAGAAGAAAAAGGCATTTTATTTGGTCCACTATTGCATGATGAATTTTATCTTCACGACGATTATAATATAACGAGTTTTATAATTTGCAAATAAATGGGTACCACAACTACAATTTCGAGAATTAAGAAGTTATCTCTCGTCTGCAGTGAAACATCAATTTCTATTTTGGTAGTTCAGAAATGAACTACTTGTTATAATGAAAGTCGAAGTCAGAGGTAGCATTTATATTGCGGAAAAGCTAATTGGAGAATGGCCATTCTTGCAATCAATGGGCTAGAAAATTGTTTACTTTAATTTCAAATAAATAATAATAAGTAATAATATAAATTTATCTTATAATATTTAATAATTTATTTTTTAAATTCAATCATTCAATAATTTATATCATTCTATTATTATTTTAAAATTATTTATGTAAAACTAAAAAAAAAATTTACGTTTGCAAATTTGGCCTAGGGTACACCCGTTCAATTTATTTGAGGCCTTCCACAGGCATCCATGGAAAGAACAATGAAGATTCCAATCAAGTGTGGACCAACCGCTACAGTCAGAAATTGAAAAGGTTTCATCTTGGTTTTAATTTTGAGAAAAATTATATAAATATGTGGTAATGTATATATAATTAATATGTAGAATTTAAATTATTAGGCTATTAAAAATTTATTGAATTTAAAAAAAAATTAAACAAACGGTTGGACTTTTAGATTCCGATCATGCTCTGGTTGACGAACAAACATGCTGACCAATCACAGAATCAGATATTGACATGGAACCCACATGGAAATATGTTATGAAAAGTACTTATTGGATTAATTAAGTAGAATCAAAGAGGGATAACTGAATTTAAGAATAAAAAAATAAATTATTAAATATTATAAAATAAATTATATAATTATTTTATTATTATTTAAAATAAAGTCGTATAATAAAATTGATATATTATTGAAAGTAATTTTTTTAATCTGAAACTCTCAATATTCAAAAGTTGTTTGGGCTTTGACTAATTTAAAGTCAAGTTAGATAAACTCACAAATAAATAAATTTTTTTTAACGTTTATTTCTTTTATTTAAATCTAAAGATTTATTTAAAAAAATTAAATTTATCGTTACTTAAATTTAACTGTCCTTAAAAAAAAAAAAAAAAAAATCTAACTGGCGTTGATAAATAGTTCTTTTCTTATCACGCAATAATGTTGCGAAAGCTGACATGTACGTAACGTTCTGCAACAACAGCATGGAGCTACGAAATAGGTTGGTTTAAAATGGGCTTCAGCGTACAAATGACACAGACGTTGGAGTAAAGTTGTTCTGTCCTAATGACAAATCGGTTACGTCCTGGAACTTTCTTCTTTGCATTCACTTGGCAGCTCGTCTGCACCTTCAATAAATACCAACATGGGATCTTCTTATCTCATATCGTATGAATCGGTTGCAAAAGTTGACATTCAATCAAAAACTATTTGCAATTCGCCTACACTAGCATATTGAATTGCGGATAGAATTTTCTGATTGATTGGTGAGCTAGAGACTGGAGGAAACTGGAAAGATATAAGCTTTATTTTTTCTTTTGGGCCCGAAAACTCGACAGTAAATCTTACAGTAGGAATTGGACTGCTAATTTTTCTTGTGTAAATATTTAAGTTTTGTAGCCAAGAGCCTTCCGACAGATATGATATTTTATTATATCGTGTTTCATGTACTAAACGCACGTATAACTTTTTATTATATATAATTTCTTAAATAAATGAATCAAACTGAATTTTTTAATCTCTTATTTAATATAATTCTTAAATAAATGAGGTTAACCGAATTCTTTTGTTATTTTAAATGGTAAAATGAATTGAATTGAACTATACCTGATTCTCTCCCATTTTAGTGACTATTACCAAATTTATTAAACTATTGTACTTTTAAAAGTGGTAAAATTTGATCGAGCTATATTGAATTTTTCAAAAGAAGAGTACTATTATCCAATAGTGTACTCAAGGCTGGTACAAGGCATTGCACTCAACAGCGTACTTGCAACTGCAGAGCAGCAGAGCCTCCTCACATGACGCTGCAGAGCTAGGAGGGACTTTGCAAAGGAAGCTGCCGCACGTTTGGAATCTTCGCTTGACAACGAGCACAGCCACAGCGACGCTAGGTCGTAGTACACTTGCCAATATAATATTTCTTTTATAAGAAAAAAAAATTCGAAGCTTACATAAGAAATTAAAAATTTTTTTAAAGTGATATAAATTGTTTAGTAGTTAAATTTAAAAATTAAAAATATAAATAAATTATTAAATATTATAAAATAAAATTATATTATTATTCGATATTATTTGAATAAAATTACGTGCTGATGCTCTTTTTCGATGCAAGCCAAAAGAATAAGAAAGAGTGCCATGTTTGTAATGCAAAAGAGCAATGCCGGCCTGACAATTGAGTGCGCCACAGAAATGGACCCGACGTCAGTGCAGAACAATTGTCGTGGCGGTTCTGATGGTGAGAAGCACTTTATAGTTTTTTTTTTTTTTTTTTCCCCCATAATTGTTTTGTTCCTGAAATCGATAAGAGCAGACTGTCCAGTTTATCTTTCCCTGATTTATACTGAAAAAATAATTTTTATAACGTTTGTCGAAGTATATTGATCTAAAGTTGGAAAAAAAAGCGTGAATTTAAGTACAACCTTCCAAAAAAAAAAAAAGTAATCAAATGAATTCGGTAATTTCGGCGCGTGACCAATGTGGACTTAATGTGATTGACACAAATTAATTTGTATTAGAGGAAAGCTAGGGCTTCTAAGATTTTTACTAAATGTGATAAATTCAGTCAGATTTTTTATTTTGCATATAGGTTTTATGACATATGTTTGACTTTGTAATCTACCTCAATGTGCTATCATCCTTGTATATAAGTTCAATGACATAAGCTTAAGAATAAAAGTAATTTTTCAAATTTCATAAGATTTAAATCTAAGATTTGGAAAATAGAAATCTAACTTTGAGAGAGTTTGTTGAAGGACTGGGCATGAATTTTAGTATTCAAATAGCCAGCCTAAAAATTAGAAGAAAATTGCTCTATAATGAGTTAAGTCATTCGTATAAGTATGGACTTTTATTTATTAGTCCTAATTATTTATTCATTTGATATTTAGTACGGGCTTTTATTTTATTTTTTGATCCTGAGTACGGGCTTTCATTAAACCTACCGTTTGTTGTGAAGTTGCTGTTTGGGTTGGGACCCGAGAGGGGGGGTTCGGGCTGAAAGAAGTCCACACGGTTAACTTCAACCAGGCTGGTAGTTGTGCATCACAACCGTGCTTTCTCAATCGATTACGTGGGTCAGACTACGCAGTCCAGCCACGTTGCCCTCACAATGTAGAGGAATAAGCCGAAGCCCAGAACTCAAAAGATTCATGGTCCCTGAATTAATCGCATGTGGGCTGGAAACAATAAAAGTAGTGATGGGCGCCTCACGGCCCAACAACAAATTTTTTGCTACAAATACATTTTCTAACCCTCCGAAGACCCAAGAAAAAAAAAAAAAAAACACATTTTCTAAAACCTTTTCAGAGCTTTTTTTTTTCTTTTGGATATTTTCAATCAATCAATCACGACTAATCAATCGAGGTAATAATTTAATAGTAAGTTGGTGTGAGTTCTACGCTCGCAACCCGAATTCGATTTCTCGTACTTGCGCTTTCTTCTGACAAAAGGCTAGATGACTACTGAGGTAGTTAAAAATTGTAGCGCAACGATAAATTTTAAACTCAGTGATCGCTGTAATTTTTTACGACGAAAACACGTTTGACTTCATTGGTACTCGAGTTATGAGTCTGTCCCTTTAGAGGTGATTGAATGAGGAATTAGAAATGGAGGTTACTCTGATCTTGATAAGTAAATTTGATGAATAATACATATGTAATAGATTTTTTTCTTTGATAAAAAAAAAATTCAGGACTACATTTTTCACCTTAAAAAAAATTTTTTTATAAAAATAAAAAAGCAATTTTTCGCCTAGTTTCAGTGCAAGCATGAAAATTCCTCCTATCGGCCCAAGTTTGGAGCCCGATATTCAAGATGGCAACCGATAGCAATCCTCTTTGTCACCACCACGTCAGCCTTTCCGCTTGAATTTCGAACCTTGTTTGATGACTAACCAAAAAAAAAAAAAATTAATAGTACTGTAAATTTATAAATTAAACAGTTTTGATACTATATCAGTAAGTAAGAAATGAATAATTTAAATTCTCGACCTTTTTAATTATTCTCTACTTTCCCGACCAATTAATTTAGATTTAAAAAAATTTAAAAATAAAAAAAAAACTGAAAAACTAACGGTCAAAGTGAGAAACTAACAACAACAAAAAAAAAAAAGAAGAGGCCAACGAAAGTCAAACGGCGTCGGTGAAGGAGGGGTTAACGGCATGTCGGTGTCATCGAGGTGACGCGTAGGACACGCTAGATCTACGCATCGACGCGTGGCGTTGTCGCTGGGAAAGTGGTCTCCCATCGGCATGTGTGGGACAGCCGAACAACAAAAATTGTCTCCCAAAAACTTTACCCGTTCGACGCACAAAAAAAAATGAAAACCATGCGCCAGTGCAACTTCTCTGCCCACTGAAAAACAATTACGTGATGTCCCATCAAAAGAAAAACACAAAAAACAAAAAACTGAAAACAATTATGTGAAGACCCGATTCATTTTCGATTTTTATTTTAAGATAATATGTTAATAAAAAAATTTTGTTTTAGAGTCAGAAGATTTGAGAGTCAAAATTTATTTAAATTTAATTATTTTTTATATTTAGTGTGTTTTTTAATTCTCAAATTCTCTGATTCTTAATTTTTTTTTCATAAAAAAATAGTAGACGTGGCATTTTCAAGGTTTTAAAGAATTTAGATCCATTATATATTCTACACACTTCAAAATTCAATCATCTTAATGGAATTTCTAAATTTTTCTTATTGCTTTAAAATCTTGATCAGTTTTTGTTGTGATTTAATGGTATCTCATCATTGTGAAGATCCGAACCATCTCAATAGAGTAGAAAATTGAATCTCGATCTAGATGATAAATTGCGTAAAGTAGGACAATCTTCAATCTTTATCTAATCCCCCATTGTACTTACATTAAATGGATTAATTCATTACTAATGAATTAGTCGACCCAAAACTTGCAATTTCGATTACCTCAAGCTGGCACGTGGGGTATGTACCCTTTTCTGTTCACATACGTTTTGCATATATATATATGTATAATAAGGATTAAATTACAAACTTGCTGTTTTGAGATAGGAGACACACAACCGTCTAACGATCTTCGCGCCGACCTTATATTACATAACCTTTATATTATATTATTTTCCTTTCTTTAATTGAATTTTAGATCCGTATTCATTCAACGTATTTGCAATTTAAAAAAAAACAACATAGTCGCCAATGAAACTTCTCGACGTGAAAAAACGACAAGCCTTCCTTCCCCACTTTGCTTGTAGCCTTCAATCTTTCTACCCGATAGCTTGCAAGTATACGAAAAAACAGAACAAGCACGATCATACCATGAAAGAGAGTGTTTTATGTTATTTTGGGCGTATGAGCACATTAGCCGGTTGCATACTGTTCATTGCCTTTTAGTTTCAGGCGAGAGGCAGGGCAGGTCTCAGAAGGTGATTAATTTGGGACAGGCGTACAGCATAACAAAGACCTCACACTACAAAGATAATGAACCTTTCTTTTTATCGGCTCTTATCCTTTCCATCTTAGTTCCCAACATGAAATTGATAGCTTCACATGTCGAAGGAAGCATTCGATAAGCATTCCAATAAGGCATTTCTGCTAGGGGCCCCTCTAAAGTGCAGGCCCCCAATGCCCTTTGATTTTTTGCGACGAAAATGATAGGTGGGATTTGATTTGATAGTGTGGAAATACAATAAATACCTTGTAATTGTAATTTAAAATGTTAGATATTAAATTATTAAATTATATAAAATATATTAGATTTAAAAAATTAAAAAATATATAAATAATTAAATATTATTAAATTAATTATAATTTTTTAATATATTTAAATAGACAATTCTTTTTTTTCTTTTGGACAACGGGATTGAAGCAAAATAAGTAAAAAGGTGAAAGCTTTATCAAATTGTACGACAAGGGCCGGTGGGCAACATGGTAAAAGAATCCATTCATATCCACAAACAAAAAAGATCAAAAAAAAAAAAAAAAAAAGAGTACAAGACTTCGTTAATTACACGACAATACAATGTCATTTTCTCCCCCTTATCCTGCTACTCTGTTTCCAGTCAATAACAGAGCAATGCTAATTCTTTAGTGATTTCTAGACTATAATAATGCATCTATATACCTTTGCAATCGATAAATTAAAATAACTACCAGCACTGGTCGGTCTCCCAGTTTCTACTACAAGAATTATAACTGAAACCAGAAGCCGCCGCCATTGTTGCTGACCTCATAGAAGACCCAAAAGGGCGGTGGCGGATGTGAAGATTTCTATCGTAATCGGCACGTTTGTAGGGATCTGACAATGTGGAATAGGCCGCATGGATCTTCATGAACTCATTGGCTGAAATTTCCTTTTGATTAACGGACACCACATCAGGATGGCAAGTCCTTGCGAGTCTCCGATATGCGGCCTTGATCTCGTGGCCACTTGCGTTCGCCGGAATCCCAAGTACCTCGTACAATGAGCAAGTTGAAGCCATTTTGATTTTTGAAGAAATGGATCGGTTTTAATTTGGAGATGTTGCGGAGGACGTATTGGTGCGTGTTCAGGAATGGTTGGAAACAGCTGAACACTTGTGGGCATATATAGAGAGAGGCTTGTGTTTGTGGTAGGACTTGAAAAAAATTGGAATGCTTATCCACACGAGGGTACGGGAGACACTGTCCGATGCTGACTCAGCCCACTGTGTATATGGATAGACCTTCCTTCATGTCTTCACATGGTCTCCCGAATCCAATGTGCCGTCGATGCAGGGTGTTGGAAGTTAGGAGCTTAGCGCGTACTCTTCGTAGTAAAGGCTATTAGATGCGAAATTCCGGCCATAAAATCTAATTAATAGATGGACGCCACTAAGTAATTGTAGTTTTAAAAAATTGTTATAACCGTTGTTTACGATGTAATAAAAAAATTATATAATATGTTAAAAAAATTATACGATATATAATCAGTTATTAAATTTTTTTTTTATTTTTAATAGTTGATTATGCATTATATATTTTTTTTGTGATACATCGTATAATTTCTTTTTAATTTTTTTGTCATGTTGTATAATTTTTTCTGTCATATCTTATATAATATATACAGAAGCTATGTCAAAAAAGAAAAATTCAAATTTTGCTTTTTCCTTAATGCATATGTATATCTAAGTTAAGATGTTTGCGTTTTTTATTCACACTTTTTTAGTTTGTACAATAAATTTATAATTTTTAATCACATGAATTTATTTTATTTTATTTATTTTAAATAGTTTCTATTCAAAATTTTACTTTCACTCATATTTAAAATTGAGTCAATTTGATTCACATAAAATTCTAATCAAATTAAACCGTTTCCTAATTAATTTTGAATCAGTAGTTTCATTGTTTTTGTGTTAGAATAATATCAATTAATTATTTATCTATTTTTGAGAAAAGGGAGCGGTTGCATTTTTTTTTACTATGAGTACCCGTATACCTCAGATAAAACAACGCCGTTAATTTTTAAATAAAAGGTTGTCGAATGACATTGCTTAGGCCAAAGGATTGCCTGCTCCTGCCATTTGCTGTTTTTGGGGTTTCTAAAGCTATAAACCTTTTCTCTTCTTCTAGTTCCCCACCTAAAAAACCCCCCCAGAAACACAAAAAGAAAGAGTCTGCAAAGCAACAATCTTACTGATGTCAAAAAAAAGTAAGAATAAATGGACCCAAAGAAAAAAAGAAATGTTACAGTAAATAATTCTGCAAGATTTTTTGTTTTTAGCTTGTAAGAATTATGAATAAAATCTTAAATCTGAAACTAAAAATTTAGGAGATTTTTTTTTTTTTTTTTTAGGTGATTTAATTTTTGGCATTCTGCAAGGTTAACCGTTGGAACCCATGATACTGTTCCCTTTCGTATCTTGGTCTTTGGGTTAAATTGTTGGGGTAGCTCAAGAAGCCCAAGAGCCCAAGAATGATGGTTCTTGGATTTAACGTGGGCCTACTTGTTTTCCTTACGCCAGACTTATAGTTCCAGGAACGCTGTACAATCTTGTAGACGATCAAGTACAGCAACCATGCGAGCCCATGATCTTTCGTCAAATGCCTCGTTTTTATAGTGTCTGGCAGTCGTGAAATCAAGCTTAAATTAGTCCACTGTGGTGTATGAGAGGACAGTTGAATTCACAGTACTATGCAGTGATATGCAGTGACAATGTGAGGCCTGGTAATAACAATAGAGGTAGTGAACGATTTATCAATTATATCGGTGGAATTTTTTTTAGAAGATTTTTAATCTTAAATAACAACATTATAATCACGTAATTTATTTAATAATATCTAATAATTTATTTATTTTTTATTAAATTTTAATCATACAATCCTATTGCTATTTTGTTGTTTACAATGCGAGGGTCTCCTCGTAGCTTGTGACCCGGCACTGGAATTGAATTATGGCTTGTCGGAAGTAACATCCTATCAGAAAATGCGGTTGGGCTTAAGCAACCAATAGCAATGTCTAGTAGGATTCTTCAGCTCCATGTATACTTCTCAATACTTGATATCAAATATTACAAGTAGGGACGTTCGCGGGGTAGATTAATCAGTTTTCATCTATATTAACATTCAATCTATTAATGACAGATTGGACGATTCTTCATCTCATCTAATCTGCCATCTTATCCACTCTGCTCAATCTAATCCGTCATTAGCGGATTGGCGGATTGAATTGAATTGGTGGCAGATTGAATTGAATCGATTTTGACAGTTTGTGTGCAATTAAAAAAAAACAAAATTTTTTTAACTTCTAACCGACAACAAGTTTAATTTAAACAAAACAAAATGTTCCAATTACTGAAGATAACAAATTTAATGTAAACAAAACAAAATATTCCAATTTCCTAAGATAAGAAGCTTAAACATCATTGTTCTATAGTATTGTTCCATAGGTAGCATCCAAGCTCTGATATAACATGCAAGCTCAAACCCGCAGGTAAGCTATCTTTAGTGTGCAGAAGGAAACAATATGCAACGAGCTTGATGATTTACCGTGAACCTTGTTCCAACAACACATTTGGTTTAGAATTGTAAACAAAATAATAACAAGACCTCTATTGAAGGTCTGCTCAAGATGTTTCAACAAAAGAATTCTAAGAACAGAGAAACCAACAACAAACTACAAATAGATAGATGACACTGTGAGCAGAAAAATTTTATGAAGGAAAAGTTTTTAGGGGCAACAATCAGGAAAGATAAGAAATTAAAAGGAAATGGACCAATAGAACTCAAAGATATAATAACAATCAGGAAAGTAAAAGAAATAATCTTCCCTGACTCAAGATTTATATATATATATATATATAAGGGGCGGATTAGATTGAATTAGGCGGATTACAAATCCCAAAGGCGGATTAAAAAATTTTAAAATTACAACTAATTCAAACTCTTACGATTTAGGCAAATATGAGTTCGTGTAGGTCGGATTGGTTGGTTTTCAGTGCGTTAGTTGGTTTTTGAATTGTAAGTGCTGGAATTGACTTACAAGAATAAAAAAGAACAGACGGTTGATTTCACGAGAACGATCTCGGAGCAGACGAATTTCTTCAACCCAGAAACTAAATACAAGAGAATACAATTTACAAGAGAAGAAGAAGAAGAGAGACCAGTGTTCTTGGCGTGAAATTCTCTTGGATAAATTAGAGAATCAAGGAGAATTGTTAAATAGAAAAATTAGGCCTTCCCTTCAATTCTTGCATATGTAAATCCAATGCAAGCGTCAACAAAGTCATCATCAATAAAGTCCGTAGAGAGGATCTGCAGCCGATCTGCACATCCCTTGGAGCAGCACTGATTTATGAACAGCCTAGCATATCCATGAATCCGACCCGTCACAGGTTTCACGCACACAATTGGGTTATCTGGCTTTGGCGTCACTGTATTCTCCACCCTGTAAAAGAATTTTCTGGAGGAACATGGTGGCTGCTCGCTCAAATGCTTAATGTTGCTGTGGAATTTTGTTGACGGCAAATCTGTGTTAATCCAATTGTCCTTCAAGTACCCGGCACTCCACAGCGGGCTTCCAGGCTTTGGCTGTGGGGATTTCCTTGGCTTCCATACACAAATTATTCTCTTCGGCAAGAGTTCTGCAATTGTCTTGCCAAACACATGATCATCCTGATGGATCAGATATTCTCCAAGCTGTTCCTCCAAGAACTTATCAAAATCAGTTGGATCTTCGTGTCCAAACTCAGTGCGGATTTCAAGAATTATGATCTCTGAATGAGTCTCTGACAAGAATTTCTTGACATCAATGATAACAACATCGAAACTACACGTTTTCAGTATTCCATGGCAGACTCGACGATCTTTCTGAATCCGGATATCTAAAACTCTTGTGCCTTTACAGAGCTGATCGTAAATTGACAAGGACTGGCATTGAGCAAAGGGGCGAGAAATGCACGGGCTGCCAATCTTATTGGTAGCAGAATCATGGGTTCCAGGCCACACAATCTCGTTGACATGAACTTTCTCAGGGTTAAGGCCATCCATCCAATTTTTCCTGTCTTGAGTTTGATATTCACATCCTGGGAATGTATCCCCGCAGCTTCCAAGCAGAGCACAGAGAGTTTTCTTCTCTGTTGAGATTGCTTTACGCCTCTCTATCTGTTTAGAGACCCTAGCACCCATTTTTCTCCTGTATCAAGGAAGGAGTAAGAAGAAGAAGAATGCTCAATTCTCCCTCTTCCTGTTCCTCTTTTTCTCTTCTTTTTTCTTCTTGTAATGAACATAAAAGACTGCAAAGAGAAAGATAAGATTGTAGGTTTTAATAAGCAGCATTGTAACGCCATGTGGATAGATTTATGTACGGTTAAGCTTCTTGGATTGCAGAGGCTTTGCCAGAATAAGAACATAATTTTCTTTTTCTTCCCTAGAGTTTTTCAAATTAGAAGTGTTGTATTGGTTATGGAAAGGAATTGAAGGTCTCGGCTTGTTTTTGTTCTTCGTGGGGTTGTTTGCGTATTGTTGGTGGTGACTTGGAAGTTAGAACTATGCGATCTTCTTGGTTGGCCCACTTGTATGGTTGTCCAAATTTCTGTTTGTGTTTGTTGGTTCTGCATTATTTCTTAACATTGTGAGACCAAAAGTCGTTAGACCCAAACGAGTGGCCACATGTTGGGAAATCTTGCTTCTGCTACCATGTGGCCTCTTGTTGAGAAATCTTAACACTCTTGAATGGACTGACCATGTTATCAAAAAAAATGATGATATAGTATTTTTATATAAAAATTTTGAAATTTTAAAAAAATTTGAAAAAATTGTAAAAAAATTTGTTATAAATAAAACAAAAATTATAAAACCATAAAAAAGTATGAAAATTCATAAAAATCTGACAATATTTTAAAAAGAATCTATGGTTAAGATTTACGTGAAAATAATAAAATCTTTATTTTTTAATATAAAATCTATAATTTATATGTTATAATTTATTATTTTACTTTTTTTCTCATAAAGACAAAAACAATTAGAATTTAGTGTCGAGTCGACTTTGACATTAAATTTTCTGATCATTTCAAATTTGAGTTATTTTTGATTCATGTAACTTTTAAGTTAAGTTCAAGTCGATCTTTTTAGACTTGTTTGAATCGGGCCAAAATATGGCACACGTAGCTTCCGTGATTTGGAAAATTACTCTTGCTTGGAACCTTTATCAGGATCTGTCTCTTAATGGGTTACCATTCTCTGGCCCCCAATGGTGTTGGTGGGATTCGTCCTTGGATTGGGCTCTTCGTATGGAAGCTGGGTTGGTTCTCGCATAGATCCATCAATTTCCGTGGACCCACTCCGTTTATCGTGCAATTGTTTAATCTTTTATCTCTATCTTATTCTTTTTTTTTTCTTTCCTCTCTATTTTATCCGTTGTCCTACCTCTAGTTATTTTCCCACTTTGTCTGTCGAAGAAAATAAATTAGGTGGACGTGGCTGTAAGCCTCTTGGTTTGGTAAACAACTCCTGTTATTATAATGTAGTAAGTAAACAACCATGCTAAGAATATTTTGTGGTAAAAAAAACAAAAGAATATTTTGCGGTAGTTGACCCAAAAAAAACAAAGAATATTTTGTGATATGACTGAAAAGATTAGCCGGTGCTTTAAATGGTTGACTTAGTGTGAAAAATCGATTACTGTACTATGAAATTGTGTGAGAAGAAACTAAATAAATCAGTATATTATAAAAAAGACTATGCACAATTTTGATAAATATAAATAGATATAAAATAATTTTATATTATATATAAAATATTTTATTTATATTGATAATGTTTTTAAAATAATATAAAAAATTTTATAATTTTATTTTATGTTTCTATAATTTTTTTTTGTATATTACATAAAATATTATTTATATAATATAAAATGTTGTACTATATAAAATTTTCCGTACAAAGTGTCATAAAACATTATTTATATAACTAATTGCAAATGCAAACCCATTCACAACATTTTTATCACAACCCTAAATAATAATAATAATCTAATTATTACAACGGACTTAAAATTATATGATAAAATGCATAACTTTTATAGAAAGAAAGAGAAAAATTAATGCAAACTTCATAGTTTATTATAATAAACAACGGTGGAAAACCTAATCATTACAGCGTAACATGAAGTAATGATTAAAAAAAAAAGAAAGGAAAAAGAAAAATGAGATCTGGACATCTAGTGGACAACTGTAACATTGTAGCCATATACAGCATCCCCAGTATTAGCATCCACCGAATATGTATTCACAATCGCATATCCACGAGCCGATCTGAAGAGGCCAGTCCCGCCGGTGACCGGAATTTCGCTAACTGGACTTGTCGGAGAATTCTTACCAAGAACGCCAAAGGAGCTACCGCTATAGTCACCGTCGGTGAAGGAAAAGGTCATGGACACCAGCTGGGTGGCTTGAGTCTGCCCGGCCAACCCATAAAAACCCTGGCCTCGCCCCACAAGCTTAGAGCTTGGATCGGGCCCTGCTGTCAGCGGATCATCAGCCATGAAAATAGCACCAAAACGAGTGGAGGACTGGTCTGTGTTAGCCGATTGAGCCACCCTGACGGCACTGGGGCTGTTGCCGCTGACAGTGTCGTGCAAATAAAATTGGAGGGTCGTCACGTTTCCACTTACGGAATCGAGTCTTCTAGCCCAATTGCCTAATCGGGAACTTTTAGCCACTGGAAACAGTGCCGCTAGTGCTAGAGAAATGAACAAGAAAAAAGCTAGCAAAAATTTACCCATCTCTCTCCCTCGGATAACTTTGTAGTTTTACTTACAACAATTATCAAAGGAAACTCTCTGTGACAAGGAGAGGAGACGCTGTGTTGAGAGACTTGCAGGAATTGGTTTGGGTGTCTTATTCTTATGTAATGTTGGTTCCATAAAGCATCTGTCTAAGGCATTTTTTTTTTTAAATATTATTATTATTTTTTTCAACTAGTGTGGAAGTAGGGACTATCGTCGTGGATGGGTCAACAAAACAAGCATATGCCAAAGTTGGGCAAGACATGATATTGACATCTGAATAACCTAACACCATAACTAATACACATTGCTACTGTCATAATAATTTGCTCCACTAGGTAAAAAAAAGAAAAAAACAATAATTTGCTCCGCTTTCTTCCATCACAAGAGAAATAATTAAAGAACAATTCTATTTAACAATATTACAATACATACATGATGACATCAAGATAACACTAAACATATTTTTTTTATATTCGACTTCATTTATGTATAAAACAAAATAATATGTGACAATTTTTTTGTTATTATCATATTATTTTCTTAAATATTGTTATTTAGTTTTTTCCTAAATTATATAAGATGGTTCCAATTTTATTTTTTTTTTAAAACTGGTACAAAATGGATGCATCTGACCTGACCCATAAGATGCCCAATTTCCAAAGGCATCTGGGTCTTGTGGAAGCCAAAATTCATAGATACGTAATTAAATCAGCTTTTTTTTTTTCTCTCTTGAATGGCTTCTTCTATTGTCTCTTTTTCTGTTACTTGCGGTTCTTCCCCTTTTCTCATGCGTACAAGTTATACACAATTTATACTTCCCCACACAAAAAAAGAGCAAGCAGCTTATTAATCCAACAAATCGTCTATTCATGGAGTAAATGTAAACAAAACAAATTAAACTAACATTGTTCTTAACAGACCCTAGATCCCAGTTTAGCTAAATTTGAAAGATTCTGCCACAATGTTTTAATTAAATCTCAGTCCTTTTTACGGGCATGCCAATTGGGACACATCGTTAATCTATGATTCGACGATTTTGGAGACATCTTGATGTTCAACATTGAAAAGAGACTGCAAACGGTGCTTGACTCGAGGCCTGCTTTTGTGGTTGTAAAATGCAATTTTTGAATAATAATCACAGCGTTGCTTCTTCGTGCTTATCATTATTAATATTTTTTTCACAATCATTCCTCCTGTTGTTGAAGAGATAGTTATGCCAAAAATAACAAAAATTTAGTCGAATTGGAAAGTAGATTCCTTTGATGTGTAATGACAATTATAGATTGAAGCATGTCACAACAATAACAAACTCTTAATTTCAAATTCAATTAGAGTCAGTCAGCAAATAAAATACATGCCGCATAAGAATATTTTTCATATGTTTAACTTTCAACTTCATTTATTTAAGAGTAATACTAAGTAATTTCATAGTAACTTCAAATAAGTTATATAGTCTTATTAACGATATTTAATAATTTGTTTAATTTTTATTTTTTTTAAATTTAATTATTTAATGATTCATATAACTCATAATTATTTTAAAATTAATTAAGTAAATCCATTAAACCTTTTTCTTTATTTAAATAAAAGAACCTGCACAGCACATGATTAGTTGTGCACATGTCGAAGAATAAGGCCGGTGGCACAAAAATTGTTTAGTTGAAATAATGCCTCAATCAGAGAGTTGGTAGCCAACTCTTATTGTTTTTTTCCCTTCTTCAAATACATAGTAGGTAATCGAATCATCAGAAATATGAATGTGATTCTACAAAGTGAAACATAAAGCTGACCATGATAATTAATTACTACAGTTAAACACTCCAGTAAATCATAAATACAGAGAAAATGGCTACCGAAAGGTGATTTAGGAACACACTAGTAGTGGGACTAAAATTATTGATATTTACAGTCCTCGCATTTGGATTATTGCCTGCTGTATTCGTATTGCCTGGCACAATATTGTTGTTGCCTCCTCCAGCACTCGAGTCAACGAAAATTGTTACATTGTACCCAACAACAGCATCACCAGCAGCATTGAGCGATAATGTATGTGCAAGTGCGTACCCGTGTGCAAACCGGAAAACCCCGGTTCCACCGACGATTGGCATCTCGCGTACCGGGTTCAAAGCCTGATTCTTACCAAGGAGACTAAAAGAGCTGCCATTGTAGATACCATCTGTGAAAGAGTAGCACAAGGCCATGAGCAGGGACAATTCATTCTGCCCGGCTGAACTATACAGCCCCTGGGCTCGGCCCACCAATTTCGAGCTTGGATCAGGTCCCTCGGTCAATGGATCGTCGACCATGAATATAGTTCCGTAGGCTGTAGGAGAGGTGCCAGTTGGCCTAGCCACCACCATGGCACTGGGATTACTGCCGCTGAGCGTGTCATGGAAGTAGAATTGAAGATTGGTCACAGTCTGCTTCTCGGACACAACTCGTTCGGCCCACTTCGCTGCATCGGATGTCTGAGCCCGTGGCATGGCTGCCACGAGGAAAACGATCAAAAAAACCAAGTACATTTTTTCCATGTCTAGCTAGCTCTCTTCTGGTCCGATCACTTGCAATTTGAAGGCAACAGAAGAGGACTTTTGAGAGACTTACGTAGGAGCTGCGGGAGTCCTTATATAGAGTGACAAGAAATGAAACTTTCAAGAAGCGTTTAACAACAAAAGAAAAAAAGTACACCCAACTGCGCGAGTTCTAATTTTTCCACCCTGCTTCCAATCAAAAATGTTTCTCTTTAATTTATATTATAATTTAGTGGTTTGCATTCGGTGACATCTGTAATTAGGTATAGCATTTGTACGAGAAAACGATGCCTCTTATTTATTTATTATAATGATAATAATAATTATTTTATTTTTGTAATTTTCATGATGGAATCTCTTATTTTGGAATGAGCAGGATGGCCAACTTTTATTTAGGACTACTTTGATTTGAGGATGAAATAACTTATGAAGAAGTTGTATAGGAAAATTAAAAGAACGCTCTAGAGGTAAAAGTTTTAATTTAATTCATGTAAAATATGAGTTAAATTAATTTAAATTTAAAAATAAGTGAAAAAATTTTAAATAAAATTTTGTTGAAATAAAAAAACTATAAATTATATACAACTGCCAACAACTTCATACTTTTATTCTAAAGTTTGTTTAAATAAGAAATGTTGTGGGCAAATAATTCTCTGTACACTCTCCTTTAATAATGATTATAAATTTCATCATCTTTAAAATAAGCCTAATAATGACAACTATAACTAATCAGCTTTATTTTACTCAGATTGTACGCTACCAAATGCATTCTAGCTATTGAGAAAATTAATTTAACTTCTGCTGAAAATAATTTAATACTTTATCTTGTGTCTCACATGTGATCATCATAGTGGACGGGTTAGTGGAGCACACAAAGCAGCTAGCCAACTCTGTTTTTTTCTATTTTATTTCCGTAAAGAAAAAGAAGACCTTTCTTTTCTTTCCCTCTTTATTATTGAGTAAATAATAGGCCGCAATGCATTAAGAAGCACTGTGGACTGTTTATACATTTTTCTTTTTTTTTTTGACCAAGTTTTATACATTCTTTAAACAACGAAAGTCACACACCCCGAACCAAACAATTTTTTTAAAAAGCAAAAATAATGCTTATAATTTTAGATTAATTTGATGAAAATCTATGTTTAACTATTCTAAATAATAAAATTCATCACCTGAATATTAGTTGGCTCGAGACGAACCTCTCATACATCCAATCATAATATTAACAAATTTAAAACTCATTACTGCATTTTCAACATAAATCTCTTTCTAACCGAGATTGCTCGGCGTCGGTACAAAAACTCGAATTAGGGTCAACGTGAGGGAGACAAGCCGAATCACAACTAGGCTATGACCTGGCATATCCACACGCCAACCGGACGACACAGGCGCCGCCGACGATCGGCATCTCCCGTGACGGATTCATGGCGGGGTTTCTTCCAAAGAGGGTAATAGAGCTACGCCTGTAGGTACCATCCGTCAAAGCAAAACTCATGGCCGTGATGAAGGACAGCTCGCTCTGTCCCGCTGACCCGTGAAGCCCTTGAGCCCAGCCCACCCGCTTCAAGTTGGTACTTGGTAGCCAACTCTTTTTTTTTTTTTTTTTTTTCTTTTTTCATCTTCAAATACATAGTAGGTAATCGAATCATCAGAAGTAAGAATATGATTCTACACAGAAAAACATAAGAGCTGACCATGATAATGAATTACCACAGTTAAACACTCCAGTAAATCCAAAATACAGAGAAAATGGCTACTGAAAGGTGATTTAGGAACATACTAGTAGTGGGACTAAAATTGTTGACATTCACAGTCCTCGCATTTGGATTATTGCCTGCTGTATTCGTATTGCCTGGCACAATATTGTTGTTGCCTCCTCCTCCTCCACCTCCAGCACTTGGGTCAACGAACAATGTTACATTGTACCTAACAACAGCATCACCAGCACCATTGACTGATATTGTACGTGCAATCGCGTACCCGCTTGCTAACCGGAAAACCCCGGTTCCACCGACGATTGACAGCTCGCGTACCGGATTCATAGCCGGATTTTTACCAAGGAGACTAAAAGAGCTGCCATTGTACGTACCATCTGTGAACGAATAGCACATGGCCATGAACAGGGACAATTCGCTCTGCCCGGCTGAACCATACAGCCCCTGGGCTCGGCCCAACAATTTCGAGCTTGGATCGGGTCCCTCGGTCAATGGATCGTCGACCATGACTATAGTTCCGAAGGTTATAGGCGAGTTGCTGGTGCCAGTTGGCTTAGCCACCTCCACGGCGGTGGGATTACTGCCACTGAGCGTGTCATGGAAGTAGAATTGGAGATTGGTCAGAGTCTGCTTCTCGGACACAACTCTTTCAGCCAACTTCACCGCATCAGAAGTCTGAGCCTGTGCCAGGGCTGCGACAAGGGAAACGATCAAAAAAAAAAGGTAGATTTTTTCCATGTCTAGCTCTCTTCTTTTCTGATCACTTCACTTGCAATTTGAAGGCAACAGGAGAGGACTTTTGAGAGACTCTTATTATGTAGGAGCTGCGGGAGTTCTTATGTAGAGCAACATGAAACCAAACTTCCCAGAAGCGTTTAACGACAAAAGGAAAAAGTCCACCCAAACTGCGCCAGTTCTAATTGCCCCACTTTAATTCCAAGCAATATTGTTGCTCCTTAATTTATATTATAATTGAGTGATTTACTGGTTTTCGTACTTCCTTTTTAAAAAATATATATATATATATATATATAATTGAGTGGTTTTCGTTCGGTGACATCTGTAATTAGATATAGCATTTATTTAACAAAACCGATGCCTCTTATTTATTATTATTATTATTATTATTGTGACTTACTTTAAGTACGAATTAAATTAATTTAATTTTAAATATAAGTGAAAAAAATAAATTTCAAGCAAAATAAAAAAATTTAATAAATTTGCATCTGCTAGTAACTCCATGCTTGTGTTCCGAATTTTATTTAAACAAAAAATGCTATGAACAAGTAATTCTCTGCGGACTCTCCTCTCGTTAGGGTTATAAATTTCGTCATTTTTAAAGTAAGCGTAACAACGACAACTATAACTAATTAACTTTATTTTACTCGGATTGTACGCCACCAAATACATCCAAGCCAGCTAATCAAAAAATTAATTAAACTTCTGATGAAAATAATTTAATAACTTTATCTTGTGTCTGACATGTGACCATCATAGTGGACAAAGGCTAGTGGAGCAAACGGAGTAGGTAGCCAACCCTGTTTTTGCCTATTTTATTCCCGTAAAGACAAAGCAGACCTCTTTTTTCCTTTTTTTCCGTTCTTTATTATTGAGTAAATAATAGGCTGCAACGCATTAAGAAGCACAGATCGTGGACTTTTCATTACATTCTTTAAACAACAAAGTCAAGCACGCCGAACCAAATAATGAGTGTACACAAAATACACAATCAATGACACCAATAAAGCGTAATTACAGTGAAAATTGCTACAGTGAGATGATTTACAAGCGTGATAATTACGGTGGCACTGAGATTAAGGTCCACGGTTCTCGAATTGCCTCCTCCGGCGCTAGAATCGACGGAGACCGTGACATTGTAGCCAACAACAGTGGCCGTCTGATCAGAGGAATAAGTATGCGCGATGGCATATCCACGCGCCAACCGGAAGACGCCGGTGCCGCCGACGATCGGCATCTCTCGCGCCTGATTCAGGGCGGGGTTTCTGCCAAAGAGAGTGATAGAGCTACCCTTGTAGCTACCATCCGTGAAAGAAAAGCTCATGGCCATGATCAAGGACAGCTCGCTCTGTCCCGCTGACCCATAAAGCCCTTGAGCCCGCCCCACCAGCTTCGAGCTCTGATCTGGTCCCTCGGTCAACGGGTTGTCCACCATGGTTATGGCTCCGAAATTGGTGGGGGACTGGTCGGTGTTCGAGGCCTGAGCAACCCTGACGGCGGTGGGGTTGCTGCCGCCGAGTATGTCGTGGAAGTAGAATTGGAGATTGGTCACTGTGTCTTTCTCGGACACAACCCTGCTGGCCCACTTCACTTCTTCAGGACTTTGAGCACGCGCCACGGCCACCGCCAAGGAGATGATCAAAAGAACCAGACACACTTTTGCCATGTCTTTCTTCTTCTTCTTCTTCTTCTTCTTGGTTCTTACTCTGCTTTCACTTGAGTTTTTCTTTTTTTTGATCTGTCTTCTTTCACTTTAGTAGTTGTAATGGAAATGACAACTCTCCTGCACAGAAAAGAAAAGTGAAGGGGCCATTTTGGGATACCTACTTGTTGTAGAATTGGGCCAATTTGAAAGCCTGTATTCCGATCTTTGGGTGCCCAATAATCCAGGCCCTGAAATATGGGCCCAATTTCAATTTTCGGATGGCATTGACTTCGTGGTAAATTAAGTTCTTTGACCAAAAAAAGGAAAAAGATAAAATAAGTCCATGTGGGTTATATGATTATATCTTTAGGGTTTTATTTTTCTGCAGTTTTAATTTACATTTTAAGAGTCTTATAGTTTTTAATTTTAGTAATTGAAATCTTTTGTTTAGATTTCTTAATTTTAACAATTTTTATAAACATAAACAATTTTATAAAACTCAAATATTGTGAGCATTTAATTTTTTTGACTTACCATGATTATTTTTATTTTTTTTCTGAAAACTTCTATAAATTTATAATTTTTGATATAGGTCAAAATCTCCTAAATCTAAAGAAATTTTAAAATATAAATTCTAAAAAACTCTAAAAAATAAAAAAAGTAATCATTATGACTCAAAGAATATAAATCTCACAATATCTGAATTTTGTAAAACTATTTAGAATTGAAAAAAGCTTTAAAATTAGTAAAATCATAACTAACGGGTCTCAATTGTCAAAATTATAAACTAGAGAGTTCTAATAGTGTAAATTAAAACTATAGGAAATAAAAAAGAGACAAATTACGCACAAGATGCATTTGATCCTAAAATGAAATAAGCAAATTGTTTGAAACGAAAAGTACATATAACTACTGCAAATAGTTTCAGCTCTAACCAATAAACATTAATTACACACTTGCGAAAAGAAATTCTGTGGTTGCTTCAAAAGATGTGTAAAAAGGTGGCCTCCTAATCATGGTAGCTTGCTCAAAAGCAAAAGCAATTTCAATCAGCTTTGGTTCACTACCCTTCAATCCACCAAAACAAATGCCAAATGGCATTCCATTGCCATCATATCCAGCTGGGACTGTAATTCCTGGGTATCCTCCAATTGCCAATACAGGAATTGCACTACCACCTGGTGCTACCACTGCATCCAAATTGTTATCAACCATCAGTTTCTCAAATCCATCTTGTGACAGTTTTTCTATTAACTCCATAGTCTCCTTTCTTTCTCTCCAATGCCATTCGTCTTCTCTGATGCTATGAATGTGTCTTGACCATATTCCTTAACTTTTTCCTGCATTTGACATGGAATTAATTAATTAATGTAACTTCAAAAGGTGCTGTTGCTCCTTTTATTTGGCTCATGGCTTGAATCTTTTCTTTAACTGATTGAAAATTCATGAAACATAATTTCCTAAATTCATCGGGGCAAACACAAGAACTTACAAGATCAAGGTTATTCTCGTTAAAAGCAATAATGTCAGCGAGCGACCTCACTGGAGAAGTAACAAGCTCTTTTAGATAATCATTCAGGGATAGCTTGAATACGGCCATCATTAGTGCTAATAAACCACTTTGCTCTGCATTCACGATTGTATCAATATTTGCTATCTCAAGATTGTCTACTATGGTAGCACCTCTTTTCCTAAAATTTTCAACAGTAATAACCATCATACATATGAAAAGGTAAAAGCCAGCCAGAATTGTAAAAAAATTAATAAATGCTTCATTGTCTCTCACAGTACTTTATTGTAGTCAGATGATGCTCAAAATTAAGAATCCTGGATTCATTTATGTTGTTGAAAAATGGGTCTCTAACAATCCCCAATCTCTTTCCTTTCAGCCCCTCCAGATTGAGGAATTGCTTGTAACCACCAGCAGGTATGTACTTGGCTGCCTCACTTGTTGCTTCACTGTCTCTTGGATCAAAGCCCGCAATGGCATCAAGCACGTAAACTGCATCGGCTACTGTCCTGGCTATAGGCCTGCAGGTTTACAATCGCAATTTTAGATTTTAATATATAATGGATAGAAACAAAATCACTAAACCCATTTTATTCCGAGCAGCGTATACCCAATGGTGTCGAGGCTAGGAGTAACAGGAATCACACCAGCTCGGCTAGTGAGACCGACAGTGGGTTTGAGACCCACAACAGAATTGTGATCAGAGGGACAGATAATGGAGCCATGAGTCTCCGTCCCAATCGATACAGCCACCAGGTTTGCCGCTACTGAAATTGCTGATCCGCTACTTGACCCACATGGGTCCCCTCCCGCTGGAACGTATGGATTCTGCATGTTTTACATCAAATGGAAACGAAACAAACTCATAATTCATCCAAACAAATATTATCATGCATCTCGAGAAAACACGGGTAGTATGCACAGGTCTTGGGTGTCAGTTGGAGTCAATTAAAAAAAAAAAAAGTGCGAGAAAATAGAGAATCTGACCACTCCCTGGCCAGATCTGGCGCACCAGCCATTGGGAACGCGACCCAAATTTCGGAAACTGTACCACTCGCTAAGACTAGCCTTCCCCAGTATCACAGCACCGGCTTCCCTAAGCCTCTCCACCACGCCGGCGTCGCGGCCCACCTTGGAACCCAGCAAAGCGTACGACCCGGCCGTCGTGTTCATCTTGTCGTTGGTTGCAATCGAGTCCTTGAGCAGCACCGGTATCCCGTGAAGGTCCCCGAGCGGAGACGTACGGCCCTGATTGTTCCTCCTCCTCCTTTCCTCGTCGGCCTTCTCGGCTTCATCTTGTGCGTCCGGGTTCACCTCTATTACGCTGCGAAGCACAGGATTGAGGGTTTTGATTTGGTGCAAGTAGAAGTCTACCAATTGTCTCGCTGTCAGCTTGTTCTCGGCGAAGGCCCTTTGGATGTCTTTGATCGTTGCCTCCTCGATCGTGAATGCTTTGCCATTGATAGTCAGTAATATTATTAGGATGAGTGACATTAACGGTCGACAGATCAAAGAAGATCGACCGTTGACCATCTTGGTTATCTCTCTGTCCCGTCCCTTTGCCCTTTTGGTTCCTGTTACTCTTAAAATAAAAACCCAGTTTTTAAAGTGAAAATGTAAGCATAGGACAAAACTTGTGTTGATCATAAATATAAAAATTCATAATAGATTACCACTCGATGTGGTAGCTCCGACGCGTTTCTTTTATGTTTGATGTGGGTTTTAAGTTTTAGTGTCAGTGTTTGAAATAACATTAACTTCCTCGCTTAACGACTTGTGACGCGGTATTAATTTACGATTCATTAATATTATAGTCGGTTTAATCGAATTGAGAGAGTCGTGCTCGAGACTAATGATGCTCGAGTGATGGGCTTATATGATACTCGAGTGATGAGCTTATTCTTTTGAGGAAAATTGAATAAAATATCATAACGATTCAAATTTTAGTTTCAGTCCAGAGTTTCGATGAACAATATATCCTCAGTGACTTTTTTTTTACAAAAAAAAAAAGTTCATGATAAATTTAAAAAAAAATTTAAAAATTTATGATTTTTTTTTCTTTATTAACCCAATATAAAAAGGTGAAACTTTGTAAAAAATTGTGCAATTTGATAACGCAAGATGAAACATATTACTGATTAAAGACTCAATTAAGTAACTGGGGAAGGGCCGAAGGGGCGGGGGAAGCCAATTAACTATTCAGTTGGGCATACGTAGAATACAAAGACTCAACTAGGCATACGTAGAATTGAAAGACTGAACACACGTAAACCAGAATTGGCCCTTTTGAACCTCAGGGCTGTGACTGAGGAGTACGCTCCTAGTGGAACCCAATAATGCCCAATTCATCCGCACCGCCGGTGAATATTGTAGAACCCAAACGGGTCACACCATCAGACTAATACCGGCCGGCCAATTGGGCTTGTAGAAAATGCTCTGACCGCGTCAGAAAGTACGCGGGCTTAATATTGTTTGTGACTGATCTATCTAACTAACTTATAAGCATAAGAACACAACAATGGCTTGAGTTTTTGGAGATGTAACCGTGTTAAATATTTATTGAAAAATTTTTATTGCTTTTTAGAGTTCTGAACGGGTGGGTATAAATTAGTAAGTCCATTAAACTAAATATTAAGTAATCTCAGATAAAAAATAAAAAATAAAAACACAACAACAAAAAAGTCAGCCCAAAATTTAGGATTGAGTAGTTTTGTGAGCATTGCAATTATTCTAAATTCTTCTTGATTCAAGATTTTCAAGTTAATTTTGGTCATTATCTCTCATTCCTCTTACCAGTTGCCATCCCTCTTGATTTGTTACACTTGTAAATTTACCTTACAGATTTTCAAATCAATACAGTTGTCACTCATTCAACTCCTTGGTCGAAAAAAAAAAAAAGTCACTCATTCAACTCATCTAATTGATGTTCCTCTTTTTTTTTTTTTTTTTTTTGGACTATGATGTCCCTGGTTGAACTATTTTAGTCCAAATTTCTCATTTCTTATCCAATCCTTCTTATAATAACTGCTAATTTCCTCCTCTATTACACTTATCTCTTCGACATGCTCAATTGTCGTCACTTAATTACAGTGCTTTGTTCGATAGAAATTACCCTTTAACTTGGATTGAGGAATTTTGCAGTCACAAGCATAAGAAGACACGTAGACAAAAGAGAGAATCACAGGAAACATTGATACATAAGCATATCTTATTACATTCTCAAAAAGAAAAGCATATCTTATTACAAATTAGGCAGAGAAGAATAAATATATTTGTTAATGACTAGGCCACCAAATTCCCAACTATTGAAATACCCAACAATCGCTCAACGCAAGAGGCTCAATCCTGACATGGTAAATTACTAGTGACTGAATCGCATACATATTTCTGCAATGCAAAGCTGCTGCAAAACCAAGCCACAGAAGGCCAGACAAATCATAATTACTTCACCCTCCCCAAATTGTCTCCACAGTGTTCAACACGACAGTCATTGCCAAACTCGTACGAATCAAAGAGAGAAAAACTAAGACCTTGAACCACTAACAAACAAAATTTTATCTGCTCATCCTTTTCCTCAAGTATAAGCCTCAACACTTTTAATTTTCTTCAGTAGATCCATTCTCGCTGCCAGGGTGATTCTCAACAACATGACCATTCTCAGTTTTTTCAGCACTGCACCCAAAGGAAAAATTAGTTTCACAAACGTCAGCAAATCCTCTCTAATCAAGACAATAAAATCAAGGGCAAATAAAAGTTCTGTTTTGGTTATACTGCTAAAATAGATTGTACTCTGTCCAGCCTAGGATGGACAATGGATTCCTGATGAATTCAGTTTCTTTAATTGAGGATTCAGTGATCATAGTGTTCAGTGCACAAAAGCGGTGCAAAGTACATGCAAAGATCAACAACATTCACCTAGTGGCAACATACGACCACCAATTTTTACAGAAACCCATTAATACCATAGCTGAAGATAAAAGATGAAACCAACATTATGGTCATCCATTTGTGACTTCATCCTCCCAAGGAAAGGGCTCATAGGCAGAGAACGGTGATGATATGGCAGCCAAAAAAATAAAAAATGCTTGGTCAGGACAAAAAGGATTTTGCAGCAAGATTTGCTAGAAGAAGAGTAAACCAGGAAAAAGAAATCTCAAATTCTCTCATGAGATGGTCGGAGATGTCAAGCAACAGGGCATCCTCTTTAATTTAGAAAAGCCAATTATGTTAAAGACCCTTCTAACTAAGAGTTGGTTTAATCCATGCAGTCTGTTTGTACCCTGTTTACTTCTCAATCTATGCCTCATGTTGAAAAATCTTGTTCATCCTGACCAAAAACACCAGACATTCTGCTGTGAAACCATATGCAGTGTCTTTCAATAAGACCTTTATCGGCCCGGGTAGATTTGACAAATCCATGAATAGAGAACTCCACAAACATTGTACAACTCCAAATCGAAACCTGGCCAGTTCACGCAACATTTACGTCCACACAAGTGCAATTACAGGAGAGGGAAGAACAATCATTGGTGCAAAGACCAACTCAGTGGCAGCAAAAACCCAGAAGGCTGGTGTGCTAAAGTCTATACCTTTCCTGCTGATACACCGTTCCATCAACACAACAGAATAATTTCACTTCACTAAGGCATAAAATCTAAAGTCCCAAAAACACAATAGTATGAAGAAAAATTTACTCAAACTGGCCCAATTAATCAATCAAAGAGCTTTACGAAACAAACCTCTGGGGCCGAGAACCGGAATCAACATCCTCAGGCTTCCGCCAACTCCTCTCAGCACGCGGGCTTCCGCGACTCCTCTGTCCAAATAGCCGGGCATCCCGTCTCTCAACTTTCTTTGGCTCTTTTCCACCATCATTAACCTTGATGGACTCCAACTTCTCATTTGGCTCCTTCCAGTCCTGCCCTTTCTCCGCCAACACTTCTTCTCTCGGTCTGGCATCTCCAAACGGGCTCGAACCCTTGGGCTTGGCCGTCGTCGCCGTTCCGTTGCCGTCAGCCAAAGGCTGCGTACGTGGCTGCAGCACCAGCCTTGGCCTCCCTGTTCCATTGCTCTCCTCTTTCTTCCTTCCCCAATTATCGGAATCGGCGGACCCACTGCTGTTACTGTACACGTGTCTGTCTCTCGACAAAGAATCAAAGCTTCCTCTTCTTTCAAATCCACCATTACTAGAACTAAATCGCCGCGTTTCTGTCGGCTTTTTGGAGACCCAGCTCTCGGATTCGTCGGCTTTTGAATGGGATTCGAAAAAGGACGACCCTCCTCTCCTCTCGTGTCCATTCCCCACCGTTGATTTCTTGGTCTTGGACCAATCATCGATCTCGTCGGCACGCGACGGCGGGAGTACTTCTCTAACTGCGTCCCTATTAAATGCCCTGGAATTACCTCCGCCGCCGCCGCCGTTCCATCTAGAATTCGACGAATCGTCTCCGTTACGCGAGTTCAAGCCGTACGATTTGAAGCCGCCTCCGAGACGGGACCGGTCGAGCTCCTCGGCGGAGCGCTGGCGAGGACCGGTTGGAAGATTGAGGCGATCTTCGGGGGTGAGGCCCTTGTGCTCGTAGGTTGGCTTAGCCGAGCTGTAGTTGGCGAACTCCGCCAAGGAGAGCGATTGGTTCTTCTTTTTCTTGGGCTGCTTGGCGGCGGCGGCGGCTAAGGAAGGGAATTCGGCGGCGGAAGCATCGGTGTTAGGCTGCGGCTCCTTCTTTTGTCTGAGCTCAGCCTCGTGCTCTTCGGCGTCTAGGGCCCACGCGCCGGGCTTGCCCCAAGGAGAAGACCCCGTATTCGCCGCCATGCTTCCTTGGCTTTCTCTCTTTCTCTCTCTAGATTTTCGATTGTTCTCTCTCTTGGCGCCTGCGATGCGTTGCGTTTCTTGGCAGCGAAGGCAGGGGCGGAGAAGGGTTTATAGGGGGCGTAAGGAAGCGGATTCCATCGGTCGGTGGAGGATGGAGCTTGGGAGATTCTTAGACTAATGGACGGTAGAGATTTTTCGGAGACTGAGACTTGTCCCTTGTTAGAGAAGAAATTGATCGAATAATCTTGTGGGTTAGAGAAATATTACACGCACAAGTGAAAGCACTCTTTGTTGTTTTGGTTTTTTTTTTTTTTTTACTCAAAATTTGTGATTGAATAAGATGTCTTAAAATTAAAAAGAGAATATCTTGAAATTGAGTAATTACTTAAAAAAATAGTTTATGGTTTTTGCTTGTATTTATTTTTTGATTTTAAGTAATGAATTTACCTATTCTTGAAATTTTAAGTAAGGCAATCCTTAAAAGTTCAAAATATCAATCTATACAAAAAAAAAAAAAAATTTGAAACTTGAGTAATATGCTTTTGCATTGGGTAAACTTGTCTGGAGTAATTACATAATTTCTAGATATTTTAATAAAAGAAAAGGTCTGCAATAATTGTCAAAACAACAACACTATAAATATAATTTTGGGAGCAAATATTTCACAGACTGCACCTTTGTGTCATCAACTTCTTTTATCATTCCCAATTTCTTTTCCAAGTGTAATTGACCCAGGTGGAATTCTAAAAATAGGCCACGTAACTAAATAAGAGATATTATTTCCCTCAAAAAAAAAAAACTAAATAAGAGATATTATTGTTTTTTCCCCACTACGCACCATTTGCTCCTTTTTCCCCACTAACCACCATCTCCTCTCCGTGGCTCAATTGAGCTAACCAAGGCCAGATTACATTAGTATCACTAGGCCACTACGGCAATTTGGGTCTTCCGCTCTAGCTTAGGCCAGTCCTAGTTTGATGCATGCGTCCATGCCCCTTCAAGAACGACCACCGCCAATTCTATGGCTAGCGTCGTCGCCGTTTCGACGGTTGGGTTTATTTTATAGAGTATTAACACATGTATTGAAATTTAATATTTAATTAATATGTTGATTATAATTAAAATTGATATTTTTAAAATAAAACTAATAATTTTTAAAAATACAATAACAAATATTTTTAAAATTATCAATTTTATTTTAAAAATATTAATATTAATTTGAATTAAGTCACTAACCGAAATATTAAATTTTAGAATACTAATATTTTTTCTATTTTATATCTACCAGTAAATGATCAAATTTTTTTGGTCTAATTAAGGACGAAGTGATGAGAGCTCTTAACAATACCTGTTTGGAGTCGAGAGATTCTTACTAAATCTGGCTACCCCAGCGCCATCACTCCATCGGGAGGACCAATCTCTTTCTTTTCTTTCTTTTCTCTTTTTAGCAAAAGGGGTTAAATCCCGGCCTGTAATGAAAGGACTCCAACAGGCCACATCTTTGTCGTTTCCCCCCAGTAAACCAAACCTGACCGCCCCAGAGATTCTTGAACCAAACCAAACCATATTTGGATTACGGTCTTCCTCAAATCCAATTAACGAATTTCCACGTTTCAGAATTAAAAATTCAATCGCTTGTGATGATTTAGCCATTAGCAGTAAAAATTCACGCCCTAGTAAGCGTATTGAGACCCAACCGGCTCTCTTTTTTTTTTTTTCTCAGAAAAAATATTAAAAATTAAATAGAGATATATATTTATTTAGTTTTAAATTTTTAAATTTTTTTAATTAATTTTTAAATTTTTTTTAAATTTTATTTCATTTCTAAACTTTTTAATTTTATTCCAAATCAATTTTTTCGTTAATCAAATCTTAAAAATTAACAGAAATTTTTTTAAAAAAATAAAATATACTATTTTAATTTATCAGTTAAAAAAATACGTTATGTAATTTTAAAAAATTTAAAAAAATAAAAAAATTTAAAATTTTAATTTATATATTACTATTTAAAAATAAAATATAAATATTTCATAAAAAAAAAATTTAAATAATATATTTTTTTTAAAAAAAAATTTGTTGGTCAACAATAATTTTAACAGTTTAATTAATAGAATGACTGATTTGAAATAAAATTAAAAAATTTAAAACTGAATTAAAATTTTAAAAAAATTTAACACAAAAATAAAAAAAAATTTAAAAATTTAAGATTAAATAAATAAATATATATATGAGAAAAAAATTTACCTAGATTGCATATAAATTATAGTCCAAAAAAAAAAAAAAAATTCAAGAACAGAGATGAATTTATCCAGATTGCTCAGCACTAACGGCCAGAAATTTATCCCTTTCCATCCAGAAAAGTACAATTGATAAAATCACACAAGTAGGCGTTCTAATCATGCCCCAAATTTGCAAGCCAGATTTAGTGGGCAACGGTTTGATTTATAATTGGCAATAACCATTACGAGATGATCAGAGATCTTTGCATTAAAGATTATAACAATTAGACATTAGAAACCACCATAACAATAAGCTTATATTATTAATTATTATTTATTTATGATGGTTCTATTCGTGGACATAAAAGTTTCAAGAAGCACCAGAACCCCCAACAGACCACACAGAAAAAACAAGGAAGCCACAGCCCAAAAAAAAACCCTAAGCTACCGACACGTACGAACTCACACACGCACAGAGACTCTAGAAGATTAGACGACACCACCGCTCCGCCGATCACTACAGCCGCCGGACGGGAGACTTTCTAGGAAAGCTGACCGCAATCGGCGATGACTACGGCCTTGGAGGTCCTGCCAGTGCCGGACCCCACCTTCTCCATGGCTTTGACCACGTCCATCCCTTCCACGACCTGTCCGAACACGACGTGCTTGCCGTTCAGCCATTCGGTCTTCGCAGTGCAAATGAAGAACTGAGATCCGTTGGTTCCGGGACCGGCATTTGCCATGGAGAGGATGCCGGGGCCGGTGTGCTGCTTCACGAAATTCTCATCGGCGAACTTCGATCCATAGATCGACTCGCCTCCGGTGCCGTTTCCAGCAGTGAAGTCGCCTCCCTGGCACATGAAGTCCGGGATCACGCGGTGGAAGGAGGATCCCTTGTAGTGGAGAGGCTTCCCGCTCTTGCCGATGCCCTTCTCGCCGGTACAGAGGGCGCGGAAGTTCTCGGCAGTGCGAGGCACGACGTCGGCGAAGAGCTCCATGACGATCCTGCCGGCGGGCGAACCGCCGATGGAAATGTCGAAGAATACCTTAGGGTTAGACATATCTCAAAAAAGTACAACAGAGCGAAATGGATAGAGATTTTCTGACGACTGACTGAGCAAACGAAGACTTTAGGTTCGCTATAAAGTAGAGGGAGGCGGCGAATATGTATGGATGGTGATTAAATGCCGTTGGATGGGGACACGTGTAAGAATCTTAGATGTGCAGATGTAACCGTGGTTACGTGGGATTGTGACTGGGGTTAAGTGTGGGATCGAAGGTGGTATATGCTTTTGTCATCGTCATGGCGTCATTGGGGGTGAATCATTTTCCATTTTTGCGGGCGAATTTAATTAGGGCTTTATTAGACCAATCGTATACAACAAGAGCTACGCAGACGCATGGGACTGACGCTGACTCGAATAATTTTTGGCTGTCGATGAAAACAATTTGTTGCAGCAACTGACACGTTCAGATTAACTTAATTTAACTCAAAATCTTTTAGCCAATAAAAGCAAATAAGACGAAATAACTAATAAGATGAAGATGCTTAAGCCACTGATAAATGGTTGGCTCCAGATCATTAGACAATAAAAGGCCAAAGTTCTCTTCCCTCGATTAACCAAGCTAGTCCCCAGGTACGAAGCTTTCGCAGGAAATTTGGGAGTTCAAAACCTTGCATTTGGGGCATTTTGACATCGTTTGTTTTATACAGGAAGAAATTTGCGAGTTCAAAACCTTGTTTTTTTGTGAAATTCTTGTGCAAAGAAACTATACCATGCCCTCCTTGGCCACGTATCTTTGAATTAATAACTCATCTCATTCACCGAAAAGAAAAAAAAAAGGTCAAAAATAAGATGGTTTTTTCTTTTTTTTTTGTCATTGCTGGTCATTTTCATGGAAATATGCCCACATGATTTTTACATTTCCTTCCTAACCTACAATGTTTGACGATATCCACACCAGTAATTCACAAAAAACCTTCGGTTTGCAGCAATCCAGGATAGATAGATGATATTATCCGCTTCAAAGATCTGAGTGACGCTTTTAAGAAAGCATGGCCCTCCGTGGCTACAAAAGTAATGAAGTAACATTTGTTATCGATAAGCAGCAAATCCAATAATTGGATAAAACCCGATAGGTTGTTACCTTTCATCAAAAGTTTGACTTCCTTTGAGAAATCCTCAACGCGGCCCAGTACTGGTCTTATTCTGCATATCTGTAAGACAAAATGCTCCAAATACAAAGCCATCTCCAAGATGTGGAACAGTAAGAGACAGACTGACTCTATCTCTGGCTGATCGTTCTTTGGTCTGTTTAAATCACATAGTTCAGAAATAATAGCAATTGCTTGGTCCTGCATTCAATAGATAACAAAGTCCATAAAGTCATCAGTAATGTAGAACTGCACCTGATAACTGAAAACATGTTGTAAATTCCCTCAAACCTCTGGCATCTAACGTTTTGCAGAATCAAATAAGACATGAGAACATATTTTACCTGCAAGCCATGTAGTATTTCAGGCATTGGAAGCTCAGGAATATGAGCAAGATCAACAAATCCCACTTCCTCGGACCTTTTAGCAGCCCCATGTGCTTCTAAACAGAGAAATTTTAGGAGAAGAAATGTGATCTTGTAGATTTGCTGGCCAACAAGGTCAGAGAAATGTGTTGGAGAAACAGGGTTGGATTGTTCACTTGATTGACCCTTGATTATAAGAGACGCAGCAGAAGATGGGACAGCAGAAAACTTGGGTTTTGACACGCAACACAGAGGTGAAAGAGCAAACCAGCCATTTCTGCTGTTCAGAAATGATGGTTTCTTGCATAACTCAAATTCCTCTTTGAGGATAGGAGGACAGATGAGGGGAGCAGTTCTGCTAGGAGATTCACCGTGACGGTGAGTTCCTCGACTAATGAAAGCTAACAAATGGATACTTTTCTCCCGCAACTTTGAATCCACTTCTTTTGTCGCCTTAACCCATGAACTCCAGTGCTTTGCCAATGTGCACATCAACAAGAGGGTATGCTCAGTTTCCTCGAGAGCAGTCAGAGAAGTTTGTGTCCTAAGTACCCTAGGTCTTTTCTTTTCTTGATCATCAGAAGGAAAGTCAGGTGCATTGAGGTAATAAGAAACTAGATATGCTTTCTCCGAGAAAAAGTTAGCTATTATATAATCCATGATATCCATGCAAGAAGAACTATTTTCCAAAGAATGTACCATAGATGTTACCACAGCCAATCCAATGCCACAAATGTTCAGAGGCTTTTCAGTTGCATCAGGTGACCTTGGCAATCCTTTACTGTTAATGATTACCGCAGAATGCTCACCGTCCACTAAGTCAGCAAACAAAACTCCAAGAGATGATAAAAAGCCAGCATTAAGGAGCATCTCAGCCCCTCCCTTCACACGTGACAGAGTTAAAAGGAACTTCAATGTCATTGGAATGGTTGCAATAGATTTTTTGTCCTCAAGCTTCAAAATAACATGCTGCAGTTGGAGATGCTTCTGTATGATGGGAAACCATGTGTTGGGTGTCAAGAAAGTTCTTAATACCAAGTCAATGATGGTCAAGGAGAGGGCAGAATGCTCAGTGGTAGAAATGCACTTGCAGAGAATAGGTAATAAGGCCAAGCATGCATTTGAGACCTCAGCAAAGTCTTCAGTCTCCTTATCTGAAGTGTTACCTAACTCCAGTGCCAAGAGAAGCAACATAAGTAAGAGCTTCACAGTTTTTCTGACTTGAGGGGCAGATGATTGGAAGTCACTGAGTACTTTAAGGCCAGAACATGAGGCCTTTAAGACAGGCAAATGAACGGATAAAGATAAGCTGCTTTGTGCAGATTTAATGAGATGGAGAAGCAATTCTGCTTGTGCTGTAAGGAAATCAAGAATCTCCTCAGAAGCATCTGAAAAATGAGCTAAGGATCCTACTTGGGCATGGAAACACTGGCATATATGGCCAATGCACGAAAAGCATAGTTGATTGGGGATCTTCCTTACAGTTGCCTCCGAGTTATCTGGTGACTGTGTGCAGCAAGTAGATACATGTCACATCAGCAAGAAGAAGAAATACAAGGATATGCAAGTGCATCAAAAGAGGCCTGAAATATTACATGTGCATAGAATTGTGCAAAAGAAAGCAGTTTGTAACTAGAACTATTGAAGATGGCACTTTCATTAAACGCCAAAGAGAATCTAAACCCTTTACAGGGTATATTGCATGCGCTCTAAACATTATTAGATGCTTGCAAAGAATCTGTGAAGAATACGCATCTATGGTGATCAGAAAATAAAACTTCAAATCTAAGGATGTCGGCAAGCTACCAGCTAGACCACTCACTGTACCATTTAAACAACATAATTTTCACATTCTGATCTTAATTATCAAGAATCAAAGGTCCAACAAGTAGCCCCTCATAGACTAGTTAACTAAAAGAATTCAGATAATGCACTCTATTTAAATATCTCAAAGGTTTTCCTAATACCAACGGTAATAAAACACTTATGGATCCCAATATTGCAAAATTAGCAGCTACAACCGAAACAAATTGGAATTTTGATACTCACATTTTCCTCATACACGGTCAAGACAGTTAATAACGCTCTAAGTGCAGAAAGCTTCGAACGTGTAAGCAAAACCATTGAATTCACTTCTTGCATGTAGGCCAACGTTTTTTCAGCAATATCTTTAGATGCTTTCCACTCTGTATGATCCCATGCATCCAAGCCCATATCTGCTCGTATATGTGCGATATCATACAAATATACGTCTTTGACACTTGCAGAATATTCGTTGTTGCAATTACGCCAATAAATCTGCAAACAGTTTGATTCAATCACATACTGAGAGAGTTCTTTGAAAGTTCCAGGAGAAATTGTGCGACCTTCAAGCTCTCCTTGCAAATGATAATACAGATCATTGAGTATCAGACTTCTTAGTTCGTTGCCTTTACTGAAATAAAGGGGAAAAAAAAAACAAAACATCAACATTGTTGGGCTTCTGAAAAAAGGAAATTGAAATGCTATATATTTCCGAGAAGAATTAACGTGCAAGATTGCATTTCACTGTCCAGGTGACCCAACTTTGTAACTAAGCACTAGCAACATTTTCAGCAGCAGCAGCATAGCAACCACAAATGTTAGGTGTGCCTTAGGAGAAAGACAGAAGAGAGCCAGGGAGAGACAATGCATAATGCAAGCTGGAAAGCATGCCTAATGGAAACGGAGGCAAACACATACATCAGCGGGTACCAAAACAAGACTAAAAATTGGGTAGTTATTGTTGTTAGCCATTGGAAATATGTTTAGGGGACAGATATAAACTTAAAAAGAAAAGAAAAGTAGTCAACACACTTCTGTTTAAGGAATCGTAGGAAGTATATACTATGAATCAGTCCTACTTCCAAAACCTAACAAGAACAACTAGAGAACTTGAGAAAGATTCACAACATATTTGAGGTTACAATTTAGGGTTAATCACCCTATTCATACATCCCTTAATAAAGAATGCCACATTGGTAAAAGTTCAAAAATGAAATGGTGTAATAGCACATACCAGTAGCCTCGTTGTGAGTATTTAGCCACCAATTCCAAAAAGCAAGGCTGACAGCTCAACTGTTAAAAGGAAAATAAAACATGCAACCTGAGGTCGTAGAGAATATAAGTGCAATGAACTTTAAAGTTCATTTTTCAATTAGTGACTTATGTGGAAAGAATAAATCCACCTCATAAAGACAAGAACATACATTTTTATAAGTGATGCTGATCTTCTCAAGTAATGATACAGACAAACTTCCAGAATTACCAGTTACTAATTTTGCCATCACATGGACAACGAACAAACTTGCAGCAACCTGCAAGTCAAATATGGAAGCACAATTATGCCTTTATCATAACAAGAATTCTTGAAGTTTCTTGAAGATGACAGATTGTTTGGGATATTTTGGGAAGATACCCAGAAGTCAAAAAGACCAGGAACCACATGTCAACATAGCATCAATAATAAAAACAAAAGAAATAAAAATAAACAAAATAACAAAAAGAATTTAAAAGGTCACCTTCGCACGATAACATATTTTGTTGTCATATTCACAGTAAGTATATAACTTGATCAAGTTGCCCAAAATTGAACCCTCACACCAACTTGAAAAGGTGTCCTTCGAACCATAAAAGTTTGGAGATTTTGACTTTTCTGTGCTTACTGGATTTTCAGTGCTCTCCTTACATTTGGAGACTTCAATTGAACATGATTCAGCATGCAACAACTTTTTGTTTACAAAAATGTCATATCCTATTATTTCCAATATGGCAGCATGACAATGATACTTGCATGCCAAGCTTTGAGCCTCACTTTCAGTCAAATGCTCAACAGACCAGGGTTTCCAGCTATCATCAATTGAAATACAGTTGGACAATTGTTTCCACAGCTTTCCAGAGCTCTTTAAATACTCCAAAGCTTTGATATAGTGAACAGCTCCTTGCCACAGTGCATTCAGAAAATCAAAAACCAGGAGCAGTATGCGGGGTTTGCTGGAGAAAAGAACATAAGACCAATAACAGTGTTCAACATTTGTCTATTTAATGATCTTTCCATAAACAAGTGAGGAAAATGCATGAAATCAAAATAAAAGGCTATGTGAACAACAAAGAAAAATGTGAATAAGACGTAAATAAGGTAAGCAAAAATGCCTTATTAGATCAAAAGATTCAAACAAATGTAAACACACCTTATTGGATCAAAAGATTCAAAGATCATTGTTAATGCGCTAATAGAAAAATAATAGGACTTATCAAAAATATTAGATTTGATATTTTGGGGGATATTTCGGAACCCATTCTGACTTTTAAGGTTATTTATGATCCAATAGCTAGTCATTTACCAGTCTTTCCTTCCCTTTATGTTTACCATAATGTCATCATTATTTATAACAGTAACATGACGGAAACAAAATAACATAACCTCCCCAGGCAAACCTGTTAATAAACTCATCAGATCTTTCAATGTGTTGCATGAATGTATCAAGCAGACTTGACTTCTTGGACCCTGGTGAACTGTTGGGAGCTTCATTTGTTGACTGCTTCACACTAATGACATTACTTAACTGCACTTCTGCATTGTCTTGCAGATCAAATATAGCAACAAAAAGAGCAGGCTGCACAGAAAACCACATGAAGCAAATGGTTAACAGAGAAGCCGGAGAGATAACATACAGTTGAGACTTACTGCAAGAAATTAAAACGAACCATTTTAGACACAGAAGTGATAAATGGTAAATGAAATGAACTATGTTTCAACGGTATAGACATAACTAAACTTGGACTTGGACAACATATATCAATACGCTTTTTTCTTGATACAGTCAAATAAAACATGAAAATTACAATCCAGAAAAATAAACGCCTATTTGGAGGCCTAACAGTCAGTTAATTTTGGACCCATGAAGATGAAGAACCCATTTAGAAGGTGTAAAAATTTAGGAGAACAGAACTTTGGAGATGAAAATCAATGTATGAAAATACTAAAGGTAAATCATGTAACTCTACTTACAGTCCTAGATTAAGTTCCAAGATCTGCTTTACTAACCTGATAACGTGCTGCAGAAATGAGCAGATTGATTATTTCAACAAATAGATCTTCATTCCGCTCTAACTGCTCAAGCAATATACATTTCACCGAACCTCTTAAATCTGTGATCTAAACCCAAGCATTTGCGCTTTAAAATGGCTACAAGAATTAGAAAATTAGGAAAAATTAAACATAAAGTACAAATTTGACAAACCAAACCTGCTTATCATCAAGACCAAAGCACATTTTGCCAGACAAATATGGTTGTTGGTAATCCGCGATAATCAACATTGATAGTACCCTGGCAGCACTAGCCTGTATTGCCTGCACAAAAGTTCAAGCACCCAAGGTAAAGATACTGAGATACAACCTATGTAACATGGACCAAAAGATTTTAAATTAAAATTGTGAATCACATTATGTCCAGTGAAGAGTCAAAGAAGATGATGACTCAATGCAGGAAACACAATCCATATTTGCGAAATACCAATCATCCAAGTTTGATAAATCTTACTTTCAACAACCTGTCATGTTCAGTTCTGCACACCAGGCTACCATCAAAATTGTTAATCTCCACTAGATCGACAGAACTTAACTAATCATGGAGGACAAGCATTGCCATACTTTTGGGGCTCAATAGAAGAAAAGAAAAATTTGGCAGTTACATGGCATTCTTACCATTGCTTAACAGTCTATAATATGCTGGCTAGGACATTAAATGGCATACTGAAAATATACAACCGTACATTTTCCTTCTAGGACTCACTTTAAAATCCTGAGGAACTTCCCTATCTGATTGCAAAATCCCGCAACCTTGCGAAGAAGATAAATTATGTGCAGAATATAATTAATCATTTACCATAAAACACAGAAACACAAGATGACAAACAGATCAAGAAACACAAACGCACAACACGAGAAATTGACAGCATTGTTTAAGATACAGGAGGTAAATGTAATATCTAGAGAAAAAATAAATAAGTAGGAGTGTATAAAGTTTGTACAGGATCCTGAAAAAATGATATCAAAGATATGACAGCCGCAACAATCGGAACAGGTTTGGTAGCAGATGACAGCAATGCTTGGTGGAAGACTGAAAGACTGGGAGATGTATCCTGGAGAATTGGCAGATTGGATAAACTAATCAGAGTGTGAATTAAGGTGCATAAACTATTTTCCCTCAATCCAAAACAAGAATATAACAACAATCAAGAAAATGTGCAGATACAAGCATAGGTAATGTTAAGAGTCACCTTAGACAATTTGGATAGCATGCTGTAAAGAATTTCTAAAGCAGAACCAATGGCATGCTGATATCCTTCAATATCGGTTGGTTCAAAGAGACGACTGAAACATATGTTCTGTTAAGCAAAACCAGAGGCTCACTAACAATCACTAATTAAGGAATTGGTAAGGAAAATAAAACATAAGGCACAAAGCATAGCTGACCTCTAAAGTTTGCTTAGTTGTGCAAGCAAGACGAAGAAGCACATTATGGATAGAAGAATCAGACAGTAACAAGTCACGGATTATCACACCCACTTTCTCCAAGAATGAGACTGACATTATACATGTTTTCATTACTTCCAAAACCTAGAAAGAAAAATTGAAGGTTAAACATTGATTGTTGAAGATTTCTTCCCACTAAAGAAATAGCAGCATCTTGATTTGTTTTTCTCAATTTTAGTTTAATGCCCAGAAGAGGTGTTTGCCACATTATCTGAGGTTTAGGCCAAACCTGACAACCACACCAGTTTAGAAACAAACTGCCACAGCGATAAATGACAAGAATCCAAAACATGAAATACAGAACTAAAATGAGGATGGAACAATGCTGATCATCCTTTCTCACAAAATTTAATTAAAGTAAATATGAAATACTGTGGAACCATACTCTGCCCTTGTATCCAGGCCATAAAAGGAAAAAGAATTTTTAGAAAAATAACTTGAAGAAGCTGACAGGAAAAATGAGAGCTACCTTCAGTGTTACTTTCCACCGAAGATGCTTCACCTTGTATTTCCAGTACTCGTGATTGATTAAAACATACTGCAAAGAGAAAACAACTAAAGCTAGAACAAAATCGTTCTCTACTCTTGACTCCACCAGTTGCTTGGTAAAATCCATTACTGCAAGGTACAGCACACATGTCAGATACAGGACAGAGACTCAAGATATTAGAGGAAGTTTACATGTAAAAAAATTTTGTATGTAATTTCAACAGATACCCTGCAATGCGCAAAAATAAAAAGAGACACAGATACAAGCCATAAATTAGACCCATCCCAATCTGCACATACCACATACAGTGTGCCACATACATCTGATAACAAGTAACATAGAAAAATTTCAGGAAAAAAAAAAATCATAAATGACAGCATAGGGATACCACATTGCAGAGACAAGTCATATTACATAATCAGACAGATTAAGCACAGCAGGAACCGAATGGCAAAGTATCCAGCGAAATGCAAATATCAAGTTAGCTCATTCCAAATCACAGAGGGAGGGAGGGGGGAGGAAGGGAAGGGGGAAGAGAGAGAGAGAGAGAGAGATGCAACTTCTAGTGCTAATAGATCTGAATTTTGATCATCTTAGAACATGCAGCTGCACATGGTGTGGTGTCTACATTCATTTAGTTTCATTGCTCTTGCTCTTTAGATTATTTGACAATCCTGTGCACAACTAAAAGACTAAGATATGCCGAGCTGATGCATGTTTCCTATTTCATATCCATCAATGACAAGAAAAACTAGCTACAATCCAAGAGACTAGAACTCAGACATGAGTATGGAAAAGGTATTTATATGCGATAACATGGAAAATATACAACATGAGAAGAAAAGGAGAGAAGTGGAAGTCTTCATGCAAGTACTAACATAATCCTCAAATGCTCAATTGTGCTGAGCAAACACCATTAAACAGATTGCGAAGCCACACTGGATGAGAAGACACAACAGTATTTATAATGCAACTCCCGATATATGACCAAGTTACCTGATATGGCTAATGGGTTGTCGCAATCATTCTGCTCAGAGTCTATTAAGAACATCTTTGCAAGTTTTCCAGACAACAACCACGATCCACTAGACCACAGAAAATTATGGTTGGATTAATAGGCAGTAAACAATCAAAGATGATGACAATCCCATCAGTTGAAAACGGCAATCATTAGGCATACAGAAGAGACTGACCACTGCACAATAAAGAACAGAACAAATGACAAGGCCAACCATGAAGGTTATGGAAGCCAAGCTTTCCAAGCTCCCAGCCCAAAACAAATCCAAAAGGAGGAAAACAACAAAAAGGAAGAAAAGGAGGGACATGGGGACAAAGCTCCAGTTCCTCACGTTCTTTTTTGGACAGAAGCAAGTCATGTTCCTTGTTTAAATTACTTGAGGAAGTCCTGTTACCAAAACTAAAAATTTAAAACAAGTCATGCACCTTTGTTTGGACAGCAAGTCAAGCTTCTTGTGTCATAATCCATTGGAAGACTTAAGTACATTGGAAATAGATGAAACTAACAAGTAAAACTCAATCCGTTGAGTTTGCCACCAGTAGAACTGATGACAAAAAAGAAATGGTCGAAAAAAAACACACAGAGCAACCATGCAACAACAACTCTGCCACTAGAAATACGTTGCAACCTGACAAGTATTGCAACCTGACAAGCCGATAAGAGAAACCGGGCACAGCTATAGTCCAAGTAACCAAAAGCCCCACTTCCAATAACCAAAATTCAAATCCATCCTAGCTGAGCATGCTTCCATACCACCATAGACAAGCACTAATACGATCCAACATAAAAACTCAACTTTGATTCACCGAATTTACCTTAATGGATCAACATTGCCAACATCAAAATTCCTTGCCTTTAAGGCCATCTCAAATATATTAGCTTTTAGAGCAACAGCAGTGACTTGATATGGAGCACTGCCAAAGGTGGAAAAGGTTAACTGTTAGCATTTGAGCAATGTCAGTGTGTTTCTGCAGCTCCCCATGACAAAGAAGGGCAATTGCAGAAATACGTTTTTACAAAAAATTCAAACACCACATGTAACAGTGAGTTAACAACATAAAAATGCAATGATTAGAAGAAGACAAGAATGAACCAAAAATCATCCAACAGAGACATGATTTAAGTTACCATTTCAACATCTTGGTTAAAATATTGATAGCCACAGACATCAATATAGCACTACTAGAGTTGGGGGACAAATTTTTGATCACAGTGCAAATAATCTCAACCACCCTGCAATGAAGAAAATGACCAAAAAAAGGAGAATTCAAAAGGTCGACAACAAGATAAACCAAGAATCAATTAAAAGAAAAGACCAAAAAAAAAAAAAAATTCACAACAGGGCAATGTAAAGTTATTAATGTTAATTACCACAAATTTTTTTCAATCAGTCCACTAAGTTCAGATTCTTGGGCTTGAAAATAAAATGAGTTGCCAATGTCCATCAAAGCAAAAGATAAAGCCTGCGGAGAAATGCACCCCCAAAAAATGTGGTTCAGATAAAGGGAAGCTCAATAGTCAGTCTTCCAGACAAGATACAAGAGTGAATTGCTCAATAGAATTGTTGATCTGATACAATCTAATGATTATAACGAGAGAGAACCTCCAACAGTAGAATTACCGGGTTGAAGGAAACCATCCGACTAAGAAGGTCAAGTGTAAGAAAGACTTCCTCATTGCTCTCAGTGTAGAGCTGTTGGGCCAACCGCAGAAGCAAGATGCACACCCCTGATTGTGTGTACTGCAAGGAAATGCATGTATTGCCAGGGAGTTAGTCAATCAGTACTGTTCACTTTCTCAAGGATAATCTCAAACGACTTCATCTGGTCAATCACCACTCCACCACCACCTTGGGTGGAGACTGAGGGAAAAAAAAAAAAAGAAAAAAACTATAAGAAGGCATAAACATGTTGGATCTACAGGGTGAAACCTGAGGACACAAGGTATTGGATCTGAAATAAGAAAGAAAATACAACTCTCCTAACCATGACTTAGAGAACGAGCCAGTGAAAGAAATAAAATCATATGGTAAGCAACAGGAAAAATAATTTTTGATAGGAAGTAGTAGCATCCATCATTCAATGTCCCATAAAGTTCCATTGAGTGGTGTTGCAATGAAAAGGGCTCTTAGACTACCAGCACCTCTTAAAGAGGTGTCTAGAAAAATCACTTGGCCACAGTTGTTTCATTCACTTTGACCCAAAATTTTGATCACCCTAATCAAAGTTTTTTAAGATAACTAAGTTGCTTGCATTGTATGATTGCAACATAATTCAGCATCATGTATAGTCCAGCATCACATGTCACAGGAGTATTGCCAGCTAATGCCTTTTTACACCACAAAAGAGATAATGGAAAACATAAAGGCTAAGAAGGATAAATCTGCCAACCAATTACAAATCCTTATTTTATGGTCCCCATGCCCTCAAAACTACAATTAAGTCCAATGAGAAACAATGTTGTTTGCAAAGGGAGCTAATCAGACACCAATACTTAGAGCAATAAGCAAACATTTGGTCACAAGCAAGATAAATTGTGTGCCTTTACCTCCCAACGTACAAGAGCAGTATTCCCCCCTATAACTTTCAGAATATGTCCACGAGTGTTACTAGGAACAAACATACTCTCGACCCCAGGAATGCGAACGGGCTGGTGGGTTTCAACAATCTGAGAGATTTCGTCAACCAATGACTCGCTAGTAATTTCAAACAAGGAAGATACACCGACAGATTCATTAAGAAATTTATACCTGTTAGCAACATGAAAATGCAGTATATGAGCACCCAATAACCAAATTAGCAACTTATCATGGAAGAACAGCCCTAGAATAACAATCAAATCGCTCATTTCAGGTCATTCCAGGGAATAGTTAAAGGTAACAGAGAAATCCATGCACCCATAACAACAGATGCTTGGAGGTCTAAACGAAGACTATCGATTAAACAAGAGATAGTGCCTTCAATGTTTATAATCACAAAAACACATATACTATTATATCAAGCTACTTTAATGTCTATTGTGACTTCTAATTTCATGTGAGAATAAATACCTAACTTCCAATAAGGGTGCCATTAAATTCAACTAGGATATGCAGTCAAATGATTACTAATTAAATTATAAAATTGGTTCCCATCAATCCATATTGAAACTCAATGTTCTACATCATGTCTGTTCATTGGATCAGTTTGGAACCCAAGCACATGGAACCATGACCAATTACTCCTCCACAAAAGCCTGTCAAAGCACCCTACCTTTTTCTCCCCACCCCCAAAAACAAAAAGGGCCTTCCATAAGACTGAACAGCATTCACTTTCAGATTACACATATTAACTGCCTCATTCATCTCTTAGTACCAAGTCAAAGACTCTCTCTCATTGTTTTTCAGCTTTTATGCCGTTGAAGCCCGGGGGAAGAACGACATCAAATAAATGGCAAGCTCAACCACTCAATAGGGACAAAGTAACCTAACCACATTAAGAAAAACACAGAGCCATGCCTTCCATCTTAACAAAACTTGTCCTACCCTCTCCATATCACAATGGCTTCAAAAGGAAGACCAAGGTTTGACTAAAAAGCAGCAAATCTTACATCCTAAAATAAACTACTTGAGAACAAACAGATTAATTTAAACAAGCACATCTCGCAGACGTTTGAAATTTAGTTAAAGGGTGGACCACATCTTGCTGCACCATATTGTCAACCAAAAGAAGATAGCAATGAAACAAGCACAACCTAGTGACTTATAGGCAATTGATAATGGGTGGCAAGTTTCAATGCAATTAACAGAAACATTCTTCCGCCAGTTAATCAGCTGTGTAGGAGTTGTACGACTTATTGAAATACCCAACACTACTTTCACTTCAGAATAGTTTGCTTGAAGTGGACTTCACATAATATAAGAGGGAAAATTCAATTCATGCACATCATCAATTATATTCAAAACTGAAAAAGGAAGAAGCTGATATCCATTGGCACAGAAAAGAGACAGCCACAAGCAGCAGCAAGCAATGATATCAGCAGCAAGCTGATATCCATTGGCACAGAAAAAAGAAAAATTTGCTGTGGCAGAAAAGAAATATGGGCAATCACCTAGAAAACTTTTGAGAAATTACACTTACACACACTCAGCAGGCCAGCTTCCTTCACAAAGAGATGACAAAAGGCGAATTAGTTCTGTAGTCCTGAAGGGAAATTCACCCTCTAAGTTGCAAAGAAGGCATCGAATAGGACCATCAACAAAACTTTCCTTGTCCCAAAACTGAACACAAAGCGACTCCTGCAAAGTCAATGGACAGATCTAATCAATTTTAATTGGCATCCAATAACTACTATAATAACACAATCACTGCTACGTACAGACCTCTCCTCGATAGATCTTGCAAAGAATATCCAGTATCTGATTGAAGGTACTGTCTTCCAACTGCAGTAATGAGAAAGCAGCAAAAGTAAGAAAAAAACTAAATGATTAATGAGGAATTTTAAAACATAGGCAGCTACCTGAAGATTGATCTCATAAGATGCAATAAACGCAGAAACAAAAGTTCTCAAGACACTTCGATATCCAACCACGGGACCCTTCAGAGAAAAAAAACATAGAAACGTTTGAAAAAAAAAAAAAAAAACAGCATTTATGACCAAAGAAAATGAGGCATTATTAAATCACAATGGCCAAAAATATGCAGCTTATCCAAACGTGAAAGCTAAACACAAACACTTGGAATGAGTGGCAAATAGAAGTCGGTCACCATCAGAAAACTTACCTCTGAATCGTTCAATATTTCACTTTCAAGAATTTCAATAAAATAACTCAGAGTTGAACCATCAAAAGCTTGACGAACATAACCAACATGATCAATCTCCTGGAAATCAGAGTCTCAAAAACAACAGTGGCAAGTAGGCACATGTCCCAGAGAAGAAAGCATCATTCAAGAATAGACGTACCATTAGCAAATTAATTTCCTCTTTCCTAGGAAGTGACGAAATGAGACAGAGACAAACTGCCCAAGTGAGAATTAATGGGCCTGCTTCTTTCATTTCAAAAGTATCAAAACTGGATATCAATGTGTCCATCTGCTGAATATCAGTCAAGGAAAAAATAGAAGCACCCTGCCTGACAAATGACCAAACAAATGTTCTGAAATTAGACAGGAATACATAGAAGATAACTACAAAAAAGAAAAGCAACTGACATCAGAATCACTAAGCACCAGTAAAAGATTAACAGAAAACTCATATTCTTTAAGACAGATGAAATCTTATACTTAAGCGGCCTGAGAGATGCTAAGTGAATCAAATACATCAACCAAAGAGCTCCATTGATATACTTGCAACATTTACCACCAATCTATGTTTCATCCAAATGTCAATGAAATGAAACTAAGAGCAAGGAAGACAGAACCTGAAAGGAATGTCATCATGAACTAACTGAAGAAGATTTTCCAGGTCCAGAGTTTCTATAAGGATGAGCAAAAGCTGGATTTTTGCATGATAACAACACTTTAGTGCTTCTGATGACACCGCTAGCTTCCCAAAGTTATAGGTCCCTGATAAGATCCCCTGTGGCATGATGTTAATGAGCCAGAATAAGGAAAAGAAATGAATCTAAACACCATTATCCAGAAAAAGAGCAATATACCTTGTATATAGAGAACAATTTCTTCCAAGTTTCCCCATTACAAGTACAAAGGGACTCATAATAAATCAGAAAGAGGATGTCCAAAACCAGATTGTCCTCAATCAGAGTCTCCTCCGCCCACAAAGTGAAAAGATCGACATCCTACAAATGATAAAAGTCGGTATATAGGACAAGGCAATCAGGATAAGCTGATGAAGCTATTGTTTGTCACTTAGCTGACAATATTCATGAACATCAGATATCAGAAGCCTCAATTCCCTTTCCCATTATTACAATGTGAACCACAGCTTAAAAGGCATAAATTCTTTGGGATCGTACCATCTGCTCAGGATGACAGGAGGTAAGAAGATCCTGCAGCACCGAGATTAATTTTCTTTGGAATCCATCAGAAATCAACTTTACCACTTCTTCTTTAACAATGTTTCCTTCATTGGAGCCAATTCCAACATATACTGCACAAACATTGATGATCAGACATTAGAGTGATAAGAATTCACAAATTAGATCATCACCTAAAGGCAATTTTGTTGAGCGAAAAGAAAGAGTTTCCATGTTGTGATCCATGCTTTGAGTATTCCACGACAGGAAAAAAAAAAAAATGACCGAAAAGGTAAGAATCGCAAAATGAAAAATGTGCTAATGATTAAACAAAGAATATGGTGGACTTACAAGTATGCATGATAATCCACCGAGTACACTTCAGCAAGCACTGTCGCTCAACGTAGTAATTAAGCAATATCTACATGGCAACAGAAAAAAAAAAGAATGAAAATGGCAGAAGGTTCAGACAACTTCCTAAGCATATGATACAAAGACACCACTCTTTCATCTCCATAAGCAAATAAATTAAAGGCATAAATCAGCTCACAATGCCCCATACCGAACACCCAAAATCACCCAATACGTTAATTGGATAGCCATAAACAAAAAAAAAAAAAAAAACCTCTAAGGAACATTCTTTTAACAATCAGCAGCATTTGAGACTAGGGCTAAAAATAAGTGGGAAAAAGTTGAAGCAGAGTGCAAAAGTGAGTACATGGATGACATACAGAGAGAGAGAGACAGAGAGAGAGAGAGAGAGAGAGAGAAGCTCACAACGTGTAGGTATTCTTCAACTGCAGAATCACGCGCTAAATTATTGCTCTCAAGAGACCTCTCTACAAGGATATAAGATTGCACCTCATCTAATCCCTGAAACAAACAAGAAACCAAGTCAAACGCATCTAAGGGAACACTTATTCGCTTAATCAACAATACATTTACTTGAAAATCAACTGATTCCAAGATTAATTTCCCAACAAAACCAAAAAAGAACAAAAAACCAAAAAAGAACCCAAAAAAAAAAATGTAGAAAAAGAGATTACCAGATAGGAGCTAATGTGGAGAGCCTTATCTTTCAATTCAGGCTTTACAGTCAGCTCGTGAGAGCCAATTTTGAGTTGCGGCGAGTTCAACGCCTCTTTGGAGTTCGCATGCGGTTGCTTGAAGCAAGATACAGTGTCGAGGAACCACGCATGGTTCTCCTTCAACTTCTTCGCCTGCAAACAAAAAACAAAAAAAAAAAAAGGAACGAAAACAAGGAACACACAGAGTCACGATACGACACCGTATTTTAAGTATTCCAAAAACAGACAAGAGAGCGAGAGGGATTACCAGGTCTGGAGGGAGAGGAAAAGAGAGAGAGGCGTTCTGGAGCTCGGTGAGAAGAGAAGTGAACGGGTCCCACCAGAGAGCGGCATCGACGGACTTGGGACTCGCCATTCAGGCAGTTGCTCACTCCCACTCCCACTCCCACTCCACTCTCACCTTCAAAATATTTGTTTGTATTTTCAAAACCTAGAACGGAGAGGAGAAGGAGAAGGAAGAAGAAAGAAACCAAAAAGAGGAGCAAAACAATAATTTTTAATTTTATTTTTAATTTTTCGCGCTTTATTGGGCTTTTTCCATCGGAGAGCCGCTGCGTGGGCTCGGCTTGGGGCTCGCCCTCTACGAAGATCGAAAGGGTTAACAGCCGCAACCAGTCAACAACGCAAACGATTTGCCGTTTTCATTTAGAATACGGTGTCGTTTTCCCGAAAGCAAAACGAAGCAGAACAAAAGTGGGATGACCGAAGCCGAAGCCCAACATGAAACCCTAGTTTAATGCAAATGACCCAAATGTTGAAAACTACCAGCAGGCCCAATGCCGCTGTGCTTCAAGTCCAAGCCAATAGTACATTAAAAAAGAATTACGATGCCGTTTCTTTCATCTCTTTCGGCAACAAGACCGAACGCACAGGAGATCGCCGAATCGCAGTGCAAAACGAAATCGGCTGCTCTCTGCAGTCAAGAAGAAAAAAAAACCAAAATGAAAATTAATATGTTTTTTAGAAAAAATGGACGCAGTAATGTAAAAGAAAAAAAAAAGCAGACAAATACTTAAATAAAGAAAATCAAGAAACGCAAATCCATATGTTCTGAAACGAGAAAAAGCAAGATTTCAAGAAGGAAGGTAGGAAAAACGAGAAAGAAATATTAAAATCCAGAAGAACAGTAAAAGCACAGGCCAATATAACCAAAAAAAAAAATCGAAACAGGCAAAATCAAGAGTACGAGTAAAGGTATAATGAAAACTAGACAAAAAAACAGTAAAATCAAGAACACCAAAAGATTAAATCAAATAAAAGAGAGGAATAAAAATTAAAAGAAACACAAAAGAATTTGACAAACAAAAGAGAATATGAAGAAAAAAGCAGAGACAAATAAGATTTCATACCTGTTTAGTTCATGTGGCTCTGCCTCTGCAAGAAGAAGGTTTTGACAACTGAAAACAGCGGGGGGAATGAGTTTATTTATAGGAGGGCCGGCAATCCCTACGCCCTGAGGATTATTTATCACGCATTTTTTAAATTTTTAGCCGTTAGGCTATGTATTTGTTTAAAGTGAATAAAACATTTATTCATTCATCTTTTCTTTTGTTCAATTTCTTCCTGGGACAAAATACAAGCAATTAATGTTAGGTTGAAGTGCAGCAAGAAATAAATTTTGTGTCCTATTTTTTTTCTTTTTCGGCCCAACTTTACGCCTACTTAAATTTTATTTTTTTTTTTGGTCATTTTAGGCCTACTTAAATTTTGGGGTTAGAGCAGGTGGAATACCCTAGTTGGGCTGAGCCCATTTAAACTTTAAAACCACATCCTCATCATTTGCGTGTGGTTTTAAATCACTTGACTCAAAACGTTTAACTAGGAGAAAAAAAAAATAACGACTTAACCCGATTAATATTGTACTCAGTTTTTAAGAGTAACTCAAATCGTTTAACAAGGAGAAAAATAAAAAAACCACTAAACTCAAGTAATACTGTACTCAATTTTAAGAGTAGAAATTCGGAATTCAAGTATCTCATAAAAAAAAAATCTAGAGTTTAAGTTCGAATTGAATCAATTAATAAAAAGAAAACATAATGAATTACAAAGTCAGCTAAATAAACAACATCAAATAACATTTTACGTAGGTTTAGTATCTATCATTAACCTTTTAAAAAAATAATAATAATAATATTTATGCTCGCATGATAATTTCAGAGAGTTTCACAAATAAATTTTTAGCAGTAGACAAATTTAACTTATTAAAATAAAAATATTAAAAGAAAAAGCTTAATTGTCTATCTTTATCTATATATATATAGCCTTTATCTTTCGATTAAAAAAAAAAATCATTAACCTACGCGATATGCACCTGTCATCCTTTATTTTCCAATATATTGCATTTATCTATTCTAAAAGCAGTTCAACAATTTTTTTAAAATCATCATTTCTACAAGTTCTACCTCGTATGTCTTCCATTTCTGTCGTTAAGCGAGGGGCGGGCACAACTTAAAATTGAGATGAAATTCATTTAAGATCTTTATTTGGTGTGCATTATTTTTTTCTAAAGCCAAACCATCTTTATATTAAACGCCCTGTTGAATATATCCAACCCATAAATTATTGAGTTAATATACAAAAATATCACTAATTTTATATAAAATAACAAATTTAGTACTAATTTTAAAAAATAACAATTTATTCTTTTTAATTTTTTTATAACAAATCTAATACGCTGTAAAATTTGTTAAATTGAATTTATTTATTTCGATAATATTACAATAACATATATAATTATTATATCATCAAAACTGATATATTCCTATAAATCTGTTATCAAAATTCACAGATTCCGTTCATATGAAATCATTGCGTCATAAATTTATTATAAAAAAATACTCAAAGAATGATTAACTGTTATTTTTTAAAGTTAATACTAAATTTGTTACTTTAAAAAATGTTGATAATATTTTTGTATATTAATCCTAAATTATTTGTAGACCTAGTTACAACATTATCCAATATTCATCTTGCCAAGATAAAAAAATATATATTCATCTCCAATCAACTTTGAAGAGTAATTCTTTGGATGCAGACTAAAGATTCTATATTTTACTTTTTGTTAAGGTATTCAATATGATTAAATAGACGCTTACGAAATTTGTTTTTCGATAGACTTAATATTCTCTAATAAAATTATAGAATATCACCCAAATTTCTTATTTTTTACTGAAAAATAAAAATAAGATTCATCTCCAATTATCGATCGGTCATTTCTTTCCAATCGGCTTTTAATAGCCGCATTTTCAGATGAGTAGCGCAATGATTCTTGAGATATTTTGTTAACAACATGTCTTCCCTTTGTGCATTAGAAATTGAATGCTAAACGGCATGGTTGGTGGGTCATTTGACCTTGTTTAGAAACCTAACGTCGCTGTTCATGCCATTGGCACCAAACAAACAAAAAATATGCCACATAAGATACTGATTTCTTAATTTATGACAAGCACTCAATTGATCTCTTAGTTTTTTATTATTTTTTTTGAACTGGATTGACCTAAGAAACTTTTCTTCAATATTAATCATTTTTTTTTATTTTCGTGTTACATCATGCTTGTGAATTAGATGTACATCGATCACAAAGTTTCACTGTCAACTTTACTGCATGTTCTGTTTTTCTGGAAGATTACACAGATTGCAAGCATAAAACTTCAAATTTAACAGCGAAACTTCAAGAAAGTTGATTCTTCATCATCAGACGCATACGAGCCATTGTCCTGAAAGCTATATACATTGATTGGTAGTGGCGCAAGCTCGTCCTTATGAACGACTTATTTTGGTGCGCAGGAAAAAAAAGTGCTTTCGAATCCAGTTTCGTTGGCCTGGGGAATGGATTTGGATGTGTTAAGCTTGGAATTTGGATCCATGTCACTGCCAAGGATTGATGAAGTGTTGGGTCTTATCGGGCAAGCCTCCACTATCGAACGAATACAGGGTCTTCAAAAGAAACGTGACTGAATCAAGAAATCATATGCACGCAACGCAACACCCCAACATGCAGAAGCAAGGAAAGCGAGAATTGAGAAATAATCTTGGTTGATCGATGTCATGAACAAAAATAATAAAAGATTCATGATTTAATAGAAAGTAAAAGTATTGTCATAAATATTGTATTCTACTGATAAGCGTTGAATGAGTCAATCATGAGATTTTGGGTTTGAGTACTACGGTTAAAATATATAGTGGAGTTAAAAATACGTAACATTCCCTGAGTCACAAATATATTGAATTTGATCTGGGCCTACAAGGTTTGTTCATTAATAAATTTAGTGTGTACTGATCCGACCTACCTACATATGATTAAATGGTGCAATAAAAAGAACAAAAAAAAAGTGACACTACTGTTACTTACAATAGGCACCCAAACTAGCATTAATAATAGGCATTCAAGCCTAGCATTTACATGTCCCATGGAAAATGGAAATTCGCACACACCCTTCTGAAATTCATAAACTTAATATAATTTTAACAGCAATAATTAATTCACGCATCTGTGACTCTTTCAATTCTGCTTGCTTTCTCTCTCTCTCTTTCAAGGTTTTATTACAGAATATTCTTAGAAGCACCTTGTAAGAGAACTGCAAACGTAGACTAATTAATGAGTGGGAGAAAATGGTGGCAAAGGAGGATATTTTCCATACTTGGAGTGGTGGAAGTAAGTTGGAGGAATCTTGGGGTATGGTTTCTTGGGGAATGGTTTCTTGAGGAATGGAGGAATCTTGGGGTATGGTTTCTTGAAGAATGGTTTCTTGAGGAATGGAGGAATCTTTGGGAGAGGAGGGAGAGGCTTATAGTAGACTGGTGGGATTGTTGTTTTGTAGATTGGAACTGGAGGTGGTAGAATCTTGGGAATTGGAGGCTTCTTAAATATTGGTGGTTTCGGCTTGTAGATTGGAACTGGTGGAAATGTAACCTTGGGAATTAGAGGAGGCTTGATGATTGGAATAGGAGGGGGAAGAGGCTTCTTGAAGATAGGAGGAAATGGCTTCTTGATTTTGGGTATTAGTGGGGGAAGCGGTTTCTTGAATTTTGGTATTAGTGGTGGAAGTGGCTTTTTATAGACTGGTATTGGTGGAGGGAGAGGCTTTGGAAGGAGCGGAGGCAGTACCTTTGGTGGGAATGGTGGGAAGATCTTTGGAGGGAAAGGAGGCAGGATCTTAGGTGGAAATGGCTTCTTGAATTTGGGTATTGGTGGTGGAAGTGGCTTTTTATAGACTGGTATTGGTGGAGGGAGAGGCTTTGGAAGGAGTGGAGGCAGTACCTTTGGTGGGGAATGGTGGAAAGGTCTTTGGAGGGAAAGGAGGCAGGACCTTAGGGGGAAAGGGATAGCCAAAGTAGTGGCTTAGTGGAGGAAATTTCCATTTAGGAAAAGGTGGCAATTTATGTAGAGGAGGGTGCTTGAAGTAAGGCAACAAGAATTCTGAAGTGCATGTTACTGGTGAGAATTTCAACTTGTCTGCCAGCCCAAACATCTGTTTTCCATTGCTTATTGATTTGAAGACGATCTTGGAGGATTCCAAGCCATTGTTTGCAGCGCATGGAGTAGCAGACGCACTGTGAAGCTGTGCATAGCATTCTTCCTTCAATTTTCCATCTTTTACAATGTCATTTGGAAGAGACACTTTGAACTTTCCCTCTTCATCCAACACGCCAAATCCTCTTGTGCTGAACTCTCCATTTTCTGGCTTGCAATCAATGGTTATACGAAGCCCTGCGCAAATAGCAAATACTATAAACTACCAATTACAAAAATAGCCATGAATGCTCTGAGGATCACTCTACCAAAACAGGTGATGCAATTAAGATCAACTAGTTAGGAAAGACGGGGGGGAGGGGGGAAAAGGCAGCTTTGCATTGGCAGGTGGCATCTGCAGGATTCCACAATTGTTAATTTGGCCTTTCTTTACCATTCTTCAAAACTCACTGTTTTGATACATAAGTGAGTGAGAAATCAATAATGCGGCCCCTTCACTTCTGGTAAAAGGAGTTCATCGTCATGCCCAATAAAATATTGGTAATACAACAAATAAATAATTTTTTACAACCATATTTATAAAATGTGTAACAAAAAAATAAAACGATTATTAATTTTTTCATTCTACAAATTATCATTATTGTTACACAAATTACAACGATTATTGTATTATAGATACTGATTGACACAATCCACATAAGAACATATACATTTATCCTGCTAAAAGAACAGCTAGACAGACAAAATGATCTAAAAATCGCATTTTTGTGTGTTTTTCACTCTCGCTGAGAACCAATTCATAGACTGAGGTCAAAAATGGTGTCAAGTTGGTGCCCAGCATTAATCAGTATAGTAGTACTGTAGCAGGGTACATTGTAATTAATAGCAGTGTACCCCTCCTGCAGGAGCAAGCGAAAATTCTCACCATGCTACACAAAGTTAATGTATTTTTAGCATATCCTAGAAAACAAATGTACCTGAAAAGGCCTGGCTAGCCTTAATGTTACTCTGTGCACAGTCTGCACATTCTCCTGCCCCAACTACCTCAACTGTTGACTCATCCCCGTAGCAGAATGTTGAAGCAAATAGCAAGTACACATAAAAGCACAGAAGTGCTCCCCGAAAGAGGGGAAGAATCTGCATTGGGAACCACACTTATGTTCCCCCAAAAAATAAAGAAGCTGTAAATTAGCCTTCTAAAAGGATTGGAAGCAAACATGGAATGACGGAACTCGAGACGCTTAAGCTCGTTATATAATGTGATCATCAAAGGCTGTGGCATGAAATGCAAACCGACACATAATTAAGAGTCTCACATGCGGCTAGGGACCCTCATAAGATGGCCTTCGTTTCTGGGGTTGAAAAAGAAGGTAACGTGCACACCGGCTTCATTGGTCCATCAAAGGGCATTATCTTCATTGAATGAGCTCTCAACTGTGCGTGTAACAGCTAAATCGTTCTGTGCCTTCTCTTTTTAAACCTACTAACTAGCTCTCATAAATACTTCGCTTTGACAAAAGCAGGTGGCTTCAGAATTACAAAATGCTCATGCTTTAATGGAAAGGGTTTGAATACAGGTACTGAGCAAAAGCTTCGGTACTTCTACTGAAACGTATACAAAAATAATTTTCTTCTTTTTTTAAAAAAATTAAAATTAAATTTAAATAAATATTATCATAAAATATAAAATGTATATATTATATAAGATTCTCTATAAAAAATTTTTAAATTTTTTTTTTACTAAAAAGGTAAAAAATATTATTATTTTATTAAATATGTGTAATTTTAGTATATAAATGTTATCTCTGTAAGCCTAACTTTTCTCTAATTAGAAAACGCAAGTTATAGGCTTACGGCGTTCCATGACTTGCTTGCTGTCCAGAAAAAGTACATGGCTTAATATCATTTCTAAGACACAACACAACTTCAGATGAATCAATTGCAAAGTCTGTCAACCTGAGAACTGCAATCTCGTAAACAAAAATAATCTGGGCCACTTTATTTCAATTAATAGTCAGTTTATTTGTTATAAAATAACTTATTCTTATAAAATATTCATAAAAAAAATATTTATAGTGAAAATAATAATTTTTTTTATCACTTATTTAAAATATATTTTGCATTTTTCTCAAAAAATAATATCAATTTAAAAAAAAGAAAAGTTATTTTTCCTAAAAATTTCAATATTTTTCCCAAAATTTTCCTAAGTTTTCCATTATAAAATATTTTAAGTGAAACAAATAACAAAAAATTTAAAATGATTTTCTTTTAAAATATTTTCATTCAAATAAACACACACCCCAAGTCAGCAGTCAAATTCCGAACATACTGCAAATATCCTAAAATTTCATCAATCCTTTTGTTAAGGTAAAAATCAGTACTGCCTTTAATGGGCCCAATAAGCCACGAGCCCAATAAGAAAATGCTCTCCTCTCCCACGTTACCTTGGGGTTTTCACATGTTTGTAGAGCCACCATTAAACTTGCTGGGTTTATTACAGCAAGATGTGGCGGGTGTTTACTGTTTGCTGGCCCAGAGGGGCGGCCAGCTAAAGTCTATTTCATGTAATTGGCTTCTAAGCCTCCTTGTTAATTTAAAAAAAAAAAAAAGTGGGGCAAAAGATATCTTAACGTGAGAATTGTATTTATTATAATTACCATATTGAGTTGCAGATTTAAAGCATTTATTTATTGTTTTTACTATTCAGACGCTAACTCAAGTATCAGAGTACAAACACTAAGTCTACCATTAGCACCATAGCCTCTCTGTCTCGCAGGTATCTAACTCATCAGCTCAATAGCCTTAACTTAATTAACCCAAATTTTCACCCCAAAATTTGACTAATCAAGCTTCATTAACGGTGAGTCCAACCATTGAGAGGCAACCTTCGTGGGAATTGTTTGCACAACACGAGGATAGAACTTAAATTCTTAAACCAAAAATATTGTCGCAACATGAAATCCAACCATCCTTGTGTCTCCCGTGCAAGTTGCAAGAGGCAGCAGTGGGGACTCCTGAAATTTCCAAAGTCATATGCCAAATTCAATTGACAAACATTTGAACAAGGGATTAGCTGTTTTTAGCTCTATTGATTCTGATTGGCTAAATGGCTGACATTGGATCTTATGTTAAAAATAACATCTTAATAAGGTTCTTGATAATAATTAAAGTTTCGTCATGCTCTGATAAATGATGATGCTGATGCTCAAAATGAGCTGTTAGATTGTCATAAAGAGTCCACATTTTTAGTTACGTGAAGGACCCCGATTTTGACGTGATGCATACCAAACAGTTCATCAGACCCAAGGGCTTGCGCGAATCAGAATGATGGATGGCTTTCGCACCGCGGATATCTTTCACACGAAACTGCTATCTACAACATTAATTGGATGATAATGACAATTTCCTGCGCCGCATCCAGTCTGCCTAAATGGGTTTCAAAAAATGGTTATTGGGTGTATACCTTTATAAATTGGGTGTTTCAAGGGGTTGAGGGGCTGAATCCTCCTTAAATTTGTGAATTTTCTTGGTCACAAAAGTTGATGTGCAATAACACTTAAATTGAGATACTGAAAAATATAAAAAGAAAGAAAGAAAATGGCCGTGAGGCGATTAAGATACCCTTAGAAAAAGAAAACAATAGACGTGACAAAAAAGAAAAGAAACGAAGGGATATTGACATCTTACCCCCTTTAGCTGAAAGAACCAATTTCGTCAGGTGGTCATTTTGCTAGAATCTGGAAAAAATCACATGAATTCCATATGGGTATGGCTCTATGTCGAGTCATTAGGCGGCTAAGGCCTCGGAGAATTAGTCGAAGCCCCACCCTACACTACAGTGCCAACTAACCCGCCAAGCCCTTACGATAAAATTGACGTACTGATAATATATTCTACGTAGAAACTCTAATTGATCAATGCCATAAATGAGAGGATGCGGACAGAAATAGTTTGCATTTGGCGATAAAATAGGTAAGTGTATAATTGTTCTTTTTTATGCTTCAAGGCATAAACATGAGGAATGACCACTTTTCAGTTACAAAAGAAAATGCGCGTCATCACAATAATCATCCTCGATCTGTTTCTTCTGTTTCCTTTCTTCTTTTCACTTTTGTTATAGAAAGAACGAGAATTATGGCCATCGATTGGCAAGGCCTGCGTGCTTGGAGCAGGCACTCCTTGCTTCCCATGCAAGTAAATGGCATTCACCCCCTGGCCAAAAGAATTCAAATCTTTTAAGTTTTTACTTATTGTGGGGCAGTTCATTTGGTGGGTGCCATTATCTCTAGGGTACGGTGCTTCAAAATGATTCGTCACGAATGGTCCCAACCGCGAACTCACGTTCAATTGCATTGAGAATGTAACATGCCAACAACTCTTAAGAGGAATCCGGGACCCTGGTGCTATCCTTGGGCAGAACCGAGAGCCTTAACCTCGGCAGGAAAAGTGAGCACTTCCCCAGATATGAAATATTAATGCATTTGATTAATGTTACAACCAACTCACGTTTGCTTCTTTAGGGCTAGCAAGACGAAAGTGCATCGTTTAGCCAAGCCACCAATTCTTTCACCAGTACTGATAATATGTTCTACGAAGAAACTCTAATTGATAGAAACTCTAATTGATCAATGCCATAAATGAGAGGATGCGGGAGGAAATAGTTTGCATTTGGCGACACAATAGATAAGTGCATATTTGTTCTTTTTTATGCTTGCAAGGCATAAGCAAGAGGAATGGTCACTTCTTAGTTACAAAAGAAAATGCTCGTCAACACAATAATCATCCTCGCTCTCTTTCTTCTGTTTCCGTTATCGTTTTCACTTTTGGTATACAAAGAACGAAAATTATGGCCATAAATTATGGCCATCTATTGGCAGGGCCTGCATGCTTGGAGCAGGCACTCCGTGCTTTCCATGCAAGTAAATGGCATTCAGCCCGTCGTCAAGAGAATCCAAATCTTTTTAAGATTTTACTTATTGCGGGGCGGTTCATCTGGTAGGTGCCATTATCTCTAGAATGCAGTGCTTCAAAATGAATTGTCATGAATGGCGCCAACCGCAAACTCACGTACAATTCCATTGAGAGTGTAACACGCCAACAACTCTCGAGAGCCTTAACCTCGGCAGGACATGCGGGCACTTCCCCAAGTATGAAATATTAATGCATTCGATTAATGTTGCAACCAACTCCCGTTTGATTCTTTGGGGCTAGAAAGACGAGAGTGCATCATTTAGCTAGCCAAGCCACCGAATATTTCACCAATACTTTAACAGTGGTCGACAAGTGGTAAAAACAGAGCACTACTCTTCACCATGAGTCATCTAGCATGACCCTCTGCAAAATGGAAATTTATGACCAGCAGATACTAAACCCTTTACAGCCTCAGGTTGATCAGCATGACAAGATGATAAAAGAGAAATGAGCATATGCAACGGGGAATTTCACAAGATTTAAGAAAATTATATCCTTCCCACCTCAATTGGAGTTAGTTTTCCTCAAAAAAGGCTCAACTTCCAAAATTCTTCAAAAAGATATAAAATGTCAAAAAAGGTTTTTGCATGCTACAACAGCGAGGCAGGTCTTTTTAGGCCTAAATTTTTGAGCTTTCCCCTGAGCAACAAATGCACCTAGCGTGAGTTACAAGAGTCTGAACTTTGCTATAGTGTTGCAGCTGAACATATTTTGCCCGTCTACTTTTTCTTCTTAGATTTGGTAGATTGCGACTGAGAATATGCAGTTCCCTGAACATCACAAAAGCAGAAAAGCAAAACATGAGCAAAAACTAACAGTCGACCCCAGATTTCAGTATATAGAGGCTAGGAAATTATACACTTCAAAGTCCTCCAATGACAGGGTGATGGGCTGAAAAACTTACAGAAACAGAGGATAAAGAAAATTTTAAAATGGCTGAGCACAGAAGAGAAAATCTAACCTAATAATCAAAATAACAACTTGCACGTAAATCTCTGCAAGCACAATGAAGCAAATAAAAACACACCTCAAGCCATTCATCCAGGGAGGCATCTCTAGTCGCAGTTCCAACTTCAACCTTTGGGGCTCTCTTTGTTTTCTGTCCAAACAAAAGCAGCAACATTAGAAAATTTCTACAAAGCAAATAACAAAAACACCGCTAACAGGCAAACATTTAAAGCGACCTGCCAGGACACACCCATAAAAAACACAGGCCTATCTAACACAGATTTGTCTGCCACAAGCGCAAGTGCAAACCAGACGTGTTTCTCACATGATACACAGATCATCAACTTTGTCAATGAACTGATTTATCTAATATGACACAATTACCAATTGTAATAATAACCATGCAATAGATCAGTAATAAATTAATACTGTTTGTCCACACGCACAATATTTTAAGAATAGTTGCTAAAATGGATATTCTTATGAGTAAACAAATGGCATATACAACAAGAATACATCACAGCAAATGACTACCTTGGAAAGGTTCTGTATTTGACCATGCAACCATAAACCAAACAGGACAAGGAGAGCAACTCCAAGGGTAACGAGAAAAACTGACTCCATGCTGAGGAAACCACCAGGTTCAACGACTTCAATGGTACCATTGTAAAAGACACTTTGATATGGATGTTGGTCTATCTCGTAAATAATGGTGCCTACCAGATCAAAGTTTCCAGGCTGCAGAAAATTCACAAAACATGTAAGCTCAAAGCTTCTTCCCTAGAATATATGCCAACTGAAGCTAGAAAGAAGATTAAATATTCATTGTGCCAAAGGATAATAACCACAAAATCTTACAACACTTTCAGATCAATGCATTCTACCTGCAAAAACTTGCTCACAGCAAAAATGTATGGGAAAGTAGCCTGTGCAGATGGTGGCACAGTTGCATTGTTGAAGGCCTACGACCAAGACACAAAAAAAGAGTTGAATAGGATGCTAAAGAACCTCAATTGACAACAGCAAAATAAATCAGTGGGAAAGTTTCATCCAAAACATTCTAGAGAACTGCAAAAATAGACAACTAACTGGCCCAGAAAGTTACGGTACATGATTTAAAATAGTTGCAAGGAATGTACAAGCGAACATCAATACAAGTGAGTCTGCAACACAAGGAAATAATATATGCTGCTTATTGTTAATCAAGCATCGACCTGAAACTTTGCGCTGCTTCGTTCAGCTATACTTCAAGATTATCATCTCTGACTCTATTAAAGTCTCAAACAGAGTAGAAAAATTCAAATGATAAGACAAGATCGACAGACTGTCAACTAGCAAATCATTCTAGATTAGCAGAGGGAAGGTAAAGCATCCCCGATCCCCACCGGTATCAATGCAAGTTTCATGTCATTGGTGATTGAAGTGGTTATAACCTTCAGTGTTTGCTTACAGAAGGTTATACCACAATACTCATAGACTAAAGAGAAATTTCAAAATTGATTTCAGAACCTGCCAGGTTTAAAATCATACATGGGCCTCAATTAACAATATCCACACAACAGTGAACTCCAACAATCACAGGCGAGCAACTGTCAGAGTACTTCTGGACAAGACGATTCCAGTAATTGACTTTTTTGGTGAGGCATTTGGTGTCTCTGTATGTGTGTGTGCGCGCGTGTGCGTGTGTCAGAGAGAGAGAGAGAGAGAGAGAGAGAGGATGATGAGGTCATCATACCTGAGCAGTGAGATTCTGAATTTGATATTGATGATCAATGGGTAGATGAACACTAGCTTTAATTGCAATGACATTTATGCTCAACTCCCCTGAATGTTATTTAAAAAAGAGAACAGTGAGAAAATGCTATGGACATATACATCAATCACCTAGGAATAAAAAAAAATAATTAAAATTGCTTTAAAGTTTAAACTATAAAACTACACTCTTAAGTTATGAGAAGTATGAAGGTCACAAGAAAAACATGGCAAATCATTGCTTGTCATAATGCATTATTCAAGTACCATCATTTTTCATTCCAACGAGTAGTTCAGTCTCTTCTCCAGCAGGCACCACTGCACAGACCAACATCAAGATAAACTCAACAAACAACCATCTCCCATCCGTCAAAGAAAAGGCAAATAAACCATTATATTACTTGTATATATTAGAGAAAAGGAAACAAGTCTATAGGCACTGCTAGCTAAATTCCTTACCACGGGCGCTATTTTTGGGGAAAACGCAGACTGTATCAACTCCAGGAGCTGGGCTAAAATTCCCATCATCGAAATCCTGGGCATCCTCACCAACAATCCCTAGATCAGTAGCTTCCTCAGCAGCCTCTACAACCTCGGCTTCTGAATCTGACTGACACCTCGCAACTACAAAGGCCCAAAAGTGCCAAATTAGAGCAAATCCCATAGACAAGAAATTCATTTCAACCATATTAGATGCAATCTTTTTTTTCCTTTTTCAATAAGAGCAGTGATATATAGCACAAAGGCTTTTTCACGATTCTTCACGAATTAATTTTTTCACTGATGTGGTGAGGAGTTTTTTGTAATTTTACTTTTGTCTTTTAAAGCTAAATCCTAGGTAGATTTAGTGTTACCCTAAAATTTAGAAGCTCTCGTGAAGTTTCGTAAAGAAACTTTCGTGATATTTATCTTTATTCTTTCAATAAAAGTACCAAAGTGCACGAACGACAGTATAATCAGATGAGACATAAATTCCTAGCTATGCAATTTCCACAAGCATCAAATGAGATTAAAGCCATGTGAATGACCATTTGCCATCACTTTCTCACACTACGAAATGAGAACAATGTGCAATTTCGCTTTCAAAAGCAACAAAACTGTATCCAGCAAAGCACCTTTCATGCCTTCTTTAATACAAACAAGAATCAGCTCAAAAAACAACATTCATTCAAAAGCAAGTAAAGCCCTAACCGAAAGCTCATCAAGCGAAAAGCTCATCTATAACGGCATAAACTCGAACAACAAAAAAGACGGGCCAAATTTCAATCTTTTTTTTAATAAAAAAAAAAAAAACTGAATTATCTGGTGACAATCAGATCTCAATTAAACAGATCACAGTGATCGAGCTGGATGCACGAAATTCCAAGCGAAATTACACACGAAACAACTGGCAACAAACAGCATCTAAATTCCAATTAACAAAAAATCACAGCGTGCAAGAGAGTAGAGGTGTGGAAGCGCGTGCGGATCTCAGATCTAGGAATTGAGAAGGTGTTCACCTTGAAGAAGAGGAGAGGCGAGGAGGATTAGTGCTAAGAACAAAACCCTAACAGACTTCAACGTAGCCATTTCTCTTCTGGTTATAATTAACCACCGAGCTCTCCAGAAACAGGCCAAAAAATCTTTACTTGCGCTGTCGGGTCAAAAGATTTGAGGTTATTTATTCGCTGCTCAGAATTGCAGCTTGCCTCTGCCTGCCTTCATCTATCTCACGAGATAAACGTTGCCGTTTCGTTTCAATGGCTGCTTCATTGGCCTTTTGCGAGCCGGTCATTTACCCTTTTATTATGACACTAAAATAAATTAAAATACTTGTATAGGTATATAATCTTATTTTTTGATTTTTAGGTAATGTATTTTTTTTTTCTTTAAAAAGTTTTGGTTCATAACTATAATTTAGTGTCTTCTCCATATATTATTGAAAAGGGTAAATGACCCGACGAGTAAAATTAGAATTGAATTTAAGCTTTTATTTATTTAAAACGTTTCTATATTTTGATGGAAAATTTTTGAACATTTTCAAACCAATTTAGGACTCTATCTTTGTTAAAACTCTTAAAAAAATTTATAATCATGGATGCCAAAATCCGATGGAACAAAATGAGAAACGTAAGTAGCTAGCCTGGCTTAAATAGATTCATATGTTTTATCTTATGATCATTCGATAAACTAATCTTTTTTCTTATTCATAAATAATCTCATGTAACTTTTCATCTTATACAACAGTAATAGTCAATCAAATAGACTTGTTTTGTCAAAAAACTAAAATTACTGAATATACATCAATTTGTCGCTGAAATACTAGCAAGTAGCGACGACGTGCTCGATGCCCGACCCCAAAAATCCTATTTACTGGATTAGTCAATTGGGCCATGGCCGAGCTGAAAGCCCTTCAGTATGCGATTCGAGTCCGTTTTTTATAACGGACCGCAAAACAGTCCAGGAGAAAGATTTTATATGGCCCGTGTGGTGAATAGCAAATGCCCAGTTCAGTATTTATTATTATTCGATGTCCCAAGGTTGGACCTCTTATTCCTATATTCGAATCCCAATAACTCTGTTATCAAATATATATATATTATATGATACATAGATTTCATAGATTTCAAAGCCTGGCTGGCAAATATCATTTAGAAGTACAATGTAAATTTGCAATACTTGTGGAGAATAATCAAATATAGTAAAAGGATGACAACAAAAAAAATGAAAAAGAAAGAAATCAAGTTGACATGAACTGCACTCTTTCTGGAGCATAGCTACTAACATTACACAGTCAAATACAAGTGGATCAAGAAACCCGAGTCATCAATAAAGAGAGCCCTCTCTTACAGCTCATTTTTAACCTGCACGTCTCCATTGGGTAATGATGCTTGTGCTTGAGCAAGCCGTCTTGATTCCTGCAATAAATAAAGATCCTCAAGCTCAGAAGCTAAAAAGTACTACAACCGTGGTAAGCCCCTGCTCTTGCTCTAAGCCAGAGCTGATCACAATCTGTTAGTCAATTAGCTCCACTACTTCCATATTTTATCTGAATTTGAAGATTATAGTAAAATACAGATTCGCGAAGACAAGTAAACAATATGACAAATGCTTTCATCATGCAAAACTTTATTAGACAACTAGGACAATGGCGGATAGCTCCTAGCCATCAAATTTCATGCTTACTGGCACTGTAGGAAAGTATCATTTTTCATCAGCAACTTAACACTAGAATAATGGAATTCTCTGAAGACTGAAGGATTTTGCAAAACTAAGCTCTACTGGACAATCCTAGCACCGTGACTTGCTTATTTCACTTTACAAGATGTCATGGAGAACAATTTGACATGCACTAGATAAAACTTACAGCAGCAGAAATTGCACGAATTTCCCTGTATGATTCAACCTCATCAGGAAAAGCCTGCTCAAGTTCCTCCAGAAGATGCTTTCGTAAACTCTGTAGAATCCATTATGTGACGAATGTCACATGTGACAAAAGAAACACAAATTGAATGAATGTTTTTGACTCAACATCACAATAACATAACAACACAGAGTGCTAACATAGGATAGTAGTAACTAAAGAATACCTTGAATGCATCAGTTTTGCCTTTCGTGACTTGATTTTTAGCGATGCAACTGTTTAAAACATCTCGAGTGAATTCATCTGGATTCTTCCCGTCATCTATCAAACTAAACAAACAAGCAAACTTGGCATTAGATGCCCAAAATACAAGCTAAGATTGAGGTACGTGCAGGGGAAACAAAAAAAAAGACAGGAGAGAGATAAACTCACCTAAGGACCTCCATAGGAACTTGAATATTGCACTTCTCAGACAATTTAGCCATATTATCGAGCTCCATAACTAGATTATTGCTACAAAATGATGCGTCAATGTCAAAATCACATAATACACCAAAATACAAATCCTACTTTTAAAAAGACCAGCGTACAAGACCCAAAAAAGAAAAAACAAAGGGGGGAGGATAAGTAGGAAGAACGGTACAGGCGTTGGAGGAGAGGAAGCTGGGAGGCAGTGTTAAATGAAGAAACAGTGAGGTAAAGCTGATGGAGGAGTCCTAGAGTCTTCTGGATGGAGTTGATGACCTGGTTCAGGTTCTGCTTAGGATCATCTGCAGCTGTTGCCGCTACTGCTGCTGCTGTTGTATCATTTTCTTGATTAGACAACATTCCACTGCCCCCAGTTCCACCAGTTCCCCCCTGTTGCATTCTGCAATGGATCCATAGTGTATCTGCCATTTTTTTAAGATTAAAAAAAATAACAAAAATAAAACCCATTAAACTACACAATTTGATGCAAATAAGTGACGAAACATTGTGATCTCAAACTTCAATGCGGAATAAGCCTATTGGAAACCCTAAACCTTTGTAAAATTTTTCAATATAATCCTAAACTTTATAAATTTTTCAGAATACTACTATAACTTTAAATTCCGTTCCATATTCAAGGCATAGTTCTCATCCTTCCCAGAAGAAACCCTAAATTTATAAAATAATTAAAAAAAAAACTCAAAAAATCAGCTCTCTCTCTCTCTCGATCTCCCACTCTCAGCCGTGCTCTCTCATCCTCTCGATCTTTGATTCTCTAGCCATATATGACAGTTGTCGACCTCCAAAAATAAAGTGAGACCCTTTTCATCCTCTTTTCACTTACCAAATCCATGGATATAAAAGGAAGATTGAAAGGTTACAAGCAAGATTGGATTTTCCACGAAACTAGTGAAGAAAATTACTTACCAGCAAGATTAGGAGGAAAATTTGTCCACGGATTCTTTATCTACTGCTTGATCAGCGGCATACAAGAATGATGTGCATGTGTTAGGGATCTAAGGCTAATTAAGAAGAAAGGGGAGAATTGCTCCAAAAAAAAAGAGGGAGACCGAAGAAGGATAGAGAGAAATGCCCGAAGAGGGAGAGAGGCAGAGAATTTTAGAGGAACAAAGGGGAGTTTCAGATAGAAATATAGTTTGACAATTTTCTTTTTCTTTCCAAAAAACAGAAGAGAAAATAGAAGTAATAGAGGGCAGAGCATATGGTTAAAATTTCTACTTATGATATATAATTTTTTTAACATAAAAAAATATATTATAAGTATATTAAATATTAAATTAATGGGTTAAAACTGATTTTTAAATTATTAACGTTTTCATTTAATTTAATTTCTCTTATAAGATAATACATTACTAAAGTACTGTTATATATGAAATTAATCATTCTAAATTCAACTATTACAGTTATAAGAGAATACATCACTATCAGAATATTATTAAATATGAAATGAGTACTCCAAATTCAACTATAATATTAATAAATTTAAAATTTATATATTATATTTATATTAAATATTTAACTTACGATAAAAAACAACAACACGAGAATTCAAACTTAAAATCAACACCAAGGCAGCTTACAGAATAGTGTGTTTCCTTTTGATATATAATTTGGATCCGATATTTAACACCAATCCAAATACTTGAAAAAATTGCCAACGAAATCTCATAAGTATTAACAAAAGCCCAATAAAGCCCATCAGACCAATCTTCGTACGATAGGTTGGTAATTTTTTCTTTTTTTGGGTTAATAGACTGGATGTGAAAAGAAAAGAGACTGTTCCACTGGGAACCGGTGCAGACCCAACAGGCTTCGGGCCTTCGATAAATACCACATATTCTACTTGGAGCCGCTCCTCTTTATCCACACCCTCTGTCCCAAATGACGTGGCACAAGGAAAAGTCCCGGAAACGGCGCCGTTGTTGTTCGTAATGAACAAGCCGAACCGCAGAGCCTTTCTCCTTTTTGTCTTGCCGTTGAAGGGCACTAACCACTACTGCCAATAAAAAGCTTCGATATTTTACTCCCCTACCGTCTATTTTAAAGGATTACTAAGATGCACGGACACGGATACAGAATATAGACACGATACAATATAAATATAGAGATACGAAAATTTTAAAAAAATTAAAACACAGATACAGCGTAGACACAGTTATAAAATATATTAAATATTATATATGTATGTATGTAATTTAAATATTTTAAGTAATTTTTATTTTTTTTCCGTATAATACATATTAATTATTATTATGATATTTTATAATATAACTTGTATTTTATTCATAATTCCTTCAAAAAATATTATATATGTGTGTATATATATATATATGTGTGTGTATACATGATAAAATATTTAAACAAATAATATATATATATATATGTTTATAATATACTAATTAAAATATCAAATACATATAAAAGTATCTGACACGTATATTCCAAGTGTCCGACACGTGAATTGCAAGTGTCCGATACGTGAATTACAAGCGTCCGACACGTGTATCCGAATTTTTTTATTTTTATTTTTTTGTTAAACACATTTTGGAGTGTCCGACACGTGTCCGAAGAGTGTCGGACGAATGTCGTGTCTGACACGTGTGTCCGACACGGGCACTCATCATTTTAGAAGTGTCTGTGCTTCCTAGACGGGTTACATGATCTCCAACAGAAAAATAAAAATAAAAACAAAAAAGAAACATGAACTAGCGTTAAATGTTTAGTAGTGTCAAATTTATAAGAAAAACGAAAACGTTCATGATCTAAAGAATTCGTCCAGACGATTTGTGTTGATGATGTATCGAAATTCAACAAATCGTCAATTTTTTATAATCATATTAATATTTTATATAATAACAAAATAAAATATATAATGCTTTTTTTATTATTTCACACAAAATAAAATTACAGCAAGTTGAAAGTTTATTGTATTTAGTTACATTGTCAGCACAAATTCTCTAGACATATCCTCTGATTGCTAACCACAGCCCTACAAAAAAGCGTAATCAAGTAAATTAATAAATTATTATATTTATTTATATATAAATAACAGAGCCAGTTTTAATAACCTGTCGGAAAATGATTAGTGGCCGGAAAGCTCTTGTTGAAAAAAATTTTTAAATTATAATTGTGTAGATTTATTGTATAATTGCGTAAATTATACATGTAATAAAAAAAATTGTAATTTTTTTTTCATTGTATTTATAATTCACATAATTATGCAGTAAATTCAATAAATTATAATTTAAAAATTTTTTTGATAATTTTTTTCTGACCTTATAACAATACTCCAACCTATAATTTAATCGATATTAAGTTAGTTGAGTTTGAGTCCAAGTGAATTAGGAAGAAAAAAAAAAAAAAAAAAGAGCGCATCGGGCATCTGTTGCAGAGTCGCGAGAGGGGTTGAACCACTAAAACAAAAACGCACCTAACAGCCACACAACGCCTGGGAAAAGGCTTCTCCTTTTCTCTGACTTCCCCATCGGTCCAGATTCGAAGAGCTCAACGGAAAACCATAGCCGAACCTAAGCTTAACCTTAAACATTAGTTATGGCCATGTTGTCCACGTCACTTTCCGGTCCGAAACCCGCAACCGCCTATTCCGCGCCCCAGTTCACGGGTCTTCGCCGGGCTTGCACGAGGCTTGATGACACCAACTCTCATTCTCACTCCTTTCTTCATAAACTGACTTTCTCTTCTCCCAGAAAGCCTTCTAGAGGTGTTGTCGCCATGGCCGGCACTGGAACGGTTCGTTTATTGCTGTTCCTCTGTCTTTTTCTTTTTTTTTTTGGAAAAAAAAATATTTTAGTTAATTATTTTCCCTCCTTCTACGCGAAATTTAGATATCCATTGCATTCTTCACTAAAATTTAATCGATTATCCCCTCATTATAATTTTCCCACATGTTCACCAAAAATAAATAAATAAATAAAATTTCCCACATTTTTAGAATCACAAGTTATTAAATTTGGCAAATTGCTGATTGGTTTTTTACCCTCTCGCCTTGCAGTTCTTTGTTGGGGGAAACTGGAAGTGTGTAAGTTCTACTCATTCTCACTGTTTTGAATTTTGAATTTTTTTCTTCAGATTAGTTTTTCTGTGGATGTGTGTTGTTTCCCTTTTATAGATTTTTTTTTTTTTTTTAATCCTTCAACTAGCAGATAGCAGAGCAATTGCTTGTTAGTCTTAATAATTTGTATGAAAAAGGGGAGAAATGGAGAGATATTCATGAAGGTAAAATTTTTAGTTTTATTTTGGTTTCTTCTACGTTCCTACTTATGTGTCGCGGCTTTTTTTGTTTGATACAGAATGGAACAAAAGAATCCATCAGCAAGCTTGTTTCAGACCTGAACAATGCAAAATTGGAAGATGATGTTGGTGAGATATTGTTTTCTCTCTTTTGGAACTTCATCTGCTTGTAGCTGGAATATCACTTGGATGTGGGCATTTGGTGGGGAGTGGTGTGCATTGATCTGTTTGTGAAAAATTTCTTTTTTGATTTTCAATTTTTACTGGGTTATGCAGATGTTGTTGTTGCACCTCCCTTTCTTTATATTGATCAGGTTAAGGCCTCATTGACTGATAGAGTTGACATATCTGCTCAGAACTCTTGGGTTAGCAAGGGTGGTGCTTTCACAGGAGAAATCAGGTTGGCCAGCGCTTCCTTCTTATTGTTGGCTTGTTAGTTTGTCGTAATTTTATGTGCATTCACATAGTTTTCTTCCCTCTGCTCATTCCTGTTTCTACATTCTTTATGTGTTACGTATTGATGTTATAATTAGAATGGAGAGAAATGTGTAGCTATGAAATTAATGTTTGGTGGGGTGAACAATAGGCCTAGATGAAAGGGGCAATGGATAATGCTGGATCTACAAAGAAGTCTAGCATGCTTCTTTCTTGTAGGTTTTCTTTTTGTTTTCCCCTCTCTTTTATCTTGAGATTATTTCTTTTACTATTTAACGGACAACTCTGTAGTGTGTCATACTTAGAGTTTACCCAGACAGCTGTTTGGAACGAGGTCAGTTGACCTGTGACTTCTGGAAAACTAAGTTAACTTCATTTGTACTATTATGAGTCAATCAATGAAAATTTGCCTAGCGACAAACTTTTTCCTTTATGTATGCATGGAGAAGGATATTGGAACTTAAGCATTTTGCTACATATAAAGACCATATTACCACTAACAGGCCTTCTTCTGGTTGTTGGTGAGGATGAAACGCAAGAATCCAATTTTTCATTGCCTGTTTTGGCATGGCCCCTTTTTTTATTTTCTAGTTACTCGATTGGTGTGTGTCTTATGTAGCAGCTTGGAACATCATATGCCATTTCATTCACTTTTCTCCTCGTATCTTTAACATGAGTCTCTTAATCTGTTTGTAGTGTGGAACAATTAAAGGATATTGGCTGCAAATGGGTTATACTAGGGCATTCTGAGCGCAGACATATAATTGGTGAAGATGATCAGGTGGGTTTCAAAGAGCAGACAAGAACTGATTTTTCCTGTTTATGCTGCACATTTAGAACTTGACTGAGACTTTGGGAACTTTCAGTTTATAGGAAAGAAGGCTGCTTTTGCCCTAAGTCAGGGTCTTGGGGTGATAGCTTGTATTGGTGAACTGTTGGAAGAACGAGAAGCAGGGAAGACTTTTGATGTTTGTTTTTGGCAATTGAAGGCGTTTGCAGGTAACTGCTGATGCTTTTTTTCTTATCTTTTCCCTTCATAAAGGCTATCGGGCCACATAGTGAAATAATGAAACCTTGTGCTTACACCATTCAAATCTACATCCTCAGATGCTGTACCCAGTTGGGATAATATTGTTATTGCATACGAGCCCGTTTGGGCTATTGGGACTGGTAAAGTGGCTACACCCCAGCAGGCGCAGGAAGTACATGTAGCTGTCCGTGATTGGCTTAAAGCAAACATCTCAGCAGAAGTTGCTTCAAAAACACGCATTATCTATGGGGGTAGTTCACCTGATACCTGATAACAAAATGTTGTTTCGCTGATTTTCACGTGCTTGAACTTGAATGGAATAAGACATGTGCAAATTTGTCTCTGAATTTTATGGATTGCATTGTTATTTCCCACTGCCTTTTTTGTCTTTTTTTTTTGGAAAATTTCCTTTACTTTCTTCCCAGTGGGAGACAGATCAATTTCAAAAAATATCCATTACCTGTTATATTTGGGGTTTGGCTCAGAACTTCTGGGTAGGCTTGATTATGGAAGCTCTAATGAGTTTCTTGGGTATTCTAGTTTTCTAGATCTTGTTAGCCATTGCTGCTCATAATCTAATGATGGTTGAATCTACTTTCCAGGTTCTGTAAATGGTGGCAACTGTTCTGAACTTGCAAAGCAAGAAGATATCGATGGTTTTCTTGTTGGGGGCGCATCCTTGAAGGTATACTATTTTCCTTCACCTTATGTACCAAAACTTAAAACCAAATGTAGTAGTTGAAGCTTATGCAGTTGACATTGTTTATGTCAGAGTAGTTTCTACCACAATAAGGACTTGATTTCCGTTTTTCTATCTTTTTGTTGAATTAAAACAGGGTCCCGAGTTCGCAACCATTGTCAATTCTGTAACATCCAAGAAAGTTGCTGCTTGATTGCATAAAGTTGGTTTTGTCGACGAGAACAAATAAGGGCAGCTATTTCAGTTAAAACTTCACTGTACTGAGCTTATTTTATCCAACGGATTTTTGGTTATTGATCCAATTTTCCCCCTTCCTACAAAGACAAAAGGACCATGTTTCTGTTAGGAAAGGCTTAATGTAAATTACAACATAATTTCAATGAATTAACTGTAGGCTTTCTCGCATTATTTTTTGTTTTTTCAACTTGGTGGTTATAAATAGAGAATTTGTAAAACAAATAGGGTGTGATTACCGGGTCGCTGCCCAGACGGTATGGATGGGCTCCTTTAAATAAAGAGGGCCATCAAAGGGGGTTGACAACCTCCCAGACTAAAATTGACTGTGTCCTCTTAGTCTAGAGGTGTGACCAGCTAAAATACCGAAAAATATTATGCCCAATTCACATGTTGCGTGTTCCATCAAATCAGCATGTTGTTGAGATAGCAAGAAAGTGCGGTTTAATAAGCGCCCATATGCATAATATGGGGTAAGTTCTAGGATGACTGACATGCATTCAGTTCAGAAGAAAAGAACAAACACGATCATTTGTTTGGGTTGTGTTAAAAATGGATCCTATGCAGACCAGGTGCATAATATCGAATGGTGGATGGGCCCAAAGGAAGAACCATTTTGGGCATAATAAGACCCAGTAAAACCCCATTGATGTGAGACCACGCGTTGGCCCAGCCAAGACCACAATTTGGTGCTGGCAATAGCAGGCCATTCCTAGACGGCCAATAACATATCAGAAACTGAACAGGAAGCAAAGGTTCAGCTTCGTTGATTTTGGAGGTCATGTTTCCTATGGGACTATTGTACGGGACATCTTGGCAGTTTGTCCGATCCGGTTCAATTCAGTTCCGCCTGTGTTTTGTCGAAATTCAAAAGAAGTCTTATGTTTCTAATGCAATAAGTTGAGACATTCTATAGACATATTGTCAAATGAAAAGCATGGCAAAAATTGGACCAATAAGTCCTAAACCCACGTGTCATTCGCAATCTCTGAATTCTCTCATTATTGAAGGTTGGTGGTTGTTACCATCTGCCCACATAAAAACCACCCAGATTTGAGCCACCAAAAAGCTTTTTCAAAAGCGTTCTCGTAATATCATGTGTTTATTCATGCTTCTGAAAGGTTAAATTAAATACACAAGGACATCAAAAGTGGAGGATGGAACAACCAGACCCCCACTGGCCCAACTCCTCAACCCCAAATCACCCACAAGAAGGCAAAAACGGGGATCTTAGACAAAATTGGCAAATTTTTGCCATGTTTACCTAGACACTAACAAAAAATGTGGAAGACCATCTTCATCACATGTTAGAAGCTGAGCTAAAATTCATTCCTTCATTGCCTGCAATTGGTCACAACTCACAATGGACTTGATGAAAGGACCGATGCCAAGTAGACAATCTATATACTGCTACAACAGACAACCATCAGGACACCTGGGATGGGATCTAAGAGAACTGTTATTGTCAAGTTTCGTATAAATTCTGCATATCATGCAATGATATTTGGAAGAGAAGTTGTAATTTCTCACCATTGACAGGCTGCCTACTACAGTTTCCACGGCTTGCCGATGATATCTCCCCATAAGAATCTTAATCAAACTTTCCCTGCATATTGGAAATTCAGTTTGTACTCCTGTTGCAGCATTGCCAATGTGTTTCTGCAAGGACCCTCTACAAAAAACAACAATACAAGAGAGGTTAGAGGAAAGTTGGATTCCTTCAGGATTATCAATCAAGCTGCCCAGTTGAGTTCGGTTACCTCCAAATTCAGAATGAATACGTTGCAGATCATCTGCTGAACAAACATCTATTAAAGCATAGACACCTGGCTTCAGAGCTTCATCAATCTCCCTGCAGATTAGTTAGAAGAGAAATAGACTCCATCAATACCGCACAGGGTCTAAATTTTGTATAAAATGGAAACTCCGGCTATGTATGGGTCTAATAGTAGGATTAAATGCCTGTAAGCAAGTAAAACATATGATGCAAGAGTCCACCTTCTGATGCCTGTTTTACGGGGACCGAACCCAGAATAAATCCATATATAATCAGCTAAAAATTTGTAACAATGCTTCCCAAAGGCGTCTTTCTGCTGCCTTAACTGCGAGAATAAGAATTTAAAAAAAAAAAAAAGAAAAGAAAAGAAAGATTCATTTCAAGCAAAGTAAAGCAAGAAATCAACAAGAATCACTGCCAAACTCGGACCTTCAACTACCCTAATACTCTATAAGTAAACAGGAAAGAATCATCCAAGTTCATGACAATATTGATGTCTAATCAAAATAGAAAAACTCGCATTCTGTGTATACATGTTCATACAGCAGATTGAAAAAGGCAAAATGGGGGAAAAAAGAAAAAGCTAAGCCAAACACTTTCAACAACTAAGCAAGATTTAGGACCTTTTTAGTGTTTGAAACTTGATGATGAACAACTAGGAGTCCATGAATCATATTTAACCATGCAACAAATGTAATATAGTACTCAGAGACTCTAAACAAAAATGGAACCAAGTCCTTCTCAAAACCTTTTCGAGAAATTTCCCCTGTTATGCCATCCATTCTGTAAGCTCTATCCATTTTTTGTTTAGAGTAAAAAATGTTTTATTCAGAAATTTGGAGTTGCAATCTCCAACATGCTTGATGGCTGGAGGGGAAAGAAAGCTGGTGGGGTTGACGCCCTACTCCTCCGGCTAGCTCAGCCACCACCCGTCATTAACCTACTATAACAGGAGGCAGTATCGACTTTGTCAAAGCAGAAGAAGTTCCCAGAACATATTAGGAACATGGATCATTCTTTATTAATGTCCTTGCATTCCACCCGAAGTTCAAACAGCATGATTTTATTCTTATTTGCATATGACATTCAAGAAAATTTGACAAACCTCTTCATAAATCCTCCGGAAAAAGCAAGCACATTTTTCTCCCTCTTTAACATTCCATGAAAAGAAACCTTTTCTGATGACGTGGTCTGTATCCACTGTCTCCAATTGATGAAGAAGAGCACGAACAGACTCTTGAAGTAGAGCAATGCACTCTTCCAACTCACTAGAATCACAAAGTTATTATTACATAGTCTCAATTGATTGGAACATTCCTGGAAACAAATTACCAGGAACATAAAGCCAAGAAGAAGATATGCATGCCAGATTACAAATTGAGAATATAATATGCATACCACAAACAAGTGGCGCTTATGCACAAACAGATTCTTGAAGTATGCGATTGCCAAAATTATGATCATCATAAGAAGGTTCTTAACTGCCTCAGGTAAAGATACCCGACTTACGAATACAATGTAAGCAGGTTATTCGGAGAACTAAAACAACGGGCTAAAATTACCTTTGGCGGTGCTTCATAATGGTAGATAATAATTGACAGCATGTGGCAAATAACTCTATTGAGCATTGTCGATCAACAAGACAAGAATTTGAATCCATGCCCGCTACTTGATCACAATCTTGGTTGTCCAAAAAAGAGAGAGAGTTGGACGAAAAAGGACCTCCGAAAGCCCTAAGTTGACCAAAATCTTGAAAAAGTGCTGCAGGTATACGTAAGGACTGCGCTACATGCCAGGAATCCAAAAGAAACAGAGCATGCTTTGCTAAAATTCTTGTCAGTACCTCAACACACATAAGAATTACTGCTCCAGTATGTGGACCACTGTCGTCTCTGGCCGATCTACAGTAGAATATTAACGGACTCCGCAAGTGCAGTATGATGTTGAACAAAGCAGCAGTTAAACCCTGAATGTGTCTCTTAACAACACTTAAACGTTTGCGACCTGCAAGTTCCGTACATGCATTTGCAAAATCAGTTCATAAATTGCAATAAGGCGGTGGGATGTATGCTTTTGCATAGTCATTGAGAATATTACCTGAAACATATTCCAGAACCAGATCCAAACAATCAATGCCACCTGCAACAGTTGCGGAAACCTTCCCACCATCTACACTTCCAATGTTTATCCCATAGATTGCCGTACAGCCTTCATGCACTCCCACAAGTGCTCTCTCTATGGCCTGTACTGCAGACAACATATGTAACTCTGATGGTTTCCCTATCAACTCTTTGAAAGACATCCTCAACCTTGTTTTGAATTCATCTAGCCAGTGATGTTCACAGGAAAGAGATGCTTCAGGTGGTCCCGCAAGACCGTCAAGTGTCTTAGCGCTTGAATCTATCTCTCGAGATGCTGGTGTAGCTTTGTTTCCATGCAAAGATGTGCATTTTCCTAAAACCTTTAAATGTAGTCCTACTAGCTTGGCATACAAATTTCTAGTCGATGCAGGATTGGTTGAAGGAAAATAACTGCCTAGTTCTTGCAGAAATGTCAGAACTCCATCTAACCAAACAAATGAAAAGGGCTGTGGCACCACAGCCATGTCTGCTAACTTCAACATTAGTACTTCACATACGCCAATAAAACCTGGAACCAAGATGGACAAGAAGGAACTAAATCCAGTCTGCAAATGTAGTCTCAAAATTGCTGAATAAGCAATCAGTAGGTGCCTGAGCAAAATTGCTGCTTCAGGATTATCACCTTCTAGCAAGCTCCGTAACAGATCTGCATTTACTATTTGACACTGATATGAATCAAGCTTACACAGAACACTGCCAACAGAGTTTGCAGCTTCTGAGAGAATACCATGACTACACACACTAGCAATCTGAGAGACATCACCAACGTCAGATGGTGCAGTGCATGTACTTGCAACTTCTGATTTCTGATGCAGTATACCACATAGAATGTCAGAGCTTTCAATTGAAAACTCATTAGAATTCATCATACCACAGCTATTGTCTGACTTTCTAAACTTTTGAGCGTAGCATGAATGTCCAGAAGTATCAACCTCACCCAATAATTTGCACAAGACAAAACAAATAAAATCTACAAAAACAGTTATGCAAAGATTAATTCTGGAAGCAGGTTCACCTTCCCATGTCGGCAATTTTACCTTGCGATCACCATCCATTTCATTTGTGCGGTTCAGGGCAGATGGTAGGCCCCACAAGAATCCACCAATGCAAGAAACCACAGATGATAATTTGGTCAAATTAACAACACCGACACCATCTCCAACTTTCTCATTATAGAGGGCATCCTTCAATGAGATAAGCAAGTGCTGTGTCTGTTCCTTTAAACTCTCAGCGACAGCCACAATACTTCTCCAGGCTTCAAAATTTTTCGACGAATCTAAACATGGATCAGATTCATTTAGACAATGTTTCTGGTCAACATCAAAACTAAGTTGCTCTTCATCAAGTTTTACAACTTTCAACGACTTGGAGGCATGAATACATTCATATTTGGTTAGTGTCAGGAAAACATATGATGTGTGATCCATCAATGAACATAACATATATCTAATGTCATCCGTGAATTCTTCTGAGAGTCTCTCTTGAAACCCAACAACTATATACATAGACTTGAAAAGCCATAAAACAGATAAAATACCACCAGGGAACATAGAAATAGGAGAAGATTGAGGAGCAGTTCCCGTCTTCTCCTCGCAATATGCCATAATTAAAAACTTCAAGGCCCTTCGGCAGGACAGGAGCAACCTTACAATTTCATACTTTTCATGTGCAGATAAAGCCTCTTTACAACCTAGGATGCTGCCAATCACAAGCCTGCAACATAGATACGTATGGATCAAAATTCAGCACATCCTTTATTCTGTAAAGCATACGCACCAAAAAAAAAAGGGAAACTGGTGACAGCATCTCTTAAAATTAGAATTGCAAAAAAGAGAGTGCGGATATTCAAGGATTTGGCTGGCTCGGGTCGTTAAAAAGGTTGATGTTGAGATTATTAGCATTATGTGCATTCTATGCAGAAAACTTACATGCTATATGCACATGCTTGCTTGAAAAAAAACTAAAAATAATAAACATAGACTTCACAGAATGAGTTGAACCTTTCTAGATTGAGTAAATGAGTGACACAAAGTGAGAATAATTTTGACGTCACATATCCCTTTGGTATCCAGGACAAAAGACTAAGCAAACTCTGACAAGCACTAAATTTTGCCGCAAGCATCTCGCATGATAAATGAGAAATCAATTGTCCTCCAGAAAACTCTTTGCAGCTGCCTGAAACAACCGATGAGTTCTCGAGTGTCCTTAAAACCTCTTCCCAATTAGGTGATGATTTTAAGCCAAAATCACCAATTGAAATGTCTGTAAATAGAGGTCGGACTGACTTCTCCAATAAAAGACAAAACCTTTTTGCCAAATACCTGCGAACAAACTAGTAAAAAAAGTAATATCAACATCTCCCGATGGAATAGTTTCCATGAGATATAGAATAAATTGGGAAACATGCTCAAACAATGTGAGAGAGAGAGGAGGAAAGAGAAGAGAGAGTTGTCTTTGAGACTTTATCTTACATTATGGTCATAAAAACTGGGATTGTGCAGAAGTGCTAATGAGATCTGAGGCAGTGTACTAAGCGGAACAGTTTCATTGCCACTGTACTCTCCCATTTTGGTAAAGCTTTTTGCTATAGAAGAAAGCGAAGTACTGATCACATGTGAAAGGAACATCTTCAGTTTCTTCTTATTAGCATGAATGGACCAGATATCAATATTTTTGCAAACAATCGACCAAATTGCAGTTGGTAATGACTTCTTGTTCACAGAACAAACACCCAAATCCGATATATTACACATATGCAAGGTGTGGTCAAAAGCATCCATACAAGTTGCAATATCTGTGACTGAAATTTGACTGGTGCCCTCCAATAAGAGGTAACCCATCATGAATTCAGCAAGATCTGCTGCCTCCTGCTTCATCACAGAGATGCTTCTTCTGCACTTTCTGCTCCGTTTACGATACGATGAATCCGTAAGTAACTTGATTTTGATGAAATCATCAATTTTTCTCTCCATATACTCAAAAGATTTTATCTGCCTGTTCAAATCAACAAGCCTCTGAAGGGCCATGGCATGCAACAAATAAACCAAAGGACAGATATCTGCAGCACTGCCCCGAAAATATGTGTCATAAACAGACTGTATGATGACAGGAAGAGAAGCTGAAGGTTGAATAATCCAAGAAAAATAGCCCTCGTTCGTCCAATCAGTCCTCTCCAGAAAATCTCTGCCAGAGTATGCTATCAATGAATCACCCAACGCATCTAACATTTTTCTTGCTATGGCTGGAGGCATGAGGCTGATTGCCTGCCTGTACAAGCTTCGACAGGACATGTATACATGAAAAAAGAACACAAAGACCCAGTAGGTGGACAATCCGCATTCCAGCATATCGTGCTTGTCTCCTTTAATCCTCTCACTATAATTGCTTCCTGTAACGCAAGAAACAAATTCATTGACACTATCTGGCTGTTGCCCAACCAGAATCCTCATGGAAGGACGAACTACAGTCATGAGGTCCTCTACAGATGGTCCCACAAGGCTACTGTTCCCAACTGTGATAGTTAGTGAATCCAGCACAAGTGTGTACACTTCAGACAATCCTCTTCCAAAAAGCTCTTCTTGCAGATCAAGCATTCTGCGATCAGACATTGACCAGTTACCCTTCATCCATTCCAAAGATTCTGATAAATCTAAGCTTAACTGTCGAATGACTTCACCCACCAGCCCTTCTGGTATAGATTTAACACCATCATACAAGGCAAGTCTAAAGCTTTGTGTGCATAACAAAAGTCCCACAGAATTTGCATATGCTTCATGTGGTAATGTTGTATTAGTCAAAAACGAACCATGATTCAGTTCCCCATCACCAACATTCTCACATATCATTATAACCCTTATGGCTTTACAGAGCGCAAATATGGTAGTTTTCACCTACATTAGTTTAAAAAATAAGAACAGTGGCGCATGAAAACCATCGACAACAAAACAAGTAGTTAAAGCAAAAATATATTGAGGAAGCAATAAGGAAAAAAAGTGCAGATGGAACAGAAAAAGGAGATGCTGTGGCAGAACTATGAATAACATATGGTCACCCACGAACTCTCACATCCTCTCTCAACAACACTTTCAAAAACTATTTCTAATGATCAAGTAACTCAAATGTCGACACCAGATCTTGCTGTAAACACTTGATTTCAAGAAAATGCATGGCATCTTAATTGAACAGTTGAACAAACCTGTCGAAGCTCACTGTAGAGCTTAAGCATCTGGCACCCAAGTCCTAGTAACTGAGAGGTTAATAAGCAATTGTTGACAGCATCTTTAAATGAATGACCAATGCCCAAATAAGATAGTATCATAGTCCATACACTGGTTGAATCATCACCAATAACTTCATATTCAATGTCCAACAAGTACCCTACTGCAACTAGCAGTTCCCTTGCTGATAAAATCAATCGCTCCTGCATTTGCTTATCCATATCGCACATTGGCAATGAAAGCAAATGGGTGGCAAATAACAAAATGCTACCATAAACTTTCTGTAAGAAATTTAGGCAAGCTCCTTCAGATATATCCTCTGTTTTCGAATATAGCTTTTCATTCAAAAGGCTAGTGAGCAAACTATTGATAGATTGGACTATATGATGAATGTTGAACAAAAGCAAGCCAACTTCTAATTCAGTTTTAAGGTATCCATTCATCTGAAGCAAAAGAGGCTCCATAATCTGTACAAAAAAATCGAAAAGTGATTTTCTTTTTTCTGCATTCAAGATAATAGGACCAGTACTATTTTCTAGAGCCGAATTATTATTCTTATGTAGCATATTAGATGGAGTAACCAATAAATCTGGAAAGTCGCCAGCTTTCCCAACAATCTTGGTATCTCCAGAGAGCACTGAGACTTTATTTGGCCTTTTCACCCGGTCAACAAGCAAACGAAATAGTTCTCCTAAGCCACTTAATACATATTCCTTCTTTGCAGCTATGATCCTTTCCAGTTTATCAAACAAATGTCGATGATAACTTTTAATGACCATTCTACGCTCTGCATTGCCTGACGCAGAATGCTTTTCTGAACTGCGCAAGCTCATAAATCCATCAACGTGAATTGGATGAAATAATCCCTGTGATATAACCTGTTCAACCATAATCAATAAATTTCTTGACCAACGTTGATTGCTTCCACTGCAATGACGATGCAAAACAATCAACAAATGTAACAGCAGCTCGAGAAGATCGTCTACAAAACCATGAAAGCTACTTTTCCTAGTGGGATGAACCCTCAAGAACTTTCCAAATGGCTCAAGCATCAAGCAAGCGAAACGCAGGGCGAAAAGACCCACTTTTCCATCCTCAAGGCTCTGTTCATACGCTTTCTGGACAAGCTCAAGAACAGCACAGACAGTTGAAATCCACAAGTCCAAGTTTTCATTTGACAAGCCACCATGAGATAAGAACATAAGAGAAACACAATCAAGTGAAACGTCATACAATTCAAACCCATCACCAACAAATGATGATTCTTCTGAACTGAAAGAACTGTCTGCTAGTAAAGACAAGGCATTTCTTGCAATACGACAAATAGCACGTAAGAGGTTCCTTGATAAATTTAATGAAAATTGCAATCTCAAAGATTCCTCCAAGCAAAATTTTAAAATTACCCAACACCTATAATCCAAACATGCCTCAACGATTCCGGAAGAAGGCTTCTCTCCCTCATTATTGGCTTTCTTCCCCGTAGAGAGCAATAAAGACTGGACCCAATCATTAAGAAAAAGTATTAGTCGAGATGGCGTCACTGTTTCACAATCTTCATCCACATCAATCACTCCTTTGCCTCTTGAATTTACATAAGCGAAAGCCCCTTCAATTTTCCTGAATTCCAGTTTTCAACTAATCAGAAACAAAAAAAAAATTAAATCTAAATAAAAGCTCGCAAGTGGATTTCTAAGAGGCATTCAATTGTCTTGCTTTCAATAAACTTCTCATAGCCAAACACATTGTGTATGAGAGTAAAAACAATAAGAAAACCAAAAAAAAAAAAAAAAACCAATCACGTCAGTAAAAATAGCACAAAAAGAATTTTCAAGAAAAAGAAAAAGGGAATCGTGAATTTGGATTTCAGCAAAAGTGGCTTTTCATGAAATACCCAATCTTTTTCGATTTCATAAATTCCAGAAATAAAGAGTTTAAAAAGGAAAAAAAAAAACAGGAAAGAAAACGGTGTTAGATGAGCCACTCCCAATAAAAAGTCTGACAGATACTTGAACCGAATTAGTCGTAGTCTCGTAAAATTAAAAAAAAAAAAACGAATAGGGAAATAGAAAAAGAGAAAGACAAACTTTTGAAGATCAATTTCTTTGTTTCGAAGCGAGAGTATAAGCTGAAGGTTCCTCCACGGAGGACGCGCAGCTTCGATCTGTTCTTCCAATTCCTTCTGTTTTAATTCTTCGTCTTCCTTCGACTCATCAACACGTGGCGTTTTGGAGGCTTTCTGCTTCTCTTCAGGACTCTTTAGCTTCCTCTTCTTATTCTTCTTCTTCTTCTTCTTTTCGTTCTCCGCCGATAAATCGGCCATTTTTTTATCCGCGGCTTATGCTTCGCCGAGTCTTTAGTGCAGGGTTTTGGCCGTTGCGGCGGGGTTTTAGTCGGTTACCGATGACGGTGCTTAAAAACTGCGTATTTCCCTTGCTCGCTAGAACGTTGGCATCTGTAAGAAAATAAAACGCACCGTTTTTGACGTGGAGGGTGGATTGGATTGTTTGGGCTTGGGCCTCACCGAAAACTATATGAGCCCACATCGTAGTGCTTGAAAAATGGCGCGTTGGGCCCTGGCAAATCAAACGGCCGATCAATCACCGTTCTCCAGGTGCAGTTGGATCTGTCACGCTCGTACACGTGTACGAGCTTGATTGTTTCAGGGTAGGTAAGTCACTGACGATTCGGGGTCCCAAAGCACGCCAATCCCATGTAAAATCCGACGGTCGCAAATCATCTAGACAATCGACGTGGGCCCCACCGGAATCACGAATCGCCTGCATTTATTTAACGCCCCCATGCACCGGTGGCGACCTCCGAAAAGATTTGCAAGGCAAAAAGCGCAAAGGTCGGTCGTTCCCCGCCAGGGCCTCCTTTTGTTCGCCATACACGGCGTTCCTCCGATGCATCAAGAAGGAAATCTTTTCCTTTATATATATAAGTGCATGCACTTATAAATCGGCACACTTTCTCTTGTACTCTGCTTTCTGCCTTCACTTCATCATCGTTTTCGATTGGTTCCAAGATTCTTTGAGGAAGCTCGCCTTCTGGCGATCGAGAGCTTCAACTGGTAAATTTTCTATTCAAAATTTTCTCATTCTTCGAATCTTGCTGTAGTAAATTGTTCTGGCCGCCTTTGTTGCACGTCAGGTCTGTGTGTATCACAGAGATTAACTTCTTGGGTGCCCATTTTGCGATATTTTGGGTCTTTAGTGATATGCATTCTTGTTGCTTTTGTTTCGATCTTGTTGCATGCTAAAATGGGTGTTCGATAGCTTCTGCTCTGATGAAATTTTAGAGCTACCTGTTTGGTTGATGAGAAAGCTTGCGAACTGGGCAAGAAAGTTTTTCTTGATTAGAATTGTAAAGCAGATTTTGCTTTATGCGTTAAATTCACAGTCGTTAATCCCCTTTTGCAGGTAATATTATTAGCGACTAAAAATCACAGTTTGTGTTGAGTCCTTGCCAAGAATTGCCGGCCGGCTTTGGTTAATGGCTTCGTCCACAGGGGATGATTCGGAAAGTGGAAACGAAAAAGATGATATCTGCAGGTTATTAGATAGGCCAAGATCCTTGATAATGGAGAGGGAGAGACAGGTATCATATGACGAACGTCGGCTTAAGGATTTGTCAGTTGGGTTGTCCACTGATTCTGATGGTAGAGTGACAGGTAATCCCCCGGCCACGTCCACGGCACACAATGCAGCGCTTAAGGCGCATCCAGTGGTAGCTGAAGCTTGGGAATTGTTGAACAGATCCTTGGTTCGTTTTCGCGGCCAGCCCGTTGGAACCATTGCAGCATCTGATAGTTCTGAAGAAAAGCTCAACTATGATCAGGTGAATATCGCATCGCTATGGTTATGATTATAGGAAATTTTTTATTTTACTGTCATTTATGTGCCTGCCAGATACCATTCTTTTTTAACTTATTTTGAACAGTGTGCAGCTGGGCCTTTAGAATGATTGAATACAGTTACCGATACATTGCAGAACATAACAACATAATTTCATTTATTTTTAACTAATTGTTTCCCTACAGAAGGACAGATTTAATGCCTCTGTAGAAGATGTGATACAGCCAATTATCAATTTGCAACTTCAATTCCACATTATAGTGGCTTGTATCAAATCAAGCATCAAATTTGACCTAGTATTTCATGGAGGCAATGGAGTATGCTTTCGTTGAATTATCTGTGTTCATTGTGCTGATTCCTATTGTGCCAGCAGGTTTTCGTGAGAGACTTTGTCCCAAGTGCATTGGCTTTCCTGATGGATAAAAAGCCTGAGATCGTGAAGAATTTCTTATTGAAGACTCTTCGCCTTCAATCATGGGAGAAAAAGATTGATCGATTCCAGCTGGGAGAAGGGGTCATGCCTGCAAGTTTTAAGGTTCACCATGATCCAGTTAGGAATAATGAGACCTTGATAGCAGATTTCGGTGAAAGTGCGATAGGAAGAGTGGCTCCTGTTGATTCTGGTTTTTGGTGGATTATTTTGCTTCGGGCTTACATAAAATCTACAGGGGATAAATCATTGGCTGACCGGCCAGAATGTCAGAAGGGTATGCGGCTAATAATGAGTTTATGCCTTGCAGAGGGGTTTGACACATTTCCAACTCTTCTTTGTGCTGATGGATGCTGCATGATCGATCGTAGGATGGTGAGTTAGTCTATTTGGCATGCACCTTATTATTGGAAAGGATATCATTATGATTATTTATAGACTTGGTTGGCTAAAGAAGAATAGTTGTATGCCCTATATGTGTATATCTGCTCTCTGCTAGGATTATGGTTTTCTGGTGTATCAGTTGACTTGATTAACTAATTTCTTGAGAATCTGTGCAACAATGTATTGGACAGGATTCTCTGACCTTTTAATCATGAAGCTTCCATCTAATATCAAGGTCAATCAGATAATGGATTTTCTAGTTGCAGGGTTTTCTTTATAGTCATTTTTAGAAATTTTTTTCATGTGTTCAAGTATTTGTGGCTTGCTCTTTTAAATTTTTGTTTAACAATAGTTCCCATTTTCAGTACCATATTTATCTGCTAGCACCTGATGTTTGCATTTTTTTGGTTTATCAGGGTGTCTATGGCTATCCGATTGAAATTCAGGCACTTTTTTTCATGGCTTTAAGATGTGCCTTGATTTTAATGAAGCCAGATGATGAGGGGAAGGAGTTTGTGGAAAGAATTGTGAAACGCCTTCATGCCTTGAGTTATCACATTAGGAGCTATTTCTGGATTGACATGAAGCAGCTTAATGATATATACCGCTACAAAACAGAGGAGTACTCTCACACTGCAGTTAACAAGTTTAATGTGATTCCAGATTCTCTTCCTGACTGGATCTTTGATTTCATGCCCACTCATGGTGGTTACTTTGTTGGGAATGTCAGTCCTGCAAAAATGGACTTCCGTTGGTTTTGCTTGGGTAACTGTGTTGCAATTTTGTCATCCTTGGCGACCCCAGAACAATCCACGGCAATCATGGATCTTATAGAATCTCGTTGGGAGGAATTGATCGGAGAAATGCCATTGAAGGTATGCTATCCAGCCATAGAGAGCCATGAATGGAAGATTACAACCGGCTGTGACCCAAAGAACACCAGGTGGAGTTACCATAACGGTGGATCCTGGCCAGGTATTACCTGAATGTCCTGATTACTAATTTTGCAAAACCTACTGTATTATTTGATACTTCAATTCATTTGGGAACTTTTTCACCTGGGGAGATTTTTTTTGAGATGCAATTTTGGTCTATTGCAATGGTCTGGCAGTGCTGTTATGGCTTCTGACAGCTGCATGCATCAAGACTGGACGCCCTCAGATTGCAAGACGTGCCATTGAACTTGCTGAAACAAGATTGCCGAAGGACAGTTGGCCTGAATACTATGATGGGAAGCTTGGTCGATACATTGGGAAGCAAGCACGTAAACTCCAAACCTGGTCCATTGCTGGTTACCTGGTCGCAAAATTGATGCTGGATGACCCTTCTCATTTGGGCATGGTGGCACTTGAGGAAGACAAACAAATGAAGCCCGTCCTCAAAAGATCAACTTCGCTGCCAATCAGATGAATTCTTTTTTTCCACAGGCATATACCTTAGAGATATTAACACAATCTTTCTAGGCTGAGAAGGGATGGCTGAAATGTAGCTTACTGCCTAATCCTTCTCTGTTTAGCATTCTTTACCATCTAGTATTCAGATAGCAGTAGGCATTTTTTCTTTTTTTTTTTGCTTAATTGGCTCCCATCAGCCCAAAACAACACTTGTATTAGTGAGATAGAACTCATTGGCCAATCTGAGAGCTTAGGTGCACCTAATGCACATTTTGGCCAATCTGCTGCAAGCAGGAGGCATGGTATTATTAATGAGATCTCTGGTGACCTAATGCACTCTGCATCAGACCAAACACTTCATTGAGGCCCCAGCAACAATTTTTTACATTTCGTTACTTTATTACACCATCTTTTTCTGAACGAACCTTAGTACCCAATCATTAGTTTTTTTTTTTTCATAAAAAAAGATTTATAAATATGAGTCATAACACATTAGTATATAATCTGACTTCGTATTATAAATATAAGTTTATAACTTTGATTAGCATTATTTTTTATTATTATTATGACTAGATGATACGTATATCCATCACCAAAATTATAATTTATGTTAGATTTAAATTCATTAACAGTGAAATAAGACATAGATAAAAACTATAAAGATTTAATAATGTTTAGATGCTATTCTCTTATAAGAAAGATTTAAATAGAATGTTAGTGGATAATCTTATATTGACTTTATATGGGATGATTAATTTACTTATAATATATTTTTTTACTCAAAAAAATTATAATTTGTATAAATCGCTGAACGTTAATTCGTCGTTAACAAAAAAAATGCTTGGAAATCGTAATTTTGATGGTTTAAAGGTGGATTCGAATAAAAGCAAAAATTAAACAACCAAAAAAAAAAGTGTGAACATCACAAACGCTTATTGACTGGTCCGTTCCCTACACTTCTAAAGGGACATCCTTGCGGTAAGGACGACGATAGAGAGCTACTTTATTTATAATTAAATTATATTTAATTTTATGTTAAGTAATAATGATATAATTACAGTAATTTTTTAATTATATTTAGTAATTTATTTATTATAAAATTTTAATTATTCAACAGTTTTGTTCAAATATTATTATATTATATTTCTCTTTTGTTTAATGATATATGAATTTTTTTTCGTGTCTTGTAAGTTTGTTAAAACCAAAAAACTCTTTTCAAGGCGTAATTTTTAATAACTCTTCTCATTAAATTGGAAAAAAAAAATATTTGTGGAATGGAATTGGTTTTTTGTTTTTTCTTTTTTCGGATACGTCATAATACGTAAACTGTAATAGAAAACTTTTGTCTCTCTCTCTCTCTCTCTCTCTGTTTCTGTCTCTCTGTCTCTCGCTTCCTGCCCAATTGCTCAAAGTCCCTTCGTTTTCCTTTGTCCCAGACTTTCCGTCATTTTCCCGGGAAAGTAAAGCAGATGAGGGCGCACAAGAATCCGATCCACACGGTGATGTCATGGATGCGGCGACAGCCGCCGAAGGTCAAGGCCTTCTTGGCGGTGGTGGCGGGCATGGCGGCTCTAGTCCTGCTCCGATTCATCGTACACGACCACGACAACCTCTTTGTAGCTGCCGAGGCTGTCCACTCCATTGGAATCTCTGTCCTTATATACAAGCTCATGAAAGAGAAAACTTGTGCTGGTATGATATCCTAAAAAGATTAGATTTTTCTAGGTCTCTGTATCTCTCTCTCTCTCTTTTTTCCGTGACCTCTTTTATATTAGTTGGTGGAATTTGATGAAACTCACGGGGTTTCTTAGCAATTTTCCGATTTCTTCCTTTCTTCAAATTTTGACGGTGTTATAGCTTGATTTTGATTGATTTGTATTGGTTAGGGTTTCTTTATTTCGGTTCCGTAGCTTTTACTTAGGATGGCCGTACCTTTTTTGGCTTTTTTAATTTATTAGCCCCCAATTTTTGTCTTTTGTTGGTCCATGTGATTCGGTATATTTTTGGCATCTTTTTCATTTTGAATAGCTTACAATTATTGGGCTTTTTTCTTCTTTTCATGAGGAAAAAAAATGGTATTTAAGGACCGAGGGCTCAAATTATGCAATTTGTAATGATTAGTAAAAGAGGTGGAAAAAAATGGAGGAGGTGGAGGAATTTTCTAAATTTTGCAAATGACAATATGGCAATGACATGGATGAAGATTTCGGTGCACTAATAATTTGTTGTTTACTTGTTTTGCGGTGAGAAGTTTGTAATTTTAGTTGAATGTAACCGAGTGTGTGAATGTTATGGTATCAGGTCACCGGTAAATTATATGCAGTTCCGCTGACTGAATTATCTACCTGAAACCTGGTTTCATATTGCCACGTTCTTGGTCGTAGAACAACCTAGTTTTGTCAAGCCTTGTTTATATTGCAGCTCTTTTTCTCATAGGGTTTCCAGTGGTGGACCTTGTTGTGCTTCCGCTTGTGTTATCTTCTATAGTGCCTTGCATGAATGCTGAGTATGGCCCATATTATTCACTTCCTACAAGAAAATTGGCAGAAGCGTTATCTGATTTTACGTGTGTGTTATATTGATTAATGTCTAAGGTTTCTTGGTGCTTTATGTGTTTTTTTTTTTTTTCCTCTTGAAAAACCCTTCTTTGAATATTCCTTTTGGGATTTGCAGGACTTTCACTCAAATCTCAGGACTTGACGGCTATTTTTTTAGCTGTTAGGCTGTACTGCAGCTTTGTTATGGAATATGACATACACACCCTACTTGATTTGGCTACGCTAGCAACAACCTTGTGGGTTATCTACACAATCCGTTTCAAATTGAAATCTAGTTACATGGAGGATAAAGACAACTTTGCATTATATTATGTGGTTAGTATTAATCGATCAAATATCATCTTTAGCAGTTCCATCTCCAGTTATTTATATATTGCTGACGCATTTTCTGCTATCTGTTGTTACAAAAGTTTTCGGCGATTGCAGTCCACATGTAAACCAAAGATATTGAATGAAGTTCTGTGGATGGCTCTTATTGTCTAAGTCTGGATTGCTCTTGGAAACATGCAATTTAACCATGCAGACAATGCATTTGATGTTTTTTCTTTTTCTGTTCCCAGAAATTTTGCCAGTTGCATCCAATTCCTATACTAAGTTGGGAATACTTGTAGAAGTGCGCTTGTTGGTTCTTTTTAAGTGCCTTGTTCTAGTTAGCCACTTCCACAGTTGATTATTTATCCTTATTCTAGCTTTTAGTGCTGACAGGTTTCTGTTAGTGTTTCTATTTTACCAGTTGATTCAAATGCCAGGGACAACTTTTTTTTATTCATGCTTAGCATGATTCCTTTTTGTGGAACAATACCTCTGCCAATGTTCATTTTCTTTAACATTTGTCCTTGTTCTTTGATTTGGATGCAGTTGGTACCCTGTGCTGTTCTGGCGTTGTTGATTCATCCATCGACATCTCATAATCTAATTAACAGGATTTTCTGGGCATTTTGTGTCTACTTAGAAGCTGTATCTGTGCTGCCTCAGTTGCGGGTTATGCAGAATACAAAGGTTCAGTTTTACTTGGTGTATGCATCTTTAATAGGTTCTCAACTTGAAACTCATATTCATTTCTGTACTTTCAGATTGTTGAGCCCTTCACTGCACATTACGTATTTGCATTGGGTGTCGCCAGGTTCCTGAGCTGTGCCCATTGGGTTCTCCAGGTTTGTTCTTGGTGATATGAGCATTTCTGTATATGTTTTGGCTGGAGCTTCTGTATGGTCTTCAGCATCTGAGACTTTTAACTCTTTTTTCTTTTTTTCTTTTTGTGTGTGTGTGTGTGTAAGAATCGGAATGATGGCGTCCTCTTTATTGTATATTGATCCGGTTGTTTCTAGCATGCAATTGGTAAATTATGCCAAGAAACCGTTCAATCTAAAAACTTAAGCTATTAGGTGAGGCCCAATAATGGATCATATATTAAACTCTAACACAATAATAATAATGTTTGATAGCATGTAAGAACCACTTAAAAAGAGCGTGCTTTAACTTTGATACTGAACTCTGTTGTTGTTGTGTTTAAGGCTGATTGTCATAACAAGCAATAAATGTGCTTCTGCACTTGAAATTTTTTTAAGTAATAAATCACTTAACGTTGTTGCTGTATATTCGTTGGTAACAAATTCTTTATCCTCCTTATTTGAGAGTTTTTGTGCTGACTTGATGTGATGATGTTAATGCGTTGTTTCATTTGCTTTGAGCAGGTTCTAGATAGTCGTGGACACTTGTTGGTAGCCTTGGGATATGGATTGTGGCCTTCTATGGTTCTCATTTCGGAAATTGTCCAGACTTTCATCTTGGCAGATTTCTGTTATTATTATGTGAAAAGGTTTGTTAATCGATTAGCATCTTTTGCTTTAACACATATAGCATTAGAAATTATGGAACACTTTTACATGATCTAGAATACATCGTCATTATGATTGTGTATTTGGATTGCAGTGTATTTGGAGGTCAGCTTGTTCTTCGCCTTCCCTCTGGAGTCGTGTAATGTAACTGAAGAGCCTCTTCTAGTGTATCGAGCAATGTCACCATCCAAAATTAACTCGGGCTGTTTTGTTGATGATTTTGCCTTTTGTTCTCTACAGAAAACTTGGGTGGATATGTTTTGAACAATTTTTTTATAGTTGAATTAACTTATAAAGACACTGCTAGTCTTACATTTTACAACATGGACTTGTTCTACATCTTAATTATTTTATGGCATTCCTAGTTTGGGAACAGGGATTAATAGGTCAGAACTCTTGAAACATTTTGCAGCTGATAGTTCCTGAACAAGTTCAGAAGTTTGCCCAGTAATGTGAATGTTTTGGATGGTGTCTAGTTGGTCAGCAGTGGAGATGGAAGTCTGAATTCTTAATCACTGGGATCTGGTGGAGATGAAAGTCTTAAGTTTTTAATCACCAGAATGTCTTTTGAAGCATCAATTGGTACTTGTAATCTATAACCGGGCTAGATCCTTGAAAATTTAACACGGGTATTTGTCAGAATGCAAATTGCGTCCCTTATCGAAGGCATGCTTGAAACTGATGCTTTGTACCGCAAGAGCATGATAAAAATGGATTCATCTAAAGATTTAGCCAGTTTAAGCAAATCAAATTATGGGATCCGGCACACAGCAGCTCAAACAATAACCTAAGGTTGCCCGATAGCATTCCTTTTATTGCCAGCTTTCCAATTTCGACAATCAATTAATAGGAGAACGGTTAAAGTATGTTTGAAACCATGGATCAACCAATGCAGGGAATACACAGCCAAAACTCTTCGCACAAATCAATAGGTTGTTACAACATATCACCATAACCCCGAGGCAGCCATTAACTTCAGCTGTTTCAAACCCAATACGAGACTTGTTCGCACATTGAAATGACACTTCACAGTTAGAGTCTCTGATGTGCCAAATCCAAGGTCATACTATTTCAAAGCTCAGATATGGAATTTCCATTGATAAAATCAACTATTTGGGTGACAGCTTGGTCAAGTGCAGCAGTAACAGCGGCCAAATTCTGCAAAAATTCCTCTGCAGTTGGCTTGTCTCCATCCACTACATCGGTCACAGCTTTTACAAATATTACAGGCACTTTAAAAAGATCAGCCACATAGGCAACAGCTGCTCCCTGAAACCCATATATATTGATTATATGAAATATTTCTAATCACATTAAACCACTGAAATAATGGATAAACTCACCAAATTCAAACGTCATGCGGATCCAAATTTAAACCGCTTGGTAAGGTAACAACGCATGAATGGACACCTATGGTTCAGAAGTTACCTCCATGTCTTTAATTGTAGCATCATTTGCGATAATTGCTGCTTCATCATGTGGGGACATATCCAAAGAATCTCCAGTGGACAGTTTACCAATCTAAAAGAAGAAAAATGTGAGTTAGGATGTCTAGAGAAAAGGATTTCAATGGCTAGAATGCTTGTATTTTTGTGCATATCAATCACCTTTAAGTTGAGCTCTTTCAAAAGATTGGGCGTTGAGCATCCCTGTCGCATGCCAACTCCATACAGATCAAAAACCTGTAAAAGGCAAGGACACAGATTGGAATTAAACTAAGAAAAATTGCTGAAATTAACTATGGATGACCAGCAAAAAATTCGCCCAGTCAAGCTGGAGCATGAAGCAGCATTGAAATCCATGAATCGAAATTCATGAATTGAACATCATCCATGCATTGTGCTTCCATTCCTTTCTTTAAGGTTTATAGCTGAGCATAACACAGTTTGTTGCATCCATTTGCTTTACTGTCTACCCACAACTTTAGTTTTTTGCTTTCAGATATAAATACTGCACTCGCTACTCTCTTTTTGGGCCAACAAAAGAAAAACAAGTGGCTGACTTTGTTGCTTGCTTCTCAGTATACATTCTGAATATCCTCAACATACAGCAGAATAACAAAGAGTCCAGGTTCCTCTGCCATGTTAACAGTGTAAGAAGCAACTGTTGGAAAAACAACAAATGCTTACAGGGATAGGGATCCTTCTGTTGTGAAAAGCAACATCTGATACAAGGAATACATCACCAATGCAAGCTCCTTTGGCCTGAAGGATTTTGCAAGAAATTTTGAGAAAAGAGAACTATATTTTCTTTGGGCACAAATACAATTACTCTCTCTTTGGTTCTTCTATTATAAGGGACCCAATTAGTTTCATAAAAACAGAAAAGTGATAATCTAAACAGTGACGAAAGAACATCCATTTGCTAAGGCCAGAAACTCATTATAGATAGAAATATAGTAACTGAGAAGTAGAGCATTCAAGATCATAAAACATTTTGAAAGGAGATGAAGAAGAAAATACTACTTTAAAGCCACCAGCAGTGCCTGCATTGATAATTAAGTCTGGCCTTAGTGCTTGGATGGCAGCATATGTCACAAGAGATGCAGAAACAGTGCCTACATTGTCAACACCTAAAACAAAATAACACAAGGAAATAGTTAGAAGACAATAACAACATATTTCATTGGCACCCTCATTAGGCCAAAAGATGTGCATTGAACAATCAGGTCATTTGCAAAGCCAATGGAATATGAAATAAGTCTTTAAGTACAAAAAAACTTTATGTACAGTAACAGTGAATTTATATAGCAAGAAGAATATTAACTTTTCCTTTATCTCCTATATCAGTAAGGCAAAGCATTAAAAGAAAGAAATATTCTTTCTAGGATCGAAAAATTGCAATGAGGCAAGCAAGTCACAATATTGTTCTCATGCAAGTAAGTCACAAGAAGCTGATCATCATAGAGAAGCAAATCCATGGAATACACGAGATTTAACTAATAAACATCACTTGCAAACAAAAATCAAAGGATGGAGAAGCCAAGGGCCAAATTTTTACCCAGAGCTGGATCTTTTCCACCCCATACTAAATTGATATTAAGATCTCTGTACATGCCATAATACCGGACCCAGGGGACTCCCTTGGGAAACCTGCGCCACCATGCTTAGACACATCAAAATCGGTCCCAACCAATAGACCTCAAATTGAAGACCAGTATATCGAATTTCAGAAACTGAAATAACAAACAATAATACCCAGCTCACCATTACGTATCCATTTTCCGAATTATGTGCAAAGCCAATGTTAATGATTCAGTCACCCGTGGCATAATAAAACTATACATCAATCTCAACGCAAATCTAAGTTTCTAAAGCAAGTGCATCTAACTTGGCATCCAACTTTCAAGCGCAGAAAATCCACAGTCCGCAGACCAATACAGAGCATAAAGTCTCTTAGCTCATAGATTAATAAGGGAGTAAGATGAATGAACTATAAAAAGTTGACATCAAAAAATAATCAAAAAAAAAAAAAAGACATTATTCAAAAGTAACAATAACATATCATAAATGAATCAAATTAACAATAAAATCATCTAAAAATTACTTATTAGCCAAAAATAAAATAAAATAAAATAAAACTAGAAGGTTCGAACAACTCAATTAAAGTGGTTAGTGAAAAAAAAAAAACATCTTATAATAATCACAATAGTCGAGACGTGAAATCAAATCAACATAAGCAGTAATACAATCTGATCACTCATCAAAATATAAAAAATTAGATAAAAAGATAATTCCTAAAGATTAAAACTTTACACGGAATCGAGGTCCTCCTTGAGCTGGAACTTGTTGACCACAGGCATCGCTTCCGTTTGCATGGCTGTTACTCCATCAAAACCGCCCACAAAGACTCCATTAGTTGTACTCACAAAACAATACACCTCTCCGGAGAGAAACAGAGATAGAGATAGAGAAAGATAAACTACCCATGACGATAAGGATGGTGGAAACAGGGCGGCGCTGCTCAGCGGGGACAACCACGGCTTCTCCGGCAGCGTTCGATTCCTCGCCGTGAGGAGCCATAGCCAATCAGCTCCCTCTCTCTTTCCTGCACAGTTGCCCAGCAAAAGACTATAAGGAGCGAAGCGAAGAAAGTATTTATTTTCCCGGAAAATCCTAGCGGTTGGGAGAAAGTGAAATAAAATCTATTTATATAGGAAAAAATTACATTATTTAAAAAAAAAATTGCTCGAAATCTTGTCTGAATGTAATTACTTGTATTTGATATGTAACTAACTAAATTTCATATGCAAAACAACAATAGTGATTTTTTCTTCTTCGTTTTAGTAACACTTAGAATTCAGATGATTGTAAACTAAATACAGACATTTGTATTGTATTTAAGTAATATTTTTAATAAATTTTTACTTAAAAATATAATAGAGTACGTATTAGAAAGGGGATAAGGATTTTTTTAGTCCTAAATCTTTAGGTTTTTTTTTGTTTGAGTCCTAAACCTTTTTAACATTTCATTTGAGTCCTAAACTTTTTGATTTTCTACCAAATTAGTCCCTCTATTTAACAAAAGTGATCAATCTATTAAACAATAATTTTAACTTTACAAAAAATTATTTAAAAAAGATTAAATATATGAATTGAATGTCTTTTTTATAAAAAAATATACATGTTGCCTATTTAATTCGTATATTTGTTGATTAAAAAAATATTTAATATGCATATTTTGTTGATGAAAAAAATATTTAACTCATGTATTTAAGTTTTTTTAAATGATTTTTATTAAATTAAACTCACTTATTAATAGATTGACTACTTTTCGTAATTTAAAGGACTGATATAGTAAAAAATTAAAAGATTTAGGATTCAAATGAAATGTTAAAAAGATTTAAGACTCAAACGTAAAAAAATCTAAAGGTTTAGAACTTTAAAAATATTTATCCCTATTAGAAAGTGTCGGGGAAAGTTTTTCTTCAAAGCTTTTTCTTTTTTTAATTTTTCCAAAAAAGAAAAAACTTTATAAATCTTCTTCACGCATGTCAAGGTCGTGCATTTATAGCTTACCTCCCATAAAAGCCTACCCGGCACAAAATGCTACCAAATAATATTTAAACCATCAATATACTATATAATATTTAGTTAAATAAAAGTCTAACTTTATGCCGATTTTTTTTTCTATAAATGACAAAATTCTTATTTTAAAAAAATTATTTTTTTTTTATATTAGTGGATGTACGCAAAGTCTTTCTGTTTTCTAAATCCAACCATTGCGTTTAATAAAATTTGTTGCATAAAAAAAAGAAATGTAATATCAGCCTATGAAGACATATAATATCAGCCCATGTGTTGGTAGCTTTTCTTTCGCTAAAAAAGCTTCAATCAGCATACAATATCAGTCAATCAATCCATGCCCATTCTTGGCAGAAGACATGTATGGTGGATCATGATATATAGACTTTTGAGATTTTAATTTTATCATATGTTTAAGTGAAATCAAACACAGAGACTTTTTACCTTTATAATCCTGAGACGTGGTCCTTTAACAAGGATCTTCTTGCCAGTTTAAGACTTTGTTGGTGTGCAAGAAACTAATCCACTTCGCTAGAACAGACAGATCGGTAGGATACCCTTCTGCAGGAAATGTAATCTGAAGCAGCAATTTGATGATCACCGTCTATAAAGTCTTTAGAGAAGCACTTGGCTGTGAGCATTATTGGTAAATTGGGCCTCTTGAGTTTTTGAAGTATGCCAAATTGGACATGGCAGGCAAGAGTTCCATAACAGATGGGCCAATTCGGATTCACTTTCTAAAGCAAGGAAAAAGAAACCAAGCCAATTGAAACAGAATCAGAAAGTTCAAGGTACCCACGACCCATTGAAATATCATCACAATCAATACCACATTTGGACCTTAAATTGAAAGGAAGGGGCAAAAGAGAGAGGGTAACTTTGCCTTCTACCAGAGCCACTTTGCCTCCAAGACAGTTATCTCCTAGGATTCTGAAAAGGGTCAGTGAATTGCAACGGCCGCCTGAATATTCAGTAAAGCGGATGGCGGGTGGAGAATCCATTCACATATAGCCATGCGGCCTTTTTTTTTTTTTTTCCCCCAAAAAATAAGAGCCGCTCTGATTCTTGAAATTTTTTGTCAATAAAAAGCAAAAGATTCGAGCAAAAAAAAACAAAGTAGGGAAAGAATTTAAAGAAATAAAAACTTAACGGAAAAAAGGGGGGGCAAGATGAAAGACAAAGAAATTTGAATGCCCAGTTACATGAGAGAATAGGACTAGAAAAAAAATTAAGAGACAAATCCCAGAAAATCAACGAAAGATTAGAATCGTTCAAATAAACTTTCATCGGAAGCCCCAAAATACAAGAAAACCTTGTGATTCCGAAAAATTATTGCTATCAAAAAAAGAAAAATTGAAGCAACATCAAATTAGAAAAAGTTGGATGCATGGTTAATTGAGAAAGAAAATTTAGAAGGCGAAGATTGCAATCGAATATCGGGAAACCAGAAAAAACTACTAAAAGAAAGTCAAGTCAAGAAGACGAACAAATAAATTTTATGGAAAACAGGAATACCCAGAACTAGAAAATATTCACAAAAAAATGAAAGATTAGAACCAGAAAATTTTCAAGAAAATAATCTTGAAGAAGAAAAGAGAAATTCAACTGAAGATTGAAAAAGTTCAAGGAAAATTAAACTGGAAATAATCCAGGAAAAGTAAGAATGTAAAAAATTGAGAGAAAGTAAACAAAAACAAGTTGCAATCGAAGAACTTACAAGATTTACCAAAGAAGCAGCCACGGATGGTTTTTAGGCTCAGTGATTAAAAAAATAGTTTCACATCAAAGAAAAAAAAGATGTGAAAGTTGGTTTTTAATGAGGAAAGATCGTCTATTTATAAACAGACTTTGAGGCTTAGATGAACGGTTATCATGAAACCGAAGTTATAGTCATGGACATCTACGGTGGATATTCAATTCTTGATTTTTTTAGCCGTTGGGATGGTGATTGTGGCATGGATCCCCCGTCCCGTGCGGATTGGCTTTATTCATTTAGAATTAATTAATGCTGTCCTGTATGTTTCTTATTCTTTTATTCTTATTTTGAAAGAATAAAGATTTAAATTTATAAATTTTAAGATAATATTAAGTTTATCTAAAAAATAAAAGTAAAACTATTAAAATTTTTAAATTACAACAACAAAAAAAAAATTAATTCATGAAAAATTAAAAGAAGTTCCCATGTCATATATTACTATTTTTTCTTTTTGTGAAAAATAAATTGAACAGAGTTAGCTTGATGCTTAAGTTCTTTGTAGCTTTTTTTTTTTTTTTTGTTTTACAGGGAGCCTGTTAGGGGGATAAGTATATTATTAGGTTAGTAATTTTTTTATTTTTCAAATTTGGGTTACTAAGTTTTAAGATATCTAATGTGAGTCACTAACTTTAAAAATAATTTATAAATAAGTCAAAAATATAACTGCATTTAAGTCAACGATTAATCGTTTACGTAGAAACTGATATGACACACACAATTAAAAAAATTATTAATGTAGCACACAATCGGCAACATTACTGACACGAAAAAACGCCACTTTTCTCTCTTTGGCTGACTGTAAAAGTTGCAATCAATTCTAAATTTATTGCCTCGGATTTGAAACTCTAAAAAGTTAATTTGTTCTACTAAATATAAAAAATTTATGAAACTCTAAAATTGTAAATTGACTGTTGATAGGACATTGACAGTACATCAGATTTTTGGGAAAATTGGTATACCATATGGTATACTTGGGATGCTTTTGTTTATGACAGGTTTTTTATTTTACAATGCAAACTAGTGTTGGCGCTTTAAATTCAATGTTTAAGTTATCTTTCTTTACCAATTACAATTCTAGAGTTTTATAAATTCTTGATGATTAGTAGAAAAAAATAATTTTTTACAGTTTCAAATCTAAAGTAATAAAATTGGAATTGATTGCATTTAGGTTAGTAGCTTGATAAATTTTTTAAACCTGATTAGTAAATTTATTAATCTCCAATGTTGTCCAGCGTCATATTCTAGTCAGTAAGAGAGACAAAAATTGCATTTTTCACGTCAGTAATGTTGCCGACTGTGTGCCACATCAGTAATTTTTTTAACTGTGTATGTCAAGTTAGCTTCCGCATTAGAGACTCACATTAGACATTTTGAAATTTAGTGATCCAAATTTAAAAAATCAGAAAGTTACCGACCCAACAATATATTTATCTCAAAATTAGTGATCTATATTAGATATTTTAAAATTTAGTGACTCAAATTTGAAAAATCCATAAGTAAGTTACTGACTCAATAATATACTTATTTTAAAATGAGTGACCCACTTGGACATTTTGAAATTTAGTAACTTAAATTTGAAAAATCTAAAAATTACTAACTCAATAATATACTTATCTCCTATTAGACATATAAAAGGAGGGAAGAATAAAATTAATAAAAATTGAACTCCACCTGATCACCTGGTAATCGGGGACACTCCCCTTATGTTACGCCGGTCCAAAGCTGGTCAGACACAGATTCCCATTAAAAGATGCCCAATTACATGGGAAGTCCAAAGTTCTCTGAACACAATTTGGGCTTTCGGTACTTTTTCTGGTATTCGAATTTCTCAATCAAAGGTCCTCTTTTTCCCCTTATTTTCTCTGGTCTCTTTCTCTCTCTCTCTCTCTTTAATTTATTTTCTTTTTTTATAGGTAAATCCCTAATATCCGAATGTCTATATTCGAATCCTGACTAATTTAATTTAAGTACAGTCAGACCCTGGACGACTATTTTAAAATCGTTTTCTCCATTCACAAGACTCGAAATTGAGATCTTATTTAAGAAATACTAAATTTTTTATCACTCAAACCAACAGTCATTATTTTTTTTTTCTCCAGGTTCTATTCTTGCTAATTTCCATAGCTTTTTCAACCTTACGGGTAACTTGCTTAGTTGCTTGACATTAACTACGAAGGCATTGAGAAGGCTTCAAGCCTTCAACTTGATTTGGACTCGGGAGGGCCCATTTCGTGAATTCTTGCGGAAAATTAAAGAACCTTTCGGTCTGTGCAAGTCCCATTAGCCCAGTGGTCTCCCAATTTTCAGGGACGTTTCTAATTTTGCCCTTTTGTCTCGCGCGCGCGCGTGTGTGTGTGTGTGTTTTTTTTTTTTCAGGGCTCTAGGATTTGAATGCGAAACTCTTCCAAATTCCAATACCAATTGTTAGTATCTCTTGTATTGTTTACGCATAGAAACACCAAGTTTTTCGGAATACTAAATTTTATGATCATTGGGAAAGGAACTAAGTGAGAGGTGTTTGATATTTTTACATATATATAAATTAGATTAGAAATTTCCAATGAAGCCAAAAATCAAGAGAGGTGAGAGAGGACAATTACAGTTAAAAAAAAAACAAAAAAGGAAAAGAGGAGGGGTATTTTCGATATAATCCTGTGCAAACATGGAAATCTATACATTGAACTGTAAAGTCGAATAAATTAGAAGAAGAACAACGAAAACATAGAGATGGGGTCTTGAGGGAGAGCTACCATTTGGTAGCATTGGAAAAGTATCAGGCAGGGGCATGGCACACTCCTCGCCGCAGAAATATACTTTTCTAGGCAAGGCCCATCCGTTTCTAAAGGTAAATGTTTTCGAGTCCTTTTCTAGAAGTACATCTGTTGTCACAGAACCAATTGTCTCTGCAGTCACCTGTAACAAATCGTCATTGAAGTGCGGTATGCCCCAGAATAGGGCTATCTCATCTGCAAGAAACCCACATCATGAGTAATTCTAAAAAACAAAAAAAGACGGCATGGTAAACGATCAATGAATTATAAAGGATTAATATACAAATCTAACATCAATTTTAGTTAAAATAATAAATCTAATATCAATTTTCAAAAGTAACAAATCTAGTATCAATTTTGTATATGGTAATAAATCTAGCATATTGTAAAATTTTTTGAATAAAATTTATCTGTTTCGATGATATGACAGTAACTTATATGATTATTATATCATATAATAGATATATTTTTATAAATCTGTTATTGAAACTGGTAGATTTTATTCATATAAGATCATTACGTGCTAAATTCGTTACCATATATAAAGTTCGTGTTAGATTTGTTACTTTTTAAAATTGATGCTAGATTTGTTACTTTAAGTAAAGTTAGTGTTAAATTTGTATATTAACCCAATTATAAATGAATATGGGAAATTTCTATTTTAATTTATGGTTTTTCTTAAGTATAAGTGAAGTCACATGCATGAAAAAATTTTTATTAGCAAAACATTAAAATGTAATTTACTTGAGAATGAAATAAATAAGAAAAATCATAAATTATCGTTTGATGATATCTTTTATGATTCGAAAGCTAGTTCTTCACAAAAGCTGACCACTGTGTACCTGAAAATCCAACAGCGGGGAGCAAGGTATTGTTGAAGCTATATACAGTTGCCTTTTGGCTGAAGCCCGGATGCTGGACCAGTAAATTCCAATCTGAGTAGTTTCTGTGGTAATTATAGTTAGAGACTGTCACTTTCACCTTCCAATGGCTCATATAGTTGCTCTTGACATGCCAATGAACTCTAACTGGGCACATATGATCAGTGCATTGCACTATTTCTGGACCTGATGACTGGTCAACTTCCCTGATAATATTCCACATGCATAGACAGGTTCTTAGAATCCAAACTTGCAACAAGTACGGGATCAGAGAGCACATGATTAACATACCAAAAGATTCACACTTTCGTGATTTAATGTTTTTCTTTTTTTTTTTTAGAGAAGAGATTTGTTAGATCGAAAGTTACATAATAGGAATAGTTCTCTTTATTCTCATAAATCTCATACTCTCTTTTCAAGATTAGAACTAAGATCTCCACGATAAAAGTCTAAATTTTAACCATCGGAAGACACTTTCATGACTCAATGTGCTAGCAAAGAGAAAGTACCTTATGCATTTGTCTGAATTTTGATCCGCCCCTTTGCACCCACAGCTGCACTTGGGGCATGGTGTGACCTTGCTGTTATAAAATGTTGAGAGCGAGACACAGCAAGTAGGCATTACACTAGCCACAAAACTAGAGTAAGTGCAAATGGATTTCCATGTTCCTGGAAATTAACAACATAAGCCTTGGAATAAGCATACATTAATCAATGAATTAAAAGTCTAACAGGAACATCGAGGTCTGAAGATGTTGACATAATCGGAGTCCTTACTGAAAACCTGAATTTCTCTTCTACCCCCAAGATCAGAAGATGTTGTAGGATCGGTGTCCAAAAGGGGGCCGCAAGTGTAACCGGGACCTGGGGCCAATAATGTAAGATTAGCAGGCGGATAGACAGTGGAATTTTCCCCCAAGTGTCCAACTACCATTTCGAAGGTTGAAAAAGAAGTGGAAAGATCAATTGCCCTGCCCGAAAGAAGGCCACCGCGGCAGCAGTTGTCCGACATGTTTTCAGGCAAGGCGCCTGGCGTGAGATCGGCAATGAAAGGTTTTTGCTTGCAAGAGTGCGGGATCCGGTCCTTGAAAGCCGAGCAGTCCCCTTGTGCTGTGGCAAATGCACCATAGATTGACCATATCACCTCATTCCGGGTCCAAGCCCATCCCAAGTTCCAACCTGGTTTCTCAACATGGCGATACTGGTAGTAATTTTGGATGGTTACCCTTGCCTGAAAAGACATACATATACAGGAAGAAGCCAAGTTCATATAGTTTTAATCAAGGCACAAAAGGGGGACTTTTTGCACAACTTCCTTAAACATAGGAATTCTGATTTTATAAGATAGTGATGATGCATGCAGAAGCGGCGCAATTCTTAGTTTTGCTTTGATGAGCCCCAAATTCTGAATTATTACTCGAAGAATTGGCACCGAATGGTCGATAAGCACGGTTTACGGAAATTTCCTGCCAAAGACATGGAAACTATACCAATCATGGAAGCCAACGGCTTAGAACCAGTATCCAGTGACCTTTAGCACCGACACTATGAGATTAACAAAACTAACTGAATAGAATTACCAAATTTCAAGGGATCTGAGTTCTTTGTATAGAAAGCTGCTAGGAGACTTTGGAATACTGGATGTCTGAAAGGTGGCTCATTTTTTGTGCTATAAAACTCAACTGAAGCTCTGTACTGTATCAATAACCTTAAATATATTCTACTTAAGACAGACCCCATCTCGTCATTTCAACACCTTCCAATGGTTCGCGTGATGTTTGATAATTGAAATTACAAATCATTCACTTCAATTGCTGGTGAAAAAGAGAGACAATTAACCGCATACTCACCAAGTATCCATCAGGTTGCCACCTATGGATATCGAAAGTAACGGTGATGTTCCCATTTGGATCCAGAGGGTCATAGCAATCTGCAAGCCATAAAAAAATCATCGATTGAACTCTTTCTAATATAAGACAGGAATGATCAGAGCAGGAAACGATCAATGCCTGATAAATTGCAGGTTGCAATTAAGAATATTATTGGCGCAAAAGATAAGATAAACTTCATGTTGCCTTTTGGTGATTAGTGGGGTTGAGACTGATTGAGGTTATTATAGCCAAATGAGACAAGAAACGCTCCTCGCTGAACTCCAGCGACAAGGAGAAAATGCTTCGGTACCATCAGGATTCTGGGTCTCCAGGAGCTTGTACTTTATTTATAAGAGAGAATGTTTTCGTGGTCTACAATGCTTAGTTACCAGGCAATGTACTAGAATGAAGCCGTCATGGATGACAAGAATCATTGGAAATATCTAAGTAATTCCTGAGAGACCTGATTAACTAATGATCCTTTATAATATATGCAAAGTACAAAAGCATCAACCTTTGGATTATACTTGTTGTCTTATATATGCAATAATTTCATTGATAGTATTCCAAAAAGAAATAAGAGTGCCCTTTTTTCTTTCAACTTAAGATTTCCAGATGGCCAAGAACACTTACTAGGAAAACGAAAGTCTGCCTTCTTTCAAACTCCATCAACTTTAGCATTGCATCAGTTACTAACAAGGTAGACTAACTTGTATGGACATACAGAGGATATCCCAAGCAAAACTCATTAAAAAAAAAAAAAAAAACCCACCCAATTAATTCAATCCCCCATATAATATCGATGTTTCATTTTGATCCAAAAATTTGTCTGGCTTCCTTTTATGGCACGTTTGCTCTGTCTGTACTCCTATTTTTGGTTGCATTATTCCTTGTTTGTTCTTGATTGTGATCGTCTCATTCTATGTAGCGTTGCGCACTGTGTCTCATGCACATGAACTTACACTATAGTTCAACTACTCTAAATTCTCATGTTTGTTATTTTTATTATTTTCTGTGATGATCTTTAATCACACAAATTAATTTTTTATTTTTTATTTTAAATAAATTTTACTTATTATATGATATAAAATTATAAATAAATTATATTAAAAAAATAAGTCAAATAAAATTTTCAAAATTCAACTTTATCTGGTCTAATTGCATGACTCATTTTTTTTTAATCGAAAGAAATTGTTACATTAATTTATTCAAAATCGGTACATAAAACCAACACAAAAATATTGAGAGAACTTGCTCAAAGTAAAAATAAACGACAACAATAATTTACAATTGACCCAGTTAAAATAACCATTTATTAATAGAGCTTAAAGCCCACTTCTTATTATGACTCTTACTTTTACTCTATATGTTGTATTTGAGTAACTTTACTATTATATCTGGACTTATCAGTCATTAAATTAAACTTCACAAATTATTAGAGTAAAAAAAAAAGCTTTTTTCTTGGGTACGGCCTCCAATATTTAGATCTAGAGTTTAAACTAGATAACTAGCTCTCACATTCCTCTCTCCCTATTCTTATCGTTAGACAACTAACTCTAAATGACGAAAAAAAAAAGCCTCTTTTAATTTTTTCACTATTTGATCATTGGCATCACAAACTAATTCTTTATTTTACAAGACGTTCCCATCTCTACGAATTCAATTCAACAAGATAAGTAATAAAGCTAATTTATAAATTACAATGCAGGTGAAATATTTTTATCAAAAATGCTTAATAGCCACACATAGATAAGAATGCAATAGGTACACAATAATCTTAACTATTCTATTGTGAAAAATATATTAAATTAAAAAATAAAAAATAAATAAATTATTAAATATTATTGAATTGATTATATACCTTACTAAATATGTCAGCATAGTCAAATTGTTCTATTCTGACATCCTTATTTGGATCACTGGATCAGTAACTAATGAATTTCCTTGTGGTTTCTAGAGATAACCAAGAAACGTGCCGAGATTGATAATCTAAGATAAGGCGGCAGCGTCCAAAATGCCAAAATGCCAAGTTCCCTCATCGTTCGGATACTAAAACAATTCAAACTGTGTCTTTTTCATTAGTTTATACATTTGGTTTTTGGATTGTTGAAGAATCTAATGCTAATCTAATTTCATGTGAAGATTAAATTTATTCAGTTAAGGGACCCTTGAGGCAATTCCCTGTGCTCGAGGGCCTCGCCGTTTGATGGGGAGATCCAACGGCTTTTGTCGTCTACGCCAGGCGCTGTCACACTCAAACAGTCAGTCAAACGAGGGCGGTTGCCCGTTATGTCTGCCTTTTGTTGTTGGGTTGTTTTTTAGCTAATGAATTTAGGCTGTCGATCGTCTTGATCTGGGCAACGACTGCAGCTAGGCACACCGTATGATCTACATTCATCTGATGTCTCGTTGGAATTTTATGATATTACAATGGGGTTTTTTTAAGAATTTCATTAATTTAATTTGCCATTTTTTAAAATTTTAAAAAAATCAAAATAAAGTGGTATCGACGTATTGTAAGATCCATACTTATATGATGTTTTATCTGAATTCCGTGATATTGTAATAATCTTTTTAAAATTTTGCTAATTCGATATGCAATTTTTGAATTGTTCAACAAGATCGAAATGGGGTGGATAATTAGTCAATCCGCATTAATTATGCAATCAATTTCAGTTTGCACTGTTCTAGGCTTCTTATCTAGCAATTATTGAGCTGGACGTTATACTAGACTAGTAACATTCGAGTTTTATAAATGTTTTAAGCTAATACAAACATTTGTGAAAAAAAATATCGAAACTGATTCATGACTTATATTTTATAATACATCGAGACGAGCTGCCATTAGATTTTTACCGAAGGGCCAAAACCTTTGCGTGGCCGCACATTGCATGTTAATTGGGTCGGATTAACCGCCCCAGAATCATAGATCGACAAAAGCAAAGTGTAAGACGACAAAACGTTTCAACTTTGCAGACTGCATTGTACATTGTATTTTTTTTTTTTTCTTAAAAGAATAAATTGTATTTTATCAATTGCTTCAAAAACTCTGTTTTTTATAAATTTTTTTTATTTTTGTTTTCATTTATTATTATTATTATTATTATTATTTGCAAGTGGGGAAACAAAATATTGATTTACATTGTGTCGTAAGTTACGAGACGCCATTTAAAGCGTCAACAATGTCGTTATCAGGTTGTTATATTTTTTAAGTCTCAAAAATCTATCTCCATTGCATTTTTTTTTTCTCTACAAAAAGGTTTTAGGATGCAAGGAAAAAGTATAATAAGTATGATACTTTTGGAAAATATTTAGGAGAGAAATTAGTACACTTGTTTTTGCGCTCTCGCCATCCTCTTCTTTAATTAATTTTACAAGACTGTGATATTGAAAATTGAGAGAATAAAAGCAAGGTGGCGGTAGAGCCACATTTTGGATTGAGAGTTGGGTTTTGAATTTTTATTAAGAAACTTATTAGATTATTAAGTACACCATCAAATGTTTCTCTATTTTTTATAAATATTTTTTAAAATAAAAATTTAAATTTTAACTATTAAAATATCTTTTTTTTTTTGGTCTGAAATTCTGGTATCCAGAAGTCCAGTAGACTCTGACTAATCCAGTTCGAGTCGGGTGGACCCATTAAAGGGTGTAAATTTCTCCCAACGTCAATTTTTTCTATACACAAGACTCAAATTAGAGATTTTATTTAAGAAAAATAAAACTTCTCGTCACTATTAAAATATCTTTTAAGAGACTCTTTCTTTCTCCACAACGTTGTAGGAAACTAAGGCAGTGTTTCCTTTGGGCGTCCCGTTCATCGCTCGGGCGCATTAATAAGGCTGAGTTAAGGTACATTTTTAAGCTCGTTTACACAGGACATTGAGAGCACATTTTTCCCTCCGAGGTCGGGCCTCCACAATTGTTGCACTAGGCCCACAAAGGCCCATTGTTACGGGCCAGGCTCTTCGGTTGGAGATCATTTGTGGGTTTGTATCTCTGGATGACCGTTGATCATTGCCAAGCAAGGGCCTTAGGCCGACTTAAGATTTGTATTGTCATTGGAGACTTATTGGGCCTTCTCGTGTTCATCTCAATTACAGTAACAACAACCAAATGCTACTCTGGTAGTGGGCTAAATCTGGCAAGATTCTTGGCCCTAGCCATTGTCAGAGGAGGATATCGATAGACTCGGCGTTGGGTATTCTGGGTGGGTCCGCCCATTTCTTCCGTGGCATTTTAATGTGCAACTGTAATGAGTTCTGCACTTATGTCTCAGGAAAAAAAAAGAGAGAGTAAACGTAGGACCAAAAAATAAAAAAGAAAAAAGAAGAGTTCTGCACTTATACATATAGAGTGTCTCGTAAAAGAGTTTTTTTTTCGTCTATTAAAATTAAAATTCACAATTTGAGAGAAATGGTATTTGAACATCAAACCCTTGTAAAAGCTTTTTTTTTTGCCTGCTAGAAATAGCATAGTATCACAAAACTGTCCGTATTAAAATTCGGTAAATTGCAAAAAATTCTATTTTTTCTCAGTATTAAAAATCAAACTTTGTTCAACAATGAGAATGAATGACTGAAACTGACTTGGATGTTCCTGTTAGTAATAGCTTTTAAATCATACTGTTATGTCGATTTGTGTTAGAATTAATCCCTCAATTGTGCAAAATACTCTGAAATTGACAGGTCAAGTGGCCATAGTCTTGCATGTTGGAAATATCACGGGGATGTTACTTTTCATTGTAATTTGTAATTTATAGCAAATAATTAATTATATGTATATGTAAACATGAAATTATTCGCCCTATGTCTTTCCCATGCACCAAAAAAAAGCACTGACCTTGCAGCGCATTGTTTTCCTTGTTTTGAAAGGAAACCACATGTAAAACAAATGAAAAACGGTTGAATTGGCCCGGAGTATACAAGTTTTTTGAACCCAACTTACCGGCAGTGGCCACGGGCGAGACACGCACGGTTAAAAGGTCATCCTAGATTCGAGCATATCATTTTAATTCTTGTCGTGATTGGCTCGCAAGCGTGGCGGGGGGGCATATCCTTCTTTTTTGTTTTTTTTTTTAGTTTATTAAGAGGTCTATTGCGCCGTGAGCTACACAATGTAGTAACTATTCCCTCCCATAAATCTCACCCCTCTCTTCTTAAAATTTGAATTCAAAACCTCTATAATAGAAATCTTGAACTCTAATAATTGGGTATGCCCTAGGGGGATATCCTTCAATGACAATTATTAATGCATGATCTTGCGGCCCATTTGGGGCATATCCACGTATGCCAGCCGTCGTTTATCTAGCACCTTAACAATAGCAACAATTAGTGTATGATCATGGGGCCTATTTGGGAGTCTACGTATGCCTCCGTCGTTTAGCAAGTGGTAAGATGCCTTAGCACTTGGATTCTCAGTTTATGCGGTTGTTTTTTGCCTTGTTTTGGTAGATTGCGTCGCCTATGAAATTTATGGAACACCACGCCTATTCGCCTTAAAAATCTTGAGTGTATCTACGTTGATTTTTCACCCCTATTTGACCCATTTAATTCACGAATTTATTATATTGATTGAAAAGGAAAAAAAGTTTTGGACTTTTACTGGACAGCTTAAATGAAACAACAAATACAACTGTTATTAATTATATATTGTAATCATGCCGATATTTTATGTAAAAATTTTTGTTTTTAAGGTAATACCTATCTAAAATTACATTTTAGTTTTACCATTTCATAGTTTATCAATGTGATTATATTTCTTGTTAGTAAACAATTGCATTTTGTTGTTTTATTCAGGCTGTACGTTCGAGTTGCACAATTAGAGTTTGAAACTGCGTTATATTGAAAAAGACATTAAGAAAATTGAAAAGGAAAAAATACTGAGAGAATTCAATTTTGATTTTTTGAGAGAATATTTTTTCTCTTTTTCCATTTATTTACCTTAAGTTATGTAATAAAGAGAGTAGACTTTGGAATTAGTTTTTGTTCTCTTTTATGAAAATAAAAAGGAAAAAAAAATATTAAGAGAACTAATTTTGAGTATTTGAGAGATCTTTTTTTCAATTTTTTTTGTCATTTATTTACCTCAATTTATGAATTAAAGAGAAAATGTCACATAGTAAACTTTAAGTTTTCTGAATTAAGAAGAAAATGTTACATAAGGAAAGTCTAAGTTTTCTATCAACTTCGGAGATACATATATAATATAGATAAGAGTAAGACTATGTAGATACATATTATGTGACAGATAGAAGACACGTAGTTAATACAACGATTTATTTATTTTTTTTTAATTTCAATATATTTTTCATGATTCAACAGTTTAAATTTCGATTCAGAACAACAAAAACACGTGATTCATTCGTTTAACCTTTTCTTTCCTTGCTGTATCTTTGCTGTAATTGGGCTTCTTTTGGCTTTAGCCATATGGTTAATCGTCAAGTGGTTTCAGCCCGGGAATATTCTTTAATTCGTACGTTCAAGTAGGATATATAATTAAGGTCATGCACTATATCCGCCAAACTGTCCCATATTTCTCAAACCGGAAGAAGATTTATGTACTCTTAGTTTTTGGTGTCCATCTCTGACTACATAGATTGGACTGGAAGCTGAGGAATGGACTTCGTTCAACCCCATAATGATGCTAATGCACAACCTTTACCTACTTCAGTTGACAGCTTCAACGGAGTTTCTCTAAAGACTATTATTCTCGATTGTATTGGTGTCCGCGAGCTCTTTTCGAAAGAGGTAAGCTTAGGAAGAAATTAGTTTGCATGTTTGTTGATTATTATTATGATTAATTGGTAATTATTATGACTGACGAATAAAATAAAATAATAATATTTAATAAAAAAAAACATTAGTTGTCGCTGTTTAAGAGGTAAAATGATGCATTACCTTTGTTCCATTACAATAGACATTTTTTTTTTCTTGGGTACATAACCATTGTTCCCTGCTAAAAGTAGGAGAAATTTGCAGTTGAATAAAACGTTAAGTGGTGGTTCTGTTTTAGGTTTAAGAGTTCTTATTATTGATCGGAAGCAAAAGGAAAAAAAATGTAATTATTAAGGTTAGTCTAATAAGAAAATCGTGGCGACTAACCAAGAACGACATCACAACAAGAAGCAAAAAAAAGATGTGTGTTTTCGCCGTTCCTCATCATATGGTGATCCCGATGTATCTGAGCCCTTAATTCGTAGATATTGTGAAAAGCAATGCCAAGAAGATCAAGACGCATGTTATGGGAGTCTCTGATGATGACTCCAACCTTCATTAATTAATAGGTTTCCGTTTTAAGTATGAGGAGGTAAAGTCTTTTCTTTTTTTCATTAATATGTTCGTGAGTTATAAGTATTTTTTTTTATTGTCATAAATCTCATATTCAAGACCTTAACATGAAAACCTTAAATTTAAACAATTGGAGTCTCCTAAGGGACTAAAAATTTTAAACTTTTGTGGAATAAGATAGTAAAATACAGGTGGGATAAAAAAAAGGAAAAATTAAAAAATAAATTATTACGGATAATTTCGTCATAAAAAAATAGTCTACACCTGTTTTTGCATCAGCTACTCTTCAAGCCATTCATATCAATCAACAATCTCTCTAAAATTTGATTAAAATTTTCAATTTTTACTTTTCAAAACAGCAACAACAACAACAACACTTTTGAAATACAAAACCAAATACAAAACCAAATGCCTTCTAATTATACAAACATATAACAGTTCTTCTTCCTTTAGAAGGGAAGGGAGAGGTAACAAAAATTTCACTCCCTAATTTTCCTTTTTCCCCTTCAATTTGATATCACTGTTACTCTCATTAATGATTTCACTATGGAAATAATGTATATATTGTTCAAAGGGTTGCCAACCAAATAACGTACAAACGGTTGATTAAATCTTGCCCTTGTTTTTACAGGTGTGGGGCGCGACAATTACGGAGTTTGTAGCGACAGCTTGCTTTTTATTCACACTAAGCACTGCCATCATCTCATGCTTGGAATCACACGAATCCGACCCCAAACTACTAATTCCGTTAGCCGTTTTCGTCATAGCATTCCTCCTGCTTGTAGTGACGGTTCCATTATCTGGGGGTCATATGAATCCAATTTTCACATTTATTGCGGTATTGAAGGGTGTAATAACTTTCGTTCGTGCTGCTCTCTACTTCTGTGCACAATGTCTGGGCTCAATTATGGCTTATCTTACAATGAAAAATGTCATGAACAGTAGCACTGTGGAAAAGTACTCGTTAGGTGGTTGCTTGGTGAATGCAAATGGGTCCGGGATTTCTGCAGGAACTGCGGTTTTGATAGAATTTTCATGCACGTTCGTGGTACTGTATGTTGCTGTAACCGTGGCATTTGACAAGGGGAGGAGCAAAGAGCTGGGCTTGACGATGGCTTGCGTTATGGTGGCCGGGGTCTATGGGGTGGTGGTTTTTGTTTCGATCACAGTGACTGGCCGGGCCGGTTATGGCGGTGTTGGCCTAAACCCGGCAAGGTGCTTAGCCCCAGCCCTGTTGCTGGGCGGCTCACTGTGGGATGGCCATTGGGTTTTCTGGGTAGGGCCATTGTCTGCTTGCATATTGTATTACGTCTTCACTTTGACCTTATCACGAGAAGGCTGTCCAAGGGTTAATCAAGAGCGTGACATTTTGATTATTTGGAAACTCATTTTGGCTTCATGCCGGAGAACTGGCGGTACCCAGCTGCCTCCGGAGAAAATTCAAGTGTAGCCCACGGTTAGAGTTAAACTTGCATTTTAGGACACATTTAGTATGTAGATTAGATAGTATAAAATATAATAATATAAAATAATATAGTATATAATAAATTAGATTATTAGTCTATATTGTGTTTGCATAATATTAAATAAAACAGAATAATTATTGTATATTATATTTATATAATGTGATATAAGATAGTATAATATAATTGAATGACTTTTTGATTTTTTTGACCTTTTAAATAATTTACAATTGTAACTAAAATGACTTTTTTGTTTTTTCAAGCGAAAATTATTTTTATTGTATAACTCGTGATTTAATAAGAAGAAAAAAAAATATAAGCTTGACGTAAAGACCTGAATATCATTAAAATGCCGTACAGAAGACCAAATTATATTAATAAGCTTTGATTTTTATTGCGCGATCCTATGTTAGCACGATTGCATTACAACCCCAATTATCTTCACCTCACATATCCTATATAACAATTAGACCCTCACATATCCTATATAACAATTAGACCCCTTCTTATTTATGGTTTTTATGTTATAAGATGACACCACAAACATACATTTTTAAGGCTGTAGAAGTGTAGAGGACGAGGCTAAGGGCTCATGCACAACAGAATTTGCAGAAATTGTGATGGAATTGCCTTCTAATTGCAGCATGATACTTCCCAGTATTTCAGTTAATATCTTCTTGAATTCTTCTTCTTTAACCAGCTTTCCATCATCCGCGGCCATCATCTTGAACACTTCGCCTATAACTTTGTCCATCTGTAATCAATTTAAGTCCAAACCATTTAGTCCTTTAATTAATTAGCCTGAGGGACAAGAAAAAGAGTTGGGCAGATGGCAATGGATCAACTCATTAACCATGCTTGCAAATGGGTTAATTGTGTGCTTGTAACACTTTCTTTTTAATTAATGTAAGGTAAGAAACTTTTACAAATATATACCAAAAAAGAAAATATGTAATATAAATGACTAGATTTTTATAATTTTGTACTTAATTTATAGTGAATCTCTTCTCCTAAGAGACATAAGTTATAAATTTTTGTGGAACTTATTTTATATAAAAAGACCAAGTCTACCAAATAATTACTTTAAAATTCACCTTGGTTTAACATGGAAAGATTGTATAATCTGTTTATATTTATTAGAAAATTTTAGGATAACCGGACCCCCAACAACTAGTCTATACCTCATCAACTGCGCCAATTATAGGTAGACCTGCTGATGAAGCCACTGCATCTAGTGCTACGCGTAAACAGTCCTTGGATATTTTTCCGCTGGGATCTTTCGGCACGTTTTCTAGAGATGAGTTTAGCGTCTGCATTAAACAATAAATAGAAAGGTTTAATGAACTAATCATAATCAATGAGCATTAATGAAGCCGATCGAGAAACATTAAGCTTCGTTCCCAGACGAAGAAAACAAATTAAACCGTCTCCATCAGCAAAAACCCAGACCTTGTCTAATTCAAACTTGTTGGATAATAACCTCCTGATACCATTTCCGTCAAAGGTGTTTTCACTGTGAGCAACAATCACAGGCTGCTCTTTGAGATTTTGAGCCACTTTCTCTGCCACTTTCTTGAATTCCACCAAGAACGTGTCTTGAGAAACAGGAATATCATGATCTTGGCCAACGTCGCAAGCTTGTAAAGCTGGCTTCGCAATGTTGCCCATCACCTAGACAAACAAGAAAAATTAATTAACAATTTCCATTAAGACCCCAAAAAGTCGTGTTTTTCTTTAGAACTTCACAGGACAATGAGACTTGAAGTTGAGCAAGTACTTACCCAAGAATCAGAAGAGGTAGGCATCCCTTGCTCAACTGTAAGTTTTTCTAAGGCCTCAATGATATAATCGTAAAGAGACCCATCAGAGGATTGTAATTGTGAAAATATAGATACCATTTCCGGTTCGTAACTTGGTCCGTTGACAAATTCTAGAAGGTCTTCTCCATCAATGCGGAGAATCACTATCGGGTCCCGTTCTAAACCGGCAGCCATGCCTAGTAGAATGTCTGATAACACCTCTTTAAACTTGGGCTTGCTCACTTTGTCTTGCTTGCCTTGGGTGAATTCGTTAAGAACCTGTTTGCATGTTTATTGAAGAGTCTCAATTCATTTTTTCTAAAGATAAATTCAATATAACATAATTGACATTCCTTTGTTATTCTAAAGTTTTCCACAGCCCTTTTTAAAAAAAAAAAAAGTCCATAGCGTTTATTATTAACAATTTTTTTTTTTTTTTTAATCTTTTGGACGGCTAAAAGCCTACAATCAAGAAACGGAAAATGAATACAATTGTCAACCATAAGACACTGAGACGAAGAAACAAATTTTTTTTGTGTTGATCACATTGGAGGCTTAAAAGCCAGCTACCCAAAGAATACTAAAAGGTTGGGGTTAAACAAACTTATTATTATTATTATTATTATTATTATTTTTAATTTATTAAATAAAATTATTATTATTATTATTTTTTTTTGCTTATAAGGAATCCTATTGGACATTTGAGGAATGGAAAGTAAGATTTGGTAAAATTTAAACCCCCACCTACTGGTTAAAAAATAACTCCTCAATCAGTTGAGTAAATACCTAACCTCTAAACAAACTTATTTGTGGAGTGTAAAGAGTAAATAAAATGATCGAAGTTGGGTGTCTACAATGGGCGGGCCAAGTATCAAATGGGCTGAAAAAAGAGAGGACTGGACTGTTAGTAAATACAAGAAGAAAGTGTGTTTGTTTTGTATTATTTTTTAGTGCTGGAAGCCATCCCCGATTCTCATACCAAAATTAAATTTAGCAATTTTTTTTAACAAAAAAAACATTTATTATAATTATATTAATCATTAAATCTGTAAATCGAATTCGAAATAACCCATTAAATTGCTCCATTCAACTCAACTTAAGATCCAAATTAATCTATCAAATGGGCAACAGCAAAAAGCTAATGAATATCATGTCAAAAGCAGTTAACTTTCCCACCAATTCCGCAATGGGCTTTAATATAATATCTGTAACTCTGCAACGACTCTTTTTTTTTTTTTGGTTGTAAACTTAGAAGCTTGTAATTTAATTTAAAAGTTGTCCCACTACAATTCTCTCAAAGAAAAATTATTTCACAGCCAAATACTAATACGTCAGAGCCATACTCTGCTTTTCTATTGGGTTTCTCATAAAAAGAGTTAACCATAAAGTGACCAACCCAGAGTGGTCCTGATTCCACCTGTATTTTTACGCAGTAAATAATGCTTCCACGTTTATCATGCCGCTAACCATGACATCATAGTAAGAATCTTTTTTCTTTTTTTTGGGGATCCTGGTGATCCATTGCATTTTATCTTTAATTACCACGTTAGAAGTTAGAACCAACCAAATTAGGGCACTTAATTCATCACAATAGATAATCACAGCAATTGCCTTTGCGCGCAGCCCCACCGCGGGACCCCAAAACAAAAATTTGCAAAAAGAAAAGAAAAGAGAGAAAAAGAAAAAGAATCAAGAATCAAGAGAGGAAGTTGATGTGCATGATGGCTATTGAATTCTCTGCTTCCGTCAATTTTAGGGTTTACACATGAGTTTCCATGACATTCGTTCATCACTAGTTACCTTCCTTACAATTAAGAAATCAAAAAAATTAAGTGGGAAAGGACAAGAGCAACTGAAGAAAAGCCAAAGACCCACATCACCGACCGAACCTTTTTTTTTTCTTTTGGTTCTTTCCGACCACTTCATATATTGTTGAATAATATGTGTGGGTGTTTCTATAGCTAGCTGACCTTTCTTAACGTGCTACTGTATGTATTAATTAATTCTCTTAAATCACAGTCTCTTTTTTAATACAAATAAATTATGGTTTGATAAAAACTCATGTCATCAAGTATAAACCAGTCTAATTCATTCATTTTATTGATTGCAACGAGTATAAATTTATTATAGGTTGCAACAATAGTTATAGAATGATATGAGTTATTAAATCTTAACCCGTCATTTTCTTTATTTATTGTCCTTTTCTTAGGGGGGCTTAATGTCTTCCTCCTGTAATTTCATATATGTCTGGCTTAATGGACTTTATAATGTTGTACGCAATCAGAATATGTGAAGTCAAGATCTCACGTATGTAACATCTTATCTAATACATTTTAAATTTTTGTATTCGTTTTTTTTTTTTTTTTTTGCCTCCAGTAAAACAACATCCAATAATTCCCCAAAAGAAAATATTCTTATGGGATAAGTCTAGGAGAAAATTTTCTTTTTAAAATTATTTAAAAGCCGCAAAATGAAGAACTGGGGTTCGCGAGTAGCACTAGAAAATGGGAAAATTAATGACGGTTTTTAATCAAAAAATTATGTTCACTAATCACTATGGTTGTTGTGGTTGTAAGGAGAAGAAGAAGAAGAAGAAGAAGAAGAAGAAGAAATAGAAAGAAGCAAGCTTTGAGATTTGAGAAACGGGCACTAACCTCAGAGTAGATAATATCAGAATCAGGAGAGGAGCCCTGAGAAGGCAAGCCGAGGGCGGCACCAATATCGGAGACGGCAGGCTGGAGTTCCTTCACAGAAAGGCGACCATCTCGGTCCTTGTCCAGCTCTTGGAACTTATGGTCCACAAAACTGCTAAACACCTCCTCGTTCTCAACCAACTCCATTATATCTGAACCCTGCACCACCAGCTGTCCATGTCCATTCCCTTCTCCACTTTTGTTTCCCTTTTGTGTGCTTCTGCCGCTCTCCATTTAATTCTCTTGGCTTTTTCTTTGTTTTTTTTCTTTCTCTCTTTCTTGCCTTTCGTTCTTTTTGGATCAGTAACTTGTTTTTCTTGTGAGTTGGCGTGATTTTCTTTTGTTCTTGTGAGTTGCACGGGATAATATAAGTGCTGGCTCGCCTTCGGCGAGGCCCCTCTTTTTCCTATTTTATTTTCTTTCTGGGTTCAGTGTTCCACTTCCAGGGCCTTAAATAGGGAAAGAGTAAGTTTGTGTGCTTATGACTTAATGGCACGTTTGCGCCTTCAACCTTTCGGCTATTTGGTAACTTTCCCTCTTTTTGATTTTCTTTTTTAAGTTTCCATTTTCGTTTATTTTGCCAAAGCCTTTTTACACATATATAAATAAAAAAAAAGAGCACTCTAAATTTTTTTTGTCCGAATTTATATTTAAATGTAATGACGCTTAAATTTTTACGACCACTATAATATTTTTTTATAATAAAAAAAGTATATTTAATTATTTTTTTATTATAAAAAATATTATGATAATTATAAAATATTTAAAAATTATTACATTCGAATATAATTTTAAATATAAAAATTTTTATTATTATAATTATGCTTATATAAATATATAAGCCACAATATGCCTCTAACAACAAAAGTTTACCCCAAAAGTTGGGAAGATATGGAAGATTAGCTCTATTATACGTGTCAAAAATGAAGATATAGAAGATAAAAAAAGTTCATAATCATTCCTTTAATTACACGTATTTTGACCATTTGAAATAATAATTCAGTAACAAGTCGGCGTATATTTTATATTTGTAATTTGCGTCTAAATCCTCACGTCTTCACTCTCCCATGGTAAAATACTGAGTGGCCGTTAAAATAACTGAAAATTAAAGCGTGACGATGAGTTCCACACTAGGTAATCGTCGTAATCTTCTGTAATGAAAATATACTCAGTTCTACGTACAGTCGGGTGGTGTTTGCCACTTTAGAAGTGGTTAAATGAGGTATTATAAATGAGAATTATTATAATTTCGACTTGTAAATTCGATAACTGATATATTTACAATAAATATTTTTTATCGATAAAAAAATACACATATTTTAACAATTATTTAAATTTATTATAACTTCTGAATTGAATATAAATTGACATGTCTCCCCTCAACCATTTAATCAAGAACAGGCGTGCATGTGTAACAAAAAAAAAAAAATAAATAAATAAAAGGCGTGCATATGACCACTAATCGTTTTCTAAAATTGGACACGTGGGCATTGGGGGTGTGCAAAAATTGAAAATGGGCAGCACTCTTTTTCTTTGGTCGGCCCTTGTCTGCTTGACTCGTGGAATTGTCAGAGTAATCTACTCGGTATGCGTATCACACGTGTCACATGCTCGTTACGTGTTAGGACCTTCACCGGTTCCTTTGAACCTTTTGACAAATCAGAACCAATTTGTAGGAGAAAACGAGAAAAATCTAGAGACGGTTTGCAATAGGAATTCTAGTTTAACCTTGTGTTTGGGCCGTCTTAGCCTTGACAATGGAGTTTTCTTTGCTTAAAAAAATAAAAAAAGAGGAGGATGGAGTATTCAATGTCTGACCTCGTTTTTACATTTATTTATTTAGAGTACTTTTATAGTATTAGATAAATTTTATTTAAAAATTTTATTTAATATAATTATTATTTAAATTTTTTAACGATATTTATATTTTTTTTATAATAAAAATAAAAATACATAAATATATTTTTAAGTTATAAAATATAAAAGTATCATTATAAAAACTTAAACGGTCATTACATCAGATAAAATCGTCGGATATAATTTCTTTCGATATTGTAATATTATTGATTTATCTATTACAAACCATCCCCGCCCGTTACCTCATTAACAAGGACGTGTCATTTGATGATTGCTTCATAAAAGTTTATCGCTACTCGAATTGTAGGAGATCTGTGTCGATTATTTAGATCTTAAGACCGCGCTAATCTGATTAATTTGTGAATGAGAAAATATACGACATCAATTTTTCTGGATCATGATTTTGCAATCATTATCAACATAAGGATTCAGACCCACGCTAGATGCCTTACGATCTTATCTACTAGATACAATGTTTCGAACAAGCGGATCATTGCGCTGTGCTGCTGCATCGGTTGTCTCATTTCTTCATGACAGGCTAACAAGAAGTTTAAGAAGGTGAGGACTATTCTGCATGCCATAATGTTTCACCATCTTGGCCTTTGATTGCAAAAGAGAAGATATCCTTGTGGGATTTAACTATCAGACAATGTAATATGTGGAGACCACTGTCTACTAGGTTTAACTCTTCATTAAAATGTCAATATAGTGAAGAAACGACCTGGTATCACGATAAGTAACCATATTGTAGCCTGAAACAGCATCTTTGTGAATGCAGAAATCTGACCCCTTGTGATTTCAACTTTTGCGGGTTTCGTGTTTGATAATTGCTAAGCAAAACCCAATTCTAGAATTTACAGGATGCGATACATACAACTGACAGCAAACCAAGGGATGCTAGTCTCAGTTTGCTGCAGTGCAGCTTGACATCCAGTGATTTGTTGAAAAGTTAGAGCTTTGAACTTAATGTGTTGATGAACTCTGGAATATTCTCCATCTGCTTCGAGTCGGATGAATTGATTCCTTACAAATTGTTTCTTGTTGGCATGAATCTGAGTTCCCATTCTCCAGTAATGATACTGTAGCAAATGGTATGCTTTCTAATTCACTGGCAGGCTCAACTAGCTGATGTGACAAAGATGCGCTTGATTCCTTGTACTGCTTTTCATTGGCAGCCAGGCCATTTGAATTCAAAACTTGAGGTTCTCCAACTTTAGATTTCCTCTCTGGCTGAAGGAAGAGAATTAATGTAATGGAATCCATTAGAAGGTATCCTAAACACAGAACAATAGAAATTTTGCTTATTTTTTCCTAGCTATTTCATGTAGTCTCACCTCTACTCTCCTAAATTACATCACTTTCTTATGTTCCGATGTGAGAGGTTACTGTTGTATAATAACGTTACTAAATAATAGCATCAGAAATCACGAAGCATGCATATAGTAGTCATTGCATGAAAGAAAGTACCTGATCAGAGTGATGCAGTGATGCTGATTGAGAGGAAACATACTGCAAGATGTCAAAAAACCTTGCCTGTCCATAGGCTGCAGCCATTTGCCAATAAACGTTTGCAATTTTCCCAACCTTCACTCTCAGGTCCAACAAGTTTCGATCAATTTCATCCTCATGTCTTGCCACAAGAGGCCGGAGAAAACGGTTATAAACATGTCCTGTCCCCTGATGCCATTAAATTTAAGATTAGAGAAAGAAACTTGAACAGCTTGTTGGGCTGTTGAGATTTTAACAGGACATAGACTTCTTGTTGGATACTTACTTTTGCTTTGGGATACCAAAGATACACAAAGAATGCCAACTTAGCTTCGCCATACATAGGTAACCTTCCAAAACAGCAAAATAAGAAATAAGAGCCAGAAACAGAATAGTGGAAATAGATTACAGAAGTACGTAGCTAAGTAGTAAGTCCCAATACACATACCATGAGATTAAATGATCCCCCACTCTCTCACAGACAGTTACCAATGCAACCAGAATCCTGCAAAAAGTACCAACCACATTAACATTATGATTTCTCCTTGAAAATAGTTTTTTTTTTTTGATGTAAAGCATGATATAAACGACATACCAATACTGGCACCAAAACAAAAGTTGCTCAACATCTGGCGTGTTCTTCTCCACTACTTTGAAGCACTGGTAAGCAGGGTAAGCATAACCAAAGACCATGCTGCGAAACAACAACCCATTGTCATTTAAAAAAAGAAAAAGCAAAAAAAAAAAGCAGGAATCAGTAAGAGAGCATGGATATGAATTCACTGTAGCTGCTGCATACATTAGAGCTCTTGACAGAAACAATCCCATCCTCTCGATTGCTCAGCAAGGACAGAAACAGCAACGGATATCTTTGATTGTAGTCCTTGTGACTCAATTCAATCTGGAATTAAAGATGGCAAAAATTAGTCCAAAAAAACTCTTTTCTGTTAGACTAAAGATTCATACACAATATTACAATTTACAACTAAATGAAGAAAAAGAAGATAGAATACAGAAGTTGGCACTGAAATCAAATTGAAACAATGATGATGATGATTTACTATCGATTGAATTTCTACGAAAACATTAATATTGATCAGCGCTCGGAGAACCTGCAAACAAGAAAGCATTAAAGTTTGATTTAGTATATTTCCATTCCCCCATTTTCTCAGCGACCAAACACACATGCCAACCACAAAACATTAAGAATTGGCGAAGCAAGCAACAGAAAATGGTACCTGATTAATGATCAAAGTAAAGGGCTCAGAAGAAGCGCGGAGGAGGAGTTTTGTGGCAGAGAAGAACTCAAACTGGAAGAGCAAACCGCTTCGACTGAGTAGATTTCACATTTTTATATGTACGCTTTCGTCGCCGCGTCCGAAACGCCACGGTCGAGCGTCGTTTCCGACTGTTGCGGACAGTTGCATAAAATACTTTGTAAAAAAATTGTGAAAAAGTTTTAGAGTGTGTTTGGAGTGCGAGGAAAAGAGAGAAAAGGAAAGGAAATGAGGAGAAAAAAAAGAAAGTAGAGAGAAAATAAATTTGTTTGTAGTGATAAAAAAAATTGAGAGAAAGAAAATAAGTGAAAGAAAAGGTGAATAGTAATTTATGAGAGAAAAAGTGAAGAGAAAATAAAATTATTTGGAGTGGTAGAAAAAGGTAAGAAAAAGAAAATATAGTAAAAAAGAAGGTAAATAGTAATTTATGAGAGAAAAAGTATAAAGAAAATAAAATTATTTGAAGTGATGTAGAGAGTGAGGAGAAAGAAAAATAAAAAAAAAATAAATATTAATAATTATATATATATATATATATATATATATATATATATTTTTTTTTTTTTTTTATAGCACACCAAACATTAGCATTAAGAGGAACATAGCGTTTTCTGATCCAGAGCCTCCAATTTCTGTTTTGGACGGTTGAGATCGAATTCCTTTTCTTTTTCAAAATTAAAATTTCTAGCCGTTGTTTTTTTTTTTTTAAATATTTTTTTTAAAAATCAAGATTACAACGGCTAGAAATTAGAAATCCACCTGTTTTACGGAATCCTCATTGCAAGAGGACTCCAAGGTCTCATTTTTTTCCAAATCAAGATTTGATTTTTATTTTTTGAAACCAAGATTTGCAACGGCTAGAAATTAAAAAAGAAAACTACCGACTTCGGCAATTCCTATCGCAGAAGGATTCCATTCTTGTTTTTTTTTTTTTTTTTTCCCTCTGGGATAAATGACAACGGCTATAAATTAGCGCCACGAGGGCAGGCAATGCCCAATGATCTGTTTCTTTCATAACGCCCTCTTCTTCTTTCTTCTTTCTTCTTCTTCCTCGCTCAATTCTCGCAGCAGCCTTACGTTTCTATGACGAATAAACCAGGGCTTCTCTGCGAAATCTCAAACCCTAAAATCTCGTTCTCGAGCTCTCTACCCTCCGCTCTTCATCTAAACTTCTCCGAAGCCAATTCCTCGGTTGTGGGCACATTCTCCGGCTTCCCGCGGCGGCGAAACTCAAGAAACTATGGGTTCGAGAAAGACGGTATCAGAGGAGGGTTTCAACTACCGCGTCATCGGATTCGAGTACGGTTCTTGTTGTGGTTGCGGTAACCACTCTCTCTGCTCTCTGGCTTTTGTGTTTGAATCAGTAACTATACAAGAAGGAGAAACAAAACAAGAAAAGCTCCGACTGTGAGGTGGTAAATTGAGAGCCCCAAAGCTCCTTTCATACATTGTGTTCTTATTGAAAATATCTTCTTTTTAGACATCGTTGTTCTTGATTAAAATCTTTATCTAATTTTTTTTTACAGATTTCTTGAAAGTTAAATTTTTAAAATCATGTGTAGACGGAAGTCAATATCTATTCTTGATAATGTATAATGAATTTACAAGCGACGATTGGGTCGTGGAATTGATAAAAAATTTTGTTTTTTTTTTTAATCTTTTTCTTTTGGCTTTCTGTTGTTTCTGTAATCCTAGGGACGTCCAAATATCAACTTTTAACGTCTCGACAGTGATATAGATAATGGATTCCATGGGTTTTGCTTTGTCCTAATTTGACAGGGAGGCCGATTGTGGTTCTGGGAGAACTTTCTTAGGCGGGTTCTTTAGTACAAAAAGACTTGGAGGAAACTGCAAGAACAAATAGTTATAAGGTTGAGGGTGAGAAGATAACCCTTTTTAGTAACACAGCAGAGCGTGTTCTGTCGATTATCTTGCTTCTAACACTTGTAATTTTGTGGTCTCAGAAGAATATGAAGGCTTGAATTTATTCCTGTGAGCCTGAAGTCAGTAGATGTACAACTAATGTTCAAAACAAGAGTGTCTGTCTGAATTGACATTGATAAATGGCAGGAAAGAGACTGTGTTCGATTCTCAGTTTACTAGGACTTCTCTAGCTATTTTTGCATATTCACAAATCCTCTGCACGTTTTGTGGGACCAAGCAATCAATGACGGTATTACCAAACAGTCTAAAAGTGGTACCTTCTAACATTTCTCCCTTGTTAATAGCGATAAGTTTCTATTGTTGAAGGCAGATTTTATGCTCAAAGGGGCAGAATCATCAGTGGAGCAGTCCATTGATATTGCTGGTTGTGCTTTAAAACACATACTTTGTGTGTGGCATAAAGTATATAGCCTCTATTCATTTCAATTTTCCCTATATTACACTGTAATTTGGAATAACTTTGATAACATTTTGCCATTTCAGAAGGGAAAATTCCTGTTGTGCATTACGATGGAGGTTCTTTGGGGAAAAAAAAAATCTAAACTTAGGAAGAAGCAAGGGATTTCCAGAGGCAAGGGAAGAAGAAATTCGGTAGAGGTTAACCACACAAAACTGCCACAACCCCCTCATCCAAATGCAAAAGGTGTTAAGGACAAAGGCCATCCGCCAGAGAAATTTTTGTCTTACAATCACTCGTTAAGAATTGGCAGGTAATAGTCATCATTTACACATTTATGTCCAGCTATGTTTAGTAGTGTAATAGTAAATAAATATGATATAGTGCCATGGCAGCTTTGTGGTCATGATAGAGTTCATACTGATATTTTGCTTGAAAATGTTCAAACAACTGGATCTTTGCCCAAAGTGACTCTGATAGGTTATCAGAGAGTGTGAATTTGCTTGAAGATTTGGTAAGGAGGGGTTTGCTGTTCATGAACGAGGTAAGGTTGCATTCTCTTATTTGTGGTAATGATAGAGTCCATACTAACATTTTGCTTGAAAATGTCCAAAACCTAGATCTTATCCCAAAGTGACTCTGTTAGGTTATCAGAGTGTGTGAATCTGCCTAAGGGTTTGGAAAGGAGGGTTTGCTGGACATGAACACGGTAAGGTTGCATCTTTTTATTGTGCGTTTGAGTTTTATGATCATACTAATCACTTTTACTTCTGCAGCTCTAGATTTACTGCATAAAGTTTTTCAGATATGCAGAAGTCAAAACGACTCTTGATGAAGCTTTTCATTTCTGCAAGCTGATTTCAAGCTCTACTACAGTAGTATGTTTAACGTGCTTGTGTCCGTGTGTGCAAGTTCATAAGATTTAGAGGGTAAGTCTGCTTTTGGGTTCTGGGCCTTTGTGTCGGAGTCTTGTATATCATAAAGTCTAAATGGTAAAACTTTCCTGAAGACTGTACTGTTCATTTAGGGGCACCTCAAGTTCTACAACTTTCTCAGGATGCTGAACTGCAAGCTAAGTGCAAGCTGTATACAACTTTAATATCAGCATATGCTCAAAGTGGAAGAGTCGATTCAATGTTTGCGGTGTGGTAACTTCTTGCCTATCCAGTATCTGCTTGGAGCTAAATTTTTTTCTTTTTCTTTTTTTTTTTGGAATTTCAAGAGAAAATAAAATTTGCAATTTTGATTATTTGACCTGTTACATCCTTTACGTGATATTCCAGGGCAAAGAAGAGCTCACCCTAACCACTCCAGTAATGCGAATTTTGAAGCAGTCAATAAGCTCACCATGCTTCCTGATGCTAATTTTCTTTGACTGTTGTTTGAACTTCAATGCCATCTCTCTCATTATATGAATACCTTTGTCTCTTGCAGGATGTACAAAGATTTTAGAGAAGTCATATAAGCTTCCAAGCTCATGGAACTGACAAGGGAATGGTAGTTTAAGTACAGTAAGTGCAAAACTCGCCTCTTGCTTACAATACTTAAGGCCTCTGCATTTGAATCATCAAATATGATGGAATTATCTGATGCATGTCTAAAACTATTAGAATTGGTTTTTCTTTTTGTTCCATCTTCATCGAAAGCCCAACTGAACGACATAGACTCAATTTGGTTTTTTCAAGTGCGTGTTAAAGAGGGCATTTTTTTAATCAGTTTCTTGTAAGACTGAATTTTTTGTTCAAGTTTTATTGTTACCTGATGACTCTTTCTTGCTCATGGTTTTTTTTTTTTTGGTGTTTTGATTGGCTAGTTCATGTTTTTGATTGTTACCTAATGAATCTTTTCCTTTGTGTAGGCTTCTTCAAATTCTTTTATTAAACTGTGCAGTTATTTGAGATGCCATTGTGTCACTTAATGCTTCAGATATTTCTGTAAGTTAAATGGTCATCTACCTTGACGTTCAAACATTTTTGTTGCCCATCCAGTGTCTGCCTGTGGCTAAAATTTTTCTTTCTTTTTGGATCTTAAAGGGAACAAAATTTGCTGTTTCAATTGTTTAAGTTCTATACCGTCTTTGTGATGTTAAATGCAAAACATAAGCTGCTTACCTTTAAATACTGAACTAGTACAACGATGGAGGAATAAAAAGGTTGAAGGTAACGGTTCACTTTTATTTGGTTTTTGGCTGCTTTCAATGTTAGATTTTTTAGACTTTTAAGGTTATTTCTTTCACAATATGTATAACTTCTTGTCATGCAGAATGCTCAAAAATGGTAGATAAGCTGTATAACTCTCCAAGTGATAGATTTGACAAGGGAATGGTTTAACCATAGTAAGTTCATTTAAAGTTCTCGTCTTTCTTTCTAGGAAAGAGGAGTTTTGTGGAACTTTGTTCAAAGTTAGTTCTTTGTTTTTCACTTCCCTCCCCCCCCACCCCTTCTTTTTGGCATGTACTCCTTGCTTTGTGACTCATTGATCTGCACTACTTTCCTTCCCCTTCCATCTTTATCCTTCCAACCAAACATAGCCTAATGGTAAGAATGGTGATTTTTTTTCCCCCTTATTTAGTTCCTCTGTTCAAGTGCTTGATTATCTGTTTGGATGCCAAGAAATTGGATCAAAATTCCTTGGTTCAATTTTTGTACGTAGGTGGAGAATAAAGGATTTCTTCATCTTAAGGAGGATAACATCGTCTGCTGGAAAGGGACAATCTTTAGAAGCAAAGATATGGTTTGCGAAGGAGCAAATCCCTTTTGTCCCTTTTTTCCCAAACTTCTTCTCCATCTCTCTAAATTGGTTCGTTGAACTTTGAGATGCAATTGATCTCTGAATATGATTTTTATCTGCAGGATAAGTGGTTGTCTGCCTAAGATATTCAGTCAATACTGTTGCCCTTCAGGAGTCTACCTGCACATATGTTTTTTTCTTCTTTTTTGGATCTTTAAGAGAACATAAAGTTTTCAATTGTTATTGTTTTGTTTGTTCTGCTTTTTGTTGGATATCCAGAATTAGCTTGCCTGTGAACAATAAGGTAGTATTAACTTTTGACCATTCAAGAAGGTAACTGCTTACTTTACCATAGTTTTTGACGTTAATGTTCTCTGTCATTCTTTTTACCGTCCAACTTAGATGTTATTCTTTTATCACAATGACATCTTTGTCTCTTGCAGAATACATGAAGCTGGTAGAGAAGATGTACAAATCTTCAAGTGCATAGGTTTGGAAGAGAATGGCAGTCCAGGTTCATGTCTATGCAAACGTCTCCTCTTGCCTTGTAGACAGAAAGGATACTTTTCTTTGGGGGGAGGGGAAGTTTTTTTTTTTGGGGGGGGGGGTGTGTTGGGTTGGTGAAATGAAATCTCTTGTTTTTCCATTGTTATTTGTTACGTGTGCCCTTCTTCCTTATGATGCCACACGTATCTTTGTTAAATCATTAAAAAATTCTGATATATTTCTTAAGCAGATAAATGAGATATGCCTTTGGGATCCATCATTATTGAGAAGCACAAGAGATCAATAAATCAACAATTTCCATCCCCTCCACCCATTCTCAAATCAGGATTCTCTGGATGAGCAGATGAGTAGAAGAATGAGGAGAAATATCAAGGGGTTTTGTTGTTTATTTATACCTTATTTTGAGGATTTAGAAGTATGTATTGCTGCCAATCAATGTCAATTTCTGACTCTTGACAGTTTTTTTTTTTTTATATTGATCAGATATTAAATATCCTTTCCCACATGTGAATAATTGACTGCATCTTGGAGGACAAGGGATGAACAACAATGCAAACAAATACCAGAAGAATTTATCCTTTATGCAACACGAGGTTTGGTAGATGGAAAACTTATTTTCATAACAAGCAGAGAGATGCCAAGGGAAGGATGGAAGCTTAAATTAATTTATAATATGTTCAGAGGATACACGTTGATATGCAGAAATGAAGCTCCCAAAGGTTTTTCCGCTGCCTTTTCTATTTTTTGGCATCTGTTTGAATTTGACACCATCAATGTTGCAGTGAATTGGTCTAGTTCATATCAGAGAATTTGAATGTTAGCTTAGGATGCAACGAATGGTCCATGTTGTTTGTTGTCTTTGCACTTTATAGAGATGGCTGACATGACAGCTAAAAGAATGGCGCTGATAATAATTGACGCTCAGACACTCATCTTTGACTTTACTTGAACAAAGGGAAGAAATCTACTTTCAAACACAGAATCCCTCTGCAGCTGTATTTTTTTTTAATCTTCATTATTTTTGATGTGTAATGGCTATTATGTGCATGCCAAGCCTTCTGAGAAAAGTTCAAATTTCTTAGTTAGTTTCAATGCAACATTATTTATGACTTGGCTTGGAAGTAGACTAAAATGAATCTTAGTGGCTTTAGCCAAAACTATTGGACCTTCTTAATGGTGAATGCTATTTCAACATTGTTGAACCCATACATTTTGGTTAGGTTTCATTCTCTTAATGGAGAGAAAAGAGATTTTACTACTGTTTGGTTTCCTTACCAACTGAATAAACTGTTGATATTTGCAAATTTTTATGTTGTTTTTATTGGATGGCAATATTTTGTAGTTGTTGCAACTGGGGGCATCAAATTGAATCATATGCAAAATGCAAAAGGTGCTGCACATAAGTTACTTGCTGAAAGTTATACCAGCAGAGATCAGGTAATACAATGGCATTTTTTTTTTTGTAATAATAAATTGGGAAATTTTATGGACTTGGGAATTTAATGGTTTCTAGTATACCCAGCCAAAATGTTCCGTCTTTGTCTTGTCTAGTCTTGTGGTGCTAATGATATTTCTAGCATCTTGTCCGGAGTAGGTGGCCATTATTCCTTTCCGTGGAGAATTTACAAAAGTTCTCCTACTTCCTTCCAGATCAATTGGGATGACAGGAAAACTTCTTAAGGTGCTTCCTTGCAATGGTGGTTCCTCCTGAGCTCATGGTCTAGCAACTGTAAGTAGATCTCATGAATCCTTTCAGCTGCTAGTTCTCATATTTTAGCAAAACATTGCAAAAAATCACGCTGTTAGTGTTTCTTTACTGAATCAATAGTTTAAGCTAGTGTAAAAACTCAGGTCTATCAATGTTAAATATTGTGTATTAACATGTATTTTCTGGTTACCATGTCCCAAAGATACCCTAATTAGTTGTCATAGATGTCGAAGCACATCTTCCCAGTACTTTATCTTTATTGTATTCATTAGCTTTCTAACACTTAGATAGTCAGGTTCTCACAACAACCCACCTTTCTCCTGATATCTTGTTGCTATCTTATTGGCCTATATTTGCATAGGCTGTCAGAATTGGGCTAAATGCAAAGATTGGTTTTGTTGGATGTGAGCTAATTGTTGCTAGCCTATTTAATGGATTTGATTTGCTTGCATTCTCTTGATTCTGTTTTGTGAATTTGCATTTGGATACATTTTGAATGGGTATAACAATTTCTTCCTTGCCCCTATATGAACAGCAAAATCATTGCAGAACAACGAGGAGCAAACAAGAGGTTTGTAGTGTTGCTCTCCTTCCTCACTCATTACTCCTAACTCTATTGTTTCTTTTGTTTAGTTTTCAGTAAAGTTTAATGAGTTTAGAGGATAATTTAGCTGAATAAGTTCTTTGATGAAAATGTTGAACTGTCACGCACCAATTGGCCCATGTATGAAATTAGGATGCAGATTGTGAATTCAAAAACTTCATTCCATATAGATATTCATGTTTCTACCCTTTTTTTGGTCACAACAAATGTGTGTTTTTACTAAAATTAAAGTTAGTTATTTTTTTTTCACTTTTTATGAATTTACTTTTGATTATCATTGTTTAGTCTCCTCTACACTGACTTCTAGAGGGCATGTCTTGCATGCAATCTATGCTCCATTGATCATATTCTACTCTTCAGTTTAAGCAGTTTGACCCACAAGTATTTCGTAAATTGTAATTTTTTAAACGTGGTATGCAAAGTGAAGAGGTACAAAATATAATTTTCTATGAGAGTTATCACCCTGAAGCAAAGAAAAGGTGGGAAAGGTGCTGGGAAAGCAGTTGGGTACTTCGAGAGCTGCTCCTTTGGGCCTCTATGCCTTTTGTTGGGCTTTTCAAGAGACGTTACAGTGGACACTCCTACTGCCAATTTATGGCGTCAGCTTCTCCTAAGGGAACATTTAATTGCTTGCTTTAACCAACATTGGGCTAGGATTGGGGCCATTGAAGAGGTCCATTAACAATCCCTTTGGGGTAAAACAGGATTTTATAAAACGTTCTGTTAGCAAAAAATAGAGGCCAAAGCCCAACAGAAAAGCCAATGACACATTAAACAGCCTCGGGAACAGAATACCTATAGCAGCCTGCTGCAGAAGGTTGTGCACTCCTCTTGAGGTTATGCACTCCTCTCGGTGGCTGATGGGATTATATTGGGTACTTGGGTCTTTATTATCATATTTGAATGTGTTGTGATAGACCCACTAAATTACGGAACTAAACTTATTAATTTGGTGGAATAAATTTAATTAAAAAACGCAATCAAGACATAAAAATTTATGTAGTTCGACTTAAAATCTACGTCCACGAAAAAAACGATTAAAGAATATTTCACTATGAATAAGAAGAGATTTTATAAGTTGCACTCAATATTCATTACTACCAAATTCCCAAATACACTCAATGTTCCCTCATACACTCTCTATCCAAGCAAGTTTTGGACTTCTCTCTGATGCTTAGACATTTAAGATTAAAGGGTTGGAGTATATATAAAGGTTGGAGCCAAGCTACAAGACAAAAGCAAATAAGGGAGCATTAAATGTCATTGATGTGTGAAGATCTTGCAGATCATGCATGCATGGACTTTGCATGCACAACTTGCATGTTTTGTCCTTTCTGCAAATTGATGGCATTGGCTTCAACAAAGAAAAAATTGCAAATTTACTATTCCAACAACTACATGTTGTTTTCAAGCCAACCACATTTGACTTTCTTGCTTATTGAATAGAGATGTCTCATCTTGCACCAATTGTAAGACACTAACTTCAACAAATCTCTACCTTGGCTTGAATTGGAACAAAGTCATCATAGTTCTTCGCCAATCGTCTTTCTTCATATCTCGGTTGTTACGAACACCAATCAAATCCAAACAGTGTTTGAATTTGACTATAGGAATAGTCTTTGTCATCATATCCACAGAATTGTCAACTGTACTAATCTTTTTCACCATGATTTCTCTTTTTGATATAATTTCACGGATAAAATGATACCCAACATCAATGTGCTTTATTTTCTCATGATGCGTTTGATTTTGGTCAAATGTATAGTGCTTTGGCTGTCATAATATACAACAATAAAACTCTATTGCAGGCCTATCTGGCTAATGAGACCTCGCAACCATAATGCTTCTTTCATTGCTTTTATAACTGTTATGTACTCAGCTTCCATTGTAAACAAGGCAATAGCAGATTACAAAATTACCTTCCAACTAATGGCACGACTAGAAAGAGTGAAGACGTATCCTGTTAGGGACCTTCTTTTGTCCAAATACCAGCGTAGTCAGAATCGACATATCTAACTATATTTCCACTAGTGCTACTATTCCTTCCGTTCACCAAACTAATGTTTGTGGTTCCTCTAAGATATCGTAAAATCGATTTCACAACCTCCTAATGAACTCTACTAGGATTTGCCATGAATCTGGAAATAATGTTGACGAAGTGTGAAATGTTAGGACAAGTGTAGACCATAGCATATATGATGCTACCAATGCACTACTGTATGGAACTCAGACTATTTGCTTCATTTCTGCATTTGTTTGAGGTGACTGTGCTGCAGAGAGTTTGAAGTGACATGCTAATAGAGTGCACATAGGCTTGCAATCTTGCATTTCAAAACGTTCCAGAACTTTTTTAATGTACTTTTGCTTTGACAAGTACAAGGTTCCAATGCCTCGATCTCTGTGAATCTCTATCCCAAGTATATTCTTGGTCGCTCTCAAGTCTTTCATTTTAAACTCACTGCTTTGTTGAGTCTTTAACTAATTGATTTTTGACATGTTCATTGCAGCTATCAATATGTTATCAATGTAGAACAACAGATAAATGAATAAATCATCTGACATCCTCTTATGATATACACAACTATTATAGTTACTCCTAAAGTAACCGTTGTCGATTATAAAACTGTCAAACTGTTTGTGCCATTGTTTGGGTGATTGCTTGAGACCATAAAGTGATTTTCTGTAGACACACATGGTCCTACTTCATTGGATCTACAAAACCTTCTAGCTGATGCATGTAAGTCTTCTCATCAAGATTTCCATGTTTTCATGCAAAAATGCTGTTTTTTCCTCGAGTTGCTCTAATTCCAGATCAAATAAGGCAACTATTACAAGTAACATTCGAATATAACTGTGCTTTACTACATGAGAGAATACTTCATGAAAGTCAATACTTTCTTACTATGTAAAGCCTTTTGCAATGAGACGTACCTTATACCGCACATCCTCAGCTTCCAAGATTATTTCCTTCCACTTGTAGACCTATTTGCACCTAATGATCTTTTGACCCTTCGGTGGCTTCACAAGCTCCTAAGTTTGATTCTTATAAAGAGACTCAATTTCCTCTGTCATGGTAGTGAGACATTTAGAGGATTTTGGACTAGAGATAGCCTCCTTATAAGAATTGGGTTTAAAATCATCGATCTTCTCAATTACAGATAATGCAAATGCAGTTGATCTTAATATGTATTGTGCGGGTGATCTAATTTCTCTTTCACTTTTACGTTTTGCAATTTTGTAAGAGTCCTCCTATGGTTTTGTAGCTCTCAACTTCTGTTGTGTAGATTCTGTAGGTTTTGAGTGAACCTCCAGCTCTTCGTTCTCATATACCAGTTGAGCTTTACCATCTTTTTGTACTAATTCTAAAGCCTTCACCTCTGGCTCTACCTGCTCACTGACTTCATTGTCATCACCAACCACAATAGACCCCTTCTTATTCGGGAGCATTGCAGACTCATCAAATGTCACATCTCTATTGATGATAAATTTAGGTGAATTTCGGTCAATACACAACCTGTATCCTTTAACCCCTTTGTGCATAGCTTAGGAATATGCACTTTTTTACTTTGGTTCCAAGCTTGTTTTCTTTTGCATGAGCGTAAGCTGGACAACCAAATACTCTAAGATTAGAGTAATCAGTAGGAGAACCGAACCATACTTCCTCTAGAGTCTTTATCTCTATAGCTATTGACGGTGACCGGTTGACTGAGTAGCAAGTTATATTGACAGCCTCAGCCCAAAAAACTTTTGGTAGCTTTACCTGTAAGAGCATACATCGAGTTCTCTCCAAGAGTGTTCTATTCATTCGTTTTGTAACTCCATTTTGCTGTGGAGTATGTCTGATTGTGCGATGTCGGACAATAATTTTATTCTTTTAGAACTTTTTAAATTCACTAGAACAATATTCAAGACCGTTATCGGTCCTCAAGCGCTTGATCTTTTACTCGTCTGCTTCTCAATCAAAGTCTTTTATTTTTTGAATTTGTTGAACACTTCACTTTTTTGTTTAAAGAAATACACTAATACTTTCTGTGAAAAATCATCAATGAAAGTCAACAAATATCGTTTACCGCCTTTGGATGGGACAGAGGCAGGTCTCTATAAGTCAAAGTGAATGTAGTCCACTATTTGTTTCGTTTTGTGGACAGCAGTGCTGAACTTGACTCTATTTTTTGAGGATACAGTGTTCGCAGAACTATAGCTTGCTTATCTTTTAACCTCCAAGCAAATCTCATTTGCTTAACTCAGTCATGCCTCGCTCGCTCATGTGTTCCAGTCACATGTGCCACAACTGAGTAGTCTTGGAACTTGAATCTGCTGTTGAAGCATTGAGACCACCGATAACTGTACTTCCTTGAAGATAATGTAGGCCATTTGACAGCTTTCCCTTCATCATGATCAATGCGCTTTACAAACTTTTAGTACTCCACCTTCAGTTGAGTACTGATAACCATTATCGTTAAGAATACTCAATGATGTGAGATTCTTTTTAAATTTTAGAACATTACAAACCTCCAATGTTTTGAGAATGTCATTATGCATTTTGATTTGAATACTACCAACACCAACAACAGGTAGTGCCTTTTTGTTTCTCAATAAGACTGTTCCACCATTGATTGATTTGTACGTGGAGAACCAGTGCTTATTAGGACTCATGTGGAATGCACAGCCTGAATCAATGATCCATTCGTCAATCGAGCTGCTAGTTGATACTGTTAGAACAGTTTCTCCATCGGAGCTTTCAACTTCACTGGCTATGTTTGTAGTATTGGGAGAATCATCAACTTTCTGTTTCCCCTTGTCTTTGCGCTTGGGAGAATTCCACCTAATATGTCCTTTTTCGTGAAAGTGAGAGCACGTTACTTTATTGTGTCTAGATTTGGATCTAGACTTGCTTTTTCAACTGAACCCCTTCTGTGTTGATCTACCTCTAACAATCAAGTCGTCTGCTTGATTCTCTACGACCTCTTCCATCATCTGCTTCTTGAGCTCCTTTGAATTTAATGATGTCTTGACATCATCTAGAGAAAGACTCTCCCTTGCGTATAACCTTGTATCAACGAAATTATCGTAAGATGAATGTAATTTTCACAACAACATAACGGCTTGGTCCTCATCTTCAATTTTGACATCAATATTTTTCAGATCTAAAATTATTTTATTGAACTCGACCAGGTAATCTTAAATATGTGTTCTTTCCTTCATTTGAAGTGTGTAAAGATGGTGCTTTAAATATACCCAGTTGGTCAGGGACTTGGTCACATATTGGGACTCCAATTTGGACTACAAATCATCAAAAGTGGTTTGATCTGCAACCTCGCGAAGAATCTCATCTGATAAGCACAAGAAAATTATACAATGTGTTTTTTTCATGAGCTCCTCCTTTTTTTCCCTTGACAGTATATGGTAATTCTTGTTCGCCTTGAGTGCCTTAGTTAGTCCTTGTTGGAGTAATAAGGCCTGTACTTTAATACACTACATGTTAAAATCATTTTTACCTTCAAATCTCTCTGCATCATATTTTGTTGATGATCTCTCTACCATCACGAAATATTAGCACCAATCAATTGGGCTCTGATACCAATTTATTGTGATAGACCTACTAGATCACGGATCTAAATTGATTAATTTGATGGAATAAATTTGGTAAAAATAACATAATCAAGACACAAAACTTACGTGGTTTGGCTTAAAGCCTACGTCTACGACAAAGCTGATCAGAGAATATTTCACTATAAATAATAAGAGATTTTACAAGTTACACTCAATATTCCTCGCTATCCAATTCCCAAATACACCCAATGTTCCCTCATACACTCTTTGTCCAAAAAAACTTTGGACTTCTCTCCAATGCTTAGACACTTAAGATTAGAGGCTTGGAGTATATATAAAGGTTAGAGCCAAGCGACGAGACAAAAACAAATAAAGGAGCATTAAATGTCATGCATGTGTGAAGATCTTGCAGATCACACAAACATGGACTTTTGCATGCATGCATGGACTTTACATGCACAACTTACATGTTTTGTCTTTTCTGCAAATTGATGGCATTGACTGCAACAAAAAAAAAATGAAAATTTATCATTCCAATAACTACATGTTGTTTTCAAGCCAAGACAACCACTTTTGACTCTGTTGCTTATTGGATACAGATGTTTCATTTTGCACCAATTGCAAGACACCAACTTCAACAAAATGGATGAGGCAGTTTGCACGTAGACGCTCTCGTTATCTGAGTCTCTATTAGGCATTGATCTAATTAATGAACCTTCACTCTCATGCTACAGTTGCAAAGGTTGTTGATTTCAGGCACATGCATGGGATACCCTACAAGGATCTATGATTTGTATCAAGCGCAAGGTAAGCACATGACTCCTTGTGCATGTGGGAGAAGAGACTCCTTGTTCATCGGATAATTTATGACTGAAATGGGCACTTCATAGGCTGCAGCCTGAACTCCAAAAAAAAAACAGTAAGGTATTTTCCTTTCATGATACCCTCTAAAGATTGCGAGATCCGCCCTTCCTGCCTAGCTCGGGTATTGGTGGCCTTTAGATTTCATAACTTTTTAAAAGGCAGAAATAGTTTTTCTCCTGCAGCTTTAGCGGCAGAAGTTGTACGAGGGAAGTAAGATTCTTGCACTACGAGCATCTTCCTGAATCTCCAATGGTTAAATATCGTATAACTTGGAGAAACTTTTCCATTTAAGACTACAAGAGCTTATGTCATGGCTGCTCTTAAGGAAGTGTTTTCTCCTCTACTCTAGTCTCTAGAACGCGAGCTGGTGACATTAATTTCAGCCAGAAGAAAAAGTAGTCGGTTATATGCTCTGTGAAGAGAGTTACCGCAGTAAGATAACTTAATTAGTACGTAGCAGTCCAGTACCCACCATTATTTGGTGATGTTAATTAACTAATTAGTATGGGATGCTTGGATAAGTTTGAGCATTCAGCTAAGGTTGATGACAAAAAAAAAAAATCCAACATTTGAGTAAACTTTGTGGTGAGAATTTGATAGCTAAATGGGTAGGCATCATGGTTGTATCCTGAAGACTTGCAAGATGACAACAACCCGGCAAACGACGACGGAGGGTCTCTGCTCATGTGACAGGCTCGGATGGATAGTGGTGCGGAATGGTCTCTTTGGTCGAGGCTTTATTGCATGGACTTGGGTCCATGCGGCACTAGAGAGAGGGTATGCAATTGGGTCCCGTCCCTAGCACTGGTCAACCCGAGCTTTTTGTCCTCTTGGGTATTTTTGCCGTTTGTATTGGGCTTGATTGCAAGAGACATCTCACAGTTTACGAGGCACCTGGTCAGGGTCCAGTTAAGGTCCATTCGTTGTTTCGGTGACAAGCATTGAGCTTGTCTCCGGCCCATAAACAGGTCTTTTATCAATCTTTCTTTGTAGGTCCGAGAGTTAAGATTAGATTTGAAATTCAAATTTAATGCTTACTTTTTAGGATATTATAATGGACAAAAAAAAAAGAAAAAAAAAAGAAAGAAAGAAAAGAAATCAAAAGGACATCGCCGGAGCAACGTCTCGCCTGCCCACTGCAAAGTCCATCAATCACCCTCTGCGTAGAAGAGGAAAATAGAAGAGCTTAAATTGAGGATGACTGTAATTGGCGGTGGTGGTGATTGGTGATGGCATTAGCATAGAAGATACCGTGAGTGGAAGTCAAAAATGGGAATTTGGAGGCCAAGGAAACTTTGGTTCTGCCATCTTAATTGATTTCTTTTCTGAAATGATGTTTGAGGTAGCTTGATTTTCAAGGCATCATAACATAAAAGAAATTCAGAAATAATCAAGCTATAAATCTCTTTGTGCACTTGATTGTGGAAAAAAATTTACAGAGGTCTGAATTGAAAACCCTTCTGTTACGTTGGGGAGGACCAAAAAGGAAGATAAATAAAGACATAGAAGACTCCGCTTGAAAAATTAAAGAAATATTACAGAATTCAGGTTCAAATCAAATACTAGTTCCTTTTCTTGTAAGCATTTCAAGCAATGCTTCTTCCTTGCTTGGATCTCCCCAACATGGGCTGCAATTTATTATCTTATGGCTAAATCTAACTGCATCTTTGGCGCATGAAATAATGACCTGATCTTTTTCAGGATATGCTGGGCAATACAACCAGGAAGCGAGATTGACAAAGGTGTCGTCTTTGCAAGGAATTGTGAGGCCACCCATTGGAGAATTGAAGCCAAACTCTTCTTCGGCTCGGTCAAGCAGTCGAGGAAAGATGGGTGGCTCAAATATGATATCGGAACCACATATCGCTTTCTTGCTTGGACTTCCCCGACGTAAACTGCAATGTGCCCTTCGGGTACATCTAACTGCTTTCTTGAATGCAAAGACCACTTCTTTTTATTAAAGACTTTCTTGGCAATGGTTAGCAAACCAATTCCCATTGCCATTCCCGAGAAAACAAGACAATGGGAATTGGAGCACTCTGAGGAGTAACCAGGATATACTGCAAAAGACCTGTATGACTTGCATTGTATTTATACAGGGAATACCAGGAGATAGCATATCACTAGTGTGCCCTTGGATTCTCACTCCTTTGTTTCTTCTTCTGTCGAAGTTTACTTACAGTCAAATTTAAGCACAACAACACATGTCGGTTGTACGTTGGAGACTCCATTGCCTCACGCCAAAGAGGATGAACTGTAAATTTAGCTTTATTATTTAATTTTACTATGATTCAAATTTTTGAGTTGAATCCTTTATTAATTCAACAACACGAAATGATGATATTCTTTATAAGCTTATGAATGTAAAAGTGTTATGGAAGTGACGCAAATAAATTTACAACCATTCTTGTTAATTTTAGTTATTTTATGTTTTTTATTATAATTGGTTGCTACAAATTTTGATTGAACAAATTGTGTTCTTACCTAAGACGTGTCTATTTATTGCACAGGCACTGTATGAAAGAGCAATCGGATTTTATGCGGCGGTACAGCTTTTACTTACGACATCTAAGACCGGCCTTGCACTCTTAAGTTTAGTTTCTACATACGATTTTACATACCACCAGAAATGGTGGGATTAACGTCGACTTGTAGTGGGCCGGGAACCACACTTTACAGATTAAGGGGGTTAAGAGAATAATAAAATGAAAAATGGAATATTCTGGGTGTATATGTGAAAAATGATGAAGATTTTGAGGCCTATGCCTGACTTAAATATGTACTAAAATTACACGTTTCAATTTCAAGTTTGAACTGTAATCAATTTAAAAAACAAAAAATTCTTCGAATTTTTTGAGAATACTGGATAAAAATGGGCATATATTTGAAAATTCTTTTGCCCAAACTTCATATATATATATATATATTTGACGCTTTTTATGAATCTAGATTCTCAAGCATAGAAGTTCGTGTGCTTATTGACAATTTTTAGTCATTGACTAGCTGATTCCAAAGGCAAGGTGGTTGATCCGCCAATAATGGACCTTCCATCACATAATGCTCTGTGGTTATTGACAAGGACGTTATCATTATGGACTTTAGGTGCACATATTATCGAAGAGAAGATATTTATTTGTTAGTTTTGGTGTGTCTTAACGTGTTAAATATCAGAAGATTAATAATTTTTATAATAAAATTGATAACATTTGTAATAAAAAATTATAATTTTATTTTTTGTTATAAAAAATTATTAATTTTATTATAAAAATTATTAATTTTATTGCATTTAGAATAGTAATCAATACATCAAAAATAGTTATAGGTGCTTTTTTATTAGAGTTAACCTTATTATGATCGGCAACTCAGTATTAAGTGGTAACTTATGCAATTTGGCATAGGATTTTTGTAAGGGCTCCATCTAGATAACTTTAGCCAGCGTGCTGTTCTGGCTAGTATTCCGCCAACTATTAAGAGTCTTCTAAGAGTAATAAATGCTCCTGTCATAGCTATCCCAAGGTAACCTCTAATAATTACTAATTAGTCCTCAATCCCCATCTTTTCCGTTCTGGGTCAAAACCTAATATCCTTTCATGTTTTCATATTTTTGTTTTGTCATGCGTTAGTCCAGCTACTCAACTGAAAACTCCTCACCACTTAATGATTTCAGGGACATGCATGGGATATCCCATGAAGATTTATGGTTTCTTTTGAAGCAACAATGTGAGCACATGATTCCATGTGCACGTGAGATACCAGACTAGGATTAGGATGAGCTAAGAAAGAAATGGGCACTGCATTGGATAAGGAAGACAAAAAAAAAAAAAACTGAGGAATTTCTATTTTCATGATTCGCATTAGAAGAAAATCAACTCTATGTTTGAATCATCCATGCCATTTTCCACACCCAACTGAGACGAGCTTTCACAGCACCTGCATTTCACAGCTAAATTGAGTTTGGAACAGAATATTAATGGATATGCAATTGAATTCCCCATGCCGTTCTTAACTAAAATTTTTTTTTCGCTATGTTGCAACAAAAAATGCTATTATTTGGCAAGTGAGGGTTGAAATTTTTTCTTGCTATGGAGATGCTGTTGAGTTAAATAATGGAGATCCAGTGTAAATAATTTATTTTACTTTTTCTATGTATTTTCTCTTAAAAATATTTTATTGTGTTTCAAGGAGTCACATTAATTATTTGTTAAACTATATTTTCATTGACAGTTGCAATTGTAAATATCTATTATAAGGTAAGTCATTTTTAATGATGCACTAAATAAAATTTTGAACTTTACAAACACTGTTTTATACAAGCCTAGAAGAGCTGTTGAGCGTAATTTTATTCAATCGTTAAACAATTTTTTAAACTATACTTGAATTTCTGCTTTTATTTTTAATTTGTTAAGGCAATGTCAAAATTTATACCACAATTACAAAATACAAAAAGGATTTAGAAAAAAAAGTGGGACCGAACCTCCACCTCTTCTCTAATGCCTATGCTCCAACATAGGTGCCAATGAACAGGCTATACTAAATAGGCAGTTCACTATTACACCTAAATTTTTGCCTTTTTTTTTTTTTTCAGGTCTTTTAAGAGGCTGATACCCGTACATATAAGGAAAAATAAGATTTGAAACCCTAAGGCCTCTTAGTTAAATGTAATGTTCGGTAACTAATTAGATTATGTTTGTTAGTTATTATATTTGGTTATTTTTTGGTTTTTTTGATTTTTTTTTTACCTTATACTTGAATTTCTTCAAACGTAAATGAGCCGAGCCACCAACCTAGTGGGCTTTTGTACCCAGAAATGACACATTCCCAAGCCCAACCTTACAGCAGCCAGCCGCTCGAAGCTGGTGCAACGCGGTCTTGTTTGACTATGAAATTTTCTAAAGCCAAAACCAAATCTTCGTCCAAAAAAAACCCCAAAAACCAAATCAATCTGTCCTGTCTCCGGTGGAGAGCGATGGCCTGGGAGGGTGGTGCTCAAACCCCCTTAGTTGTAGTCCTCATAATTGTATCTGGGTAGGTAGTTTCCCCTCCGTTGGATCCAAAAAACAAGAGAAAAAGGAAAAAAGATCAAGTTGTCCTGCCAGAAAAACCCTATTCAGTTCTTCGCCAATTTGATCAAAGCACCTTTCTGAAAAAACACATCATAGATTTTGCGTTCTGATTGTCGAAACAACAGCTTGTTTCCAAAATTCGGAAAAAACCCACATTGTACGTTGCCTTGTTCAAAGCTCGAAGGGATCAAACAGATGCATAAGTTAAAGGAGGCAATGTCAATGTGGGTGTTAAGGCTCAGGAGTTTGAGAAAAACCACCGTCACGTTGACTATTTCCAATCTTCTGATTGCGGTTCTTGGTGGGATCTTGGCGTTTCTCGCGTTCCCTGGCTGTGACCGTCACCGAACCGCCGTTTCCATTGGGCTGGTCTCCTTGGCCGCCACGCTTAGAATCCTTGCCACCCTACAGGCCGGAATTGCGCAGGTATCCGCCGCTAAATACATTCTTGATTCCCCAGTCCGCTGCAGCAGCGGCGGCGGCGGTGCCACCGTCGACCCTGTTATTCGCATCCAGAGGCGGGTCAGGTACAAAACATGGCTTTGGTGGAGCCGGGCTGGTACGGTAATCACAATTCTGCAACTTGTAGGTGCAATTTATCTTGTGTTTAATGTGGCTGAGTATTTCTCCAATGATGGGACATCGAATAGCGAGTGTAATTCAGCAACTGTTTTGAATGATAACCAATTGAAGAGAAAATTGCTAGCGCTTTTTGTTTTCGTGGGGTTTGCTGTTCCGTTAGTTCAATTGTTTAGTGGGTCTGACGTACTTAAGTGGAGGTCCTTTTATGCGGCTCAGGATGATGCCTGGAGAGCTCACTATCAGGAGGTTTTTGATCACGGAATTCGTGAGGCTTTGTGTTGCCTTGGTCGTGTCCGGTTTATGAGTAGTGTATCTGATGAAGATGAAGTCTACTCCGTGGCAAAATTGTTGGGTGATCTTGTTACTTACCGTGCATCCGGCACCGGGCATTTGGAACTGCTGGCTGGTCTAGCTTTGTTGCAGAGCCATGAAGAAGTGCAAAAATTTGACCAGGGGTTTATGCAGCAGGAGGCACCCAAGGAACTGATTCAAGAAGCCTATGATTTGCATGAGTTTGCCATAGCTGCGTATACAGGTCCGTTGCTTGATCTTGGGAGACATCATCTTCTGTTTCCTTGCGCATGGCTCCACAGGCAAGGGATTTTGACTCCGTGGATGCGTAGCAGGCAGCCAGTCCTTGCTGGAGATAACTGGTGGAGAGGCCATGCAGCAGCCTTCTTGAAATACCTTAATCTGCCCCCAGAAGTACTTCGACGTGGTCGTGTTTGTCCGGATCAATGTCAAGCTGCCTACTTCATTGTGGTTCTGCATCACCTGAAGTGTGTAGTAATTGCTGTACGAGGAACTGAGACCCCTGAAGACCTCATAACAGATGGTTTGGGCAGGGAGTGCACGCTTACCAGTGAGGACTTGGATGGGTTAAGAAGTAGCAGCCATATACATCCTGATGTGAAATACTGTGTGGAATCCTCTTTTCCACATTATGCCCACTCAGGTATAGTTGAGGCTGCACGTGACCTTTTTAATCAAATTGATGGAAATCTTGAGGACAACGAACCTGGATCAGGTGGCTTCCTTTCGTCATTGCTAGGAGCTGGATGCGAGTGTGATGGATACAGTGTTCGCATAGTTGGTCATTCGCTGGGAGGTGCTATTGCTTCATTGCTGGGAATGAGACTATATGGGCGGTACCCAGATTTACATGTGTATGCATATGGACCACTCCCATGTGTGGATTCAGTCGTAGCAGAAGCATGCTCAGAATTTGTCACCAGCATCATACACGACAATGAGTTTTCCGCACGCCTTTCAGTCGGATCCGTTCTACGGCTTCGTGCAGCTGCAATTGTGGCACTCTCGCAAGATTCCAAAGCCGATACAGCCTTGATTTTCAGATTAGCTCATAGATTTCTCTACCTAAGCAAGTATCAAATTGGAGGAAGCAACAGAGCGCACCAAAGCTACAATACGTTGAATCAATCTGATGTGGGATGTGGTGATGGTGGTATTGATGATGACAATATTGATAATCCCTTTTATAACAAGGATGCCATTGTAAACCCATTATCTGATCCTGTATCTCAGTTTTTGGAAACTGTCCCCACATCTGAAAATGGGTCACCTGGGGATCCTCCTGAGTTGTTTCTGCCAGGTCTTGTGCTACATATAGTACCACAACAAAAGAACACCAGCTTGCCGTTGTGGAAAGGCTGGATATTCCAAGGCAAGGCGCAGGGTTATAAAGCATATTTAGCAAACAGAAAAAATTTCAAACATATTGTTGTATCACCAAATATGTTTCTTGATCATCTCCCTTGGAGATGTCACATTGCCATGCAAAAGGTATTGGAAAATTACGATGTTAGAGGTATACACGACGAATCTCAAATTGTGTGAGAATAGTCATTTGAGCCACTTTAATCTGGATGCCTTTTTCATGATCTCAAATGCATTCATTTGCAATCTGCTTCCTGGTGCTGTGTTGCTGAAATCTAATAGTATATACTCAAGAAAGAAATCGACCAAGAAATCAATTGAATATATTGGATATATTTGAGCATCTACTACCACCTCTACTGGGAGTTGAGCTGGCCATCGTTTGTGAGGTTGTCAGTCACCCTTGCAGATGTTACCCAAATTATATATTGGATATGACTGATCGAAAATGAGATCCACCATCTGCTTTTAGACTTACCATTGAGTTTTACTAGGAGGATGGGAGTATTACCTTCATAACATTTGTTCCTTAGAATATTGATCCATTCTGATGGCTGGATTTGGGCAGAAAGTCATCGGCATATGCGTGGTGTTTCGAAGATGAATAAAATTAACAAAGGAAAGCCCCTCTCAGTCCCTAGTTCCATTGTGGATGAAGCATGTTTTGCAATCGTACTGAATTCTTCGTCCCTTTTTCATCTTAATGAATTGCTTATACCCAGTTACCCCTTTAATTATTTCTGGGAGGAACAGCGTGAATACTTTGAAGAATCAAAGTTATGAAACAAGAAAGAAACGGACACTTAATACAGTGATCTGGGGAAGTTGCCATGAATGCTGAGACTGAAGGACCTTAAAGACATTCGGTGGAAGGACATTTCCTTGTTCCCCTGTTCTCTGACTAAACATTCGGGGAAATCTTTATGTGGTTCCAGCACTATTAGTCCCTTCTAACGAAGAAATGAACAAGAAGGAATATGTGTTTTATTTATCTTTATTCATGAGGCATGCATTCTGAGTTAGATCAATGAAGGCATCATCTTCGCCAGGAATTGTTAGACCATCCATTGGAATTGAATGATTGAAGCGGAAGTCTTCCTAATCAAGAATAAGCGAGTCTGCAAACGCAGGATGATTGATGTGCGATACAGGAACCGCGCACCTTTTCTTTTGTCGTTCTCCTACATAAATATATAGCGCTATGCGGCCTTCTGGGACAGGTGGTTGTCCTCTCCCGTGCGACTTCATTTTTGTGGACTCGCTTGCCACGAGGAATTATACAAGGCAAAGGAATACCCATTTCTGGTCATGAACTGTATTGCCTATGGAATGAATGATTAATAATCAAGTTGAGTTCGATAAAGAAAGAAACTTGTAGCTTTTCTAAGTTCTTTAGGTGTAAGTAGTGTAACTCCTTGGTACTTAAAGAGGTGTGATTGCACCAACAATGGGTTGGTTTATCAGCTAAAGACTCTACGAATTTACCTTGTCAATATGTAGAGATTTGAAACTTAGTAAAAATCCTTTTTGAGAAGAGAATCCTAACAATCATTTTTAGAGTAGTTGTCTACTTTGACCACCATTTTTTGAACCAAAAAAAAAAAAAAAAAAAAAGGAAGTGTGATTGCAGTTGGTATTCAGACACTTTGAGAAACTGAAGGCTCTCGCTAGCCAGTTGGGTTGACGGAATGGACCTACAACATCATGTTCTTGCATGGCTTTGCGCGATTGATCTCTCTCTCTCTATAATGTCTGCCATTTTCTAGTGCTTAGTGGAGAATAGCACCTGATTTCTGTAAGTTTGACGTCCGTACAAATGAAGCAAACATCAATTTCCGTCGTTACGGAATAATCGTATGCTGTTGTACGTACATAGAACTTTCTTTAAAATCATTTACATTACACCCATTCTGAGGTTAGACTGCCATTTGTTAACCGGACAATAATTTAATAGGCACATGTACAGAGCTAGGCTCTCCATTATTGCCATTTATTTGCCATTTCTTGCACCAAAATTGATGCACCCATTAAACGATAGGATAAATCATAACGCACGAAACACTTGTCTAATGCTCTATTGGGAATGAAACAAAGTGAAGAACAAAAAAAACAAAAAAAAAATAATAATAATATAATAATGATGATGTTATGATTGATAAAAAGTAATAATTAAAAAATTGTGAGAAAGAAAATAAATAATAATTTGTAAGAAAAAAATAAAAATTAATTGTTTAGATTAATAAAAAATAAATAAAAAAATGAATAGAAAATAGTTTCTTTTCTTTTTCTTTTCTTTTTCTTTCCCATGGGCATCCAAACAGAGCATAAATGTTATGGCTACTACTGGCAGGGGGTCTTTGCTCCAAGAGTAAGCAAAGGACAAACAGAAAACCTTTGTACGGGACATTGATCTGGGTCTCCCGAACTTGCATTTCACAGCTCATCAAACGGCTTATTTATTTATTTATTTTCAATTCACCCATCCAACAGTTGGTAATGTTTTGATTTACCACTAATACTTTCCATTAAAGATTTAAGTCCACGTTACTAAGGGTCCGTTTGTTTGCTGTAAAATAATTTATATTTATAAAATATTTGTAGGGAAAAATATTTGCAGTGAAAATAATAATTTTTCTTTATCATTTACTTATAGCACAGTTTATATTTTCTCTGAAAATAACTTCAGCTCTACAAAAGGAAAAATTATTTTACCTAAAAATCTGAAAATTTTCCGTAAATTTTACATATATAAAATATCTTTCATGAAACAAATGCCAAAAAACTTATAAAATTTTTTCCTATAAAATATTTTATAAAAAACAAATACACTCTAAGTACTAGCAACAATTCCTTATCATTTTCCTTTTTTTTTTCTTCTTCTTTTTTCTTGAGGAACCTTATCATTTTCAATGTCACGTCATTTTCTATGAATAATTGGAGTTGCCCACAATGCTTAGTTGGTAATAAATCAGCTTGCACGCCTTCAAAGTTGAGATGTCCCCTAAAAAGTAGCGTGTTAACTGGAGATGAAAGTAACCTGGCAGGCCCTGAAAGCGATAGCCCTTTTTATGGTCCCAAACTCACTGCAAAATCACTGGTCTTTGCTCCGGAAACCGAAACAATACAAAAGTCCTGTCTGACTCTGGTACGTCCATGGTACACCGGTCCTGCATGTCCACAGATCCCAATGAAATATCTGAGGCTGCTCGCTGGCTGAAATTTAACAGATTATTATGGGACAGGCACTAACAGCGGGCGTTAAGTGAATTTTAAACAAGGTTTTCACGACTAAATTGATCATTAAATTAAAAATTTTAAAAATTTAAAATTTAATTGTTTCGATCGATTAATTAAAATTAGACTGATAAAATTAATATTTAATATAAAATATATAATAATTTTAATATTCATATGTATTATATAAAAATATTGAAAGTTAAAATATAATAATATACAAACTATAAGCATACTACAAATCATAATATTGTATTTTAATTTTTAATTTAACATGTGATAATATTAAAAAATTAATAAATATTTTGCGCTGTAATAAGTAATTAATGACAAAATAATTTAATATAATTTTTTATATCTTAAAATTGATAAAGATAACAGGTTAATAAAGGTAAGTATTTAATTTAAATAAATTAAAGACAAAATATGTTGTAATTTATATGTTTTTATTTTAAAATAATTTATGTATTCTTTTTTCAACTATCCAATAAATAAATAGTTTAAATAAAAAAAGAAAATATATTTTAATAAGTAAATGTACAGGTTTTGAGTACGTCGGAGAGGACGTTGTTGGCGGAGATGAAATCTTTCGTGTTTTCTGTGCTTATGGTGATGGTCTTCGTTCTCTCCAACAATAACTAATATAAATAAAAATGCTTGGAAAGGAAAGACAAAAAATTACTTTGCCTTGGTGGTGGAACGCGCATGCTTTCATTCTTCAGGAAGGGGGTTTGATGCTTGCCAAGGGAACATTTTTCCTTTATTTTTCAGGTTCAAAGTTGAGCCAAGTGAATTGGAGAAACCGGATCCGGTTCACCGGTTTAGGTCTGATTCGGCCGATTCACTGGTCCTTAACCGATTTTAACCATAATCAGTCCTTAGTTAGTAACCGGATTGGAAACTTGACCAATTCTCAGTTTATCCAATTGAACCGACCGGTCTGATCTGGTTTTGATTACATAGATTTTAAGTAGTGATGCATGTCCTCAATTTCCCCCTGTAAACTTCATTCTCTCTATGTTCAGAAAAACACAGTGTGTGAACGTAAATAAGATTTATTATAATTTCAATTTTATCCTTAAATTAGAATTGATGAGTGTTAATAAAAATAGTGAAATGAGTAAACTGGTAATTTTATGAATTAGGTATGAGAATTACTAATTTTCCTCCTAAATTAAGAAGAATGAATTTGGTGGGTCGAAGCAGAAAGATTTTAATCCTCTCATTTATTGCACGATTGTGTAGACATTTTTTAAATACAACCATAATCCCTTTCCTAATATTTCTCTATGTAAGAGGATTTTCTTTTATTTTGTAAAGAGATAACTTGGAGATAAAATTAGAACGGCGTGTTTAGTTTGATTACTTTTTTTCTTTCGGTCAAGTTTGGTTTTGATTACTATTATAGTATTATGTTAAAATGTGCAAATGTTATTTGGACTTCTAACTTTTTCATTCGTACGTACTTAGAGCCAAGTCCAGTTGAATATTGGTAGCGGGCAAGTAGTGTCGAAAGTGCTAGTGATTATTGGATCCATTTTCTGGAGTTGGTAATTAATTGGTTCCAAAGTGGTGATGGCCTATTACTTTAAAGACCAATTAATTATTTCACAAAACAAAATTATTTCACAAAACAGGAGTCCAAAAAAAAAAAAAAAGCTCGATGGAAAATAAAGCATAACATGTTCGGAGTCCAATTCCTTGGGAACTCACGTCCTATTCGACTCTTCTGCAAGAGACTTCCTGTCAGCTTCTGAATCCAACGGTGCAATATTTTATAGTAATTTTAACGAGGAGTGTTATTGTTCTTACTGGGAGTTAATTATATGACACTATTTCTAATGAGAAATGATGTGCATGTTATCAACTAATAATTTTTAGTTTTTTTCCTTTCTAAACATATGATCAGGATTTTAACGCAACATTTGTGAAATCTAATATGCCATTTATAAAAGAGGAAATACTAGATAAATATATTTAAGTAGCAATAAAGTAGCAACAAAACAATTTGAGAGTTGGATGATTGAAATTTAAAAAAAATAGATAAACTGTCAGAAATTTTTGAATAAACTACATGTCTACTTTATTACTATTTAAGATTAAATTACACAATAAGCCTCTCGCGGATCTATCTTAATCTAATTCATATTATCTATATAAAATATTTTAACTTTATTGTAAAAGAAGGGACCACCCAATGTGATAGTCTAGTTAGTGATCCGATACATTTTCCTTTGCATTAACCCAAACTCAAGTCTCAATAGTGTCGTCTTTTATATCAGAATATATGTGTTCTACGCACTGACTAGTTTTAGACTCGTTGATATTGAAAGTCAGATATGAAGGAGATTTATTCGAATCCAACAATTATTAGGGGTGGATTCTTCTTATAAAAGAGATTGAATGATGACAATAATAAGTTACTTTTATTCTCGTTCTACAGGTATGATGAGCAATATACTTTTTTTTTCCCGTTAAAAAATAGTAAACGTAGGAAAAAAAGAAAAGCCCAAATCGGCAAATCCTCAATCAATACACAAAAGGCACAGAAGCCTGTGCATGGGCCAGTACATGCCTCTATTTTAGCAGAAACAACTGTATCACAAATAAAATCCTCTCTCATTCTCACGCATCAAGCAATCGAGAAGTGAGATTAATGAAGGTATCTTCTCTGCATGGAATGGTTAGGCCACCCATTGGATGATTAAAACCATTTTCTTCTTCCGCCAGGTTAAGCAAGTCAATGAATTTAGGATGGTTTAGGTACCAAACTGGAACTACGAATCTCTTCTTCTGAAATTCTCCCACGTACACTGGAACATGACCCTTTGGAACATGGGACTGATCTTCTTCTGTTAGAAATAGTATCTGCGGCTTCTTTAGAATTCTCTTCACTTTAATAACCACCGACGGCAATTTGATACCCATTAGCACCCAATTGATGATACAATATGTATGGCTGTGGAAAATTTGTGTAGCTTAATTTTAGTAAACTGTAATTTGTGTATATGTATGTGAGGATCGTGCATGGCAATGGAAAGGCTATTTATAGGGCTTTTTAAGTTAAGAGGAGTAGATATTTGTTTGGTGAACTGCAAATTGACACTCTGGCAGGACCCATGCGCCAAGTCAATTTCACATGGCTTTGCTAAATCCCAGTTATGCATAACTCCAGTACCGAGTCCTTTATGAATCACTTTAGCGGTTAAAATTTGTATTTGTATTCTAAAAATCTTTGGTTTAAATCTTGAGAAAGAAAAATGAGATTTATAAGAGAAAAAAATTATTTTCATTGTATAGCTTATGACTTAATAAGCCTCTTAATAAGTAAAAAAAAAGCGAAAAAAAAAAAAAAAACCACCGAAAATGCTTCATAGTTAGTTTCCAGAAGCGCTGAGATCTGCAATGTATTTTGATACAAACAGTGGCCATAGAATTGCAAGTAGCTAGGAAGTACTAACTTCTGGAATTGGAAAAAAAATCCAGCATATTTTTCATTTTTGGTATAGAAAAATTACACGAAAATAATGAATTAGACACGTCTTAAATGCTGTATAATTATAATTATTAATTGCATATTTTATAATGTTTTGATGTATGATTATAATTGAAGACCACAAATATATATTTAATAATATTATAATATAATTTAAGCGATTGTCTAAAATGCATCAAATTAGACAAAGTCTTCAAGTTCTTTTAAGTTTAGATACTACTGCATTGGCTAGTGCCACTTTTCTGCAGAAATAATTGGCAGAGGTACGTGGTCGCTTCACTCTTGAGAGACTGATTGTTGAGATGACCGTTCATGCAAGTACTTTTATAGGGTACCTCTACCAAATCATATTTAAATATACTTATAAAGGATAAGCTTATATATTTGTGCCAAAAAAAAAAAAAAAAACTCTTATGTAAAGGTTTGCGCATCTAATATAAGAGGTTGACACATTTTATTAAAATTTTTTAGTTATATATTTGAATTTTAATAATTTTATTCTAATTTTTTTTTTACTTTTCGGTCTCTCTTTTAATTTACAAAAAAAAAAAAAAAAAAAGGAAAAAAGATAAGCTGATGTATAAAGGCATAACGTGAAGGGAGCATATAGGGCCCGGATGGTTTGGAAAGGAACAAGTCGACCGACAGTATTGCTCTTTTGGTAATTTTGGAACTAAAAGGTGAAAATTCTTCACTTGCATAACATGCATAGAATAAATGGTGTTACAGCTATATGGCATCGTATTGTGTTGTATGTGTTACATAACTTTGTCCATGAAAAATATAGGCCTATTTTAAGGTTTTGCAAAGCTTTCTGCAAGAGCTCCATCATTGCTTGTAGGGGTTTACCTTAACGGTGGATTGGATTGGGATCATGGACCTATATATGTGTTAATTTATGTAAGTGTAAAGAAGAGAAGGCCCCATCTAAATAATTGAAGAATTCAACTAGACACGGTAAAAGCGTCATGTTGTGATAGAGAGTATTTTGCTAGGCGACCTTATTATGTAACAGTATACGATGGCAATTACAAGCTCAAACATTATAGAAACTTCAATAAAACTACAAGACCCCATCTAAATATGCTTCGAAGCTGAACTCGTCAGTGCTCAAAACGCCCAATTGCCTTAGGAGACCCCCGTGTCATCTAATTGCTAGATGCTGGGTCTTTGTATGGCTTCGGCCCATTGCTTCACACTGGGCGAATACTAATTGTCACAAACAGATACCAACTTACCTGGCTATAGAATCAAGTTCTTCTTACCAAAAAAAAAAAAAAAAAAAAATCAAGTTCTTGGGAAGTCGTGTCCTAACCTTCTCAATCCTACACGTGTTGTTTAAGGTAAAATTTCAATAGGAATAATCTTATTATAGGAGAATTTAGTGATAATTGAAGTGATTAAAAATAATAATATGTAATTGAGTTCTTCTTCTATCTCATTCTTTATGTGATAGTTTTGCTATCACTTCTATAGATAAAAAATATATATATTTTTGGGTTTCTTTTTTTTTAATTATATTTACTGGGAGTTATAAAATTGTTTTTACTAGTGACAATTGTTAATATGAGAATTCATACTAACAAATATTACAAACAAATTACGAATACATTTTAAGTACTGACTATACATATCGGACGAAATTGATTATTGTTAGTATGTTTGTAAGGTTTACTCTTTTGTTTCTTTGCGTTGCATTTCCGTAAATTTCTCAAAACATTTGGAAGTTAACATAAAATAATTTACACAAAAATCCAGTCCAAAGTTCCATTATCGTACTACGAGTAATAAAAAGGTCAAACAAAAATCTCTGTTGAAGCCCGATAATTTCTCGGATTGAGAAGCCAGTCAATTGAGGCCTGTCACAGTATTTCCATTCCTGCGTTTTGCAGTCGAGCTGTTGTTGAAGATCCCTACGTGTTGGGCTGGAGTTCTCCGCACTAAAATAATCACAAGCAGGGCAAAGCACAAGTCCCCCACGGCGCCATACCACATTTTTTTTTGTCTCTTTGTTTTTTTATTAAGATTAAGACTCGAAACCTTTCAATTTTAAAAATAATTCTAATATCAATTAGGCTATATTTCAATATTTTTTTTTATTATTATTTTTGTCATTGTTTTTTGCTTTATCCTGCTCCATGTGCCCCTTTCCTTACTTTAAACGATAAAGACAATAAGATACAACAAAAGAGAAACATCTATATATTCCACACCACTGTATACATACATACTCAAATATGTTATTTTTCTTGTAAAATCTTTTGTTTTTAATTGATTAACTTCAACTGACCCTCAAACCACATTTTATAACATGTCATTATTCTCATTCATCAATTTATTGTAACGGTAAGCAGTTTATTAACACCGCATAACTGTTAACTGAAATAAGGACTGTGGCTAACAATAGTGTGTAAATTATAAATATGGAAATTGCAGTTATTTACCTAAACAAGATGCTTTATATCGCTTCTATTGCTGTAAAGTACACTATATGCATACAAAATAATTTTTTTTTTTGTTGATTAATTAGAATGCTACATATACCTTAGTACTTTTATTTGGGTACAATAACTTTGTACAAATTTAAATGTGGGATACTGAGAATCAATAATTTTTATTTTTAGTACATATCTACTTAAAATTGGAATGAAATATTAGCGTAACACGTGATGCCAATAAGTAAACAAAAATTTTATCTAATTACTAATATCTCTGAACATTTTTTTGTTGTTGTAATAGTCGTACATTTAACCCATATCTTCTTTTTTTTTTTTTTTGAGAGAGAGAGAGAGGAACCCATATATATCTACATTAGACAGTGTAAGAACTTGGTAATATCGAATAACTAAGTAAATTCTTGCACTCAAAGGGAACAATTTACTATTAAAGATTTGCAAATTACATCAAGCTTGAATTAGTAATGAGCAAAACAGCAAAATTGTTTTGGGGAAGGGTGGGGGGAGTATGCTTGCTTGGTGAACCTTGCTGATCACTCTCGGATATCAAAGAAAAGAACAATATCAGCGGAGAAAAGGGATAATTAACTGTGGCAATTACAAAGATTCTTTTGCCATAATTTACTGTTATGGGGAAGATTATCTGCCAGTAATTGCACCGCGCCCCGAACGTGCTCATGACCGTCGGATACATCTGATACGACGGTCATTGATCAGTCTTTTTTATAACTTGCATCAACAATTCAAAGCTGAAGTAAGTCTAATGAAGTAATCTTCGCTGCAGGGTAATGTGAGGCCTCCCATTGGGTGATCAAACCCAAATTCCTCCTCAGCACGATTTAGCAGGATTTGGAACAAAGGATGGTTCAAGTAAGATATTGGAATCACAAACCTCTTTCTGTACCCTTCTCCCACGTAGACGGCAATGTGGCCTTTTGGGACATTATTAGAACTTGACAGAACACTTGCAATTCTGGCTGAAAGAGTTCGTTGGAGCTTCTGTTTGGCTTGTGTTATCCCCATCAATTGGATACCCATCTTACAAGAAATTTCTGTTTTTCTTTGGGGTTGGTTATATTTATTTCCTTTTTTTTTTTTGGGTTTTTAAAGGTTGATAACTGAGAATGAGGGAATGAATTGAGGCTCGAGTAATTGAAGGACTTGGTTTGGAGTGGTACAACTAGTAGCTAGGTACCTTATATATAGGGGGACTTCAAATCTTAATCAGAGGTAAGTAGAAAAAGAAATTGTGCAGAGCTCATAGGTAGAAGAATATAGAAACATATCAGGTGAAGCACTAGTTGAAGTTTCACATGGTTTGTTTTGTTCGTTTTGGGACTACATGGCCCATCTACTTTTAAGTACAAATGAGGGAATTACGATAAAGCAAAGGTTTTGTTTTGCTACTAATTAGACATCCTTTTGGCCTCAAGTCTGGTCTTAAATCAAGTGGATATGAATATGATGGTACATTTTGCTTAATTGACTTGAAGCATTGAATTTAGACTGGGGCGAAGAAAAAACATGAAAGAATATTGAGTTGGGTCAAGTAAGCAATAAATTAGTGAGATTGACATCATATCTCAATTCAAAATTTTAATTCATTAGATTTATAGCTCTTTTATATTTTTATATTACTTATTATTTTTTTTCTTTTTTAATATGAGATTCTTTAACTGTATAATTCACGCTCGAAATTCCAATATTGTGATGTTTACATGGGGCAAGGCGATTTGAAGCCTACTACCAGCTACCTAAGCAAACCCTCGAGGGGCATTTGATGTTTTAGGTCCCCACCAATTTTTGGTTTCAAATGAGGCCTCAACGTGCAGTGTAGTTGTTGCGCAGCTGGTAATCATTAATCGGTCAATAGCACTCACAATGGCTTACTTGGTGAGATTATTTTTATTTAAAAGTTCTTTGCAATGAGAGAAGGGGCGCTAAATTCTAATCTTGTACAATAGTTCATTCATGTGGACTGGAATAATTGAGCGACTTTTTCGTGCAACGAGAGGTACTCAATAACACTAGTATTTTTTCCCTTGTTTTTTTGTACGCACATAATTGGTGGGTCTTTGAAACAGTACAAATGGCAAACTGGCAAATTTGATCAAGTTGTTTCAAGTTTTAGTTCATTCAAATCTCAAGTATATCAGACCTTATGTTTATCGTACATTAGTTTTATGCAGTTTCAAGTTATTCATATTTGAGTTGTTTGAATTTCAAGTGTTTTTGTTATAAATTATTGACTTTTTTAGTCAATTTTAGTGGAATTGAATTGAATATCAAAACTAAGTTAAGTCATTCAATTGAAGTCTGATTATGCCATATTTAGGGATTTAGACAAATTCAATTTTAGTTTCTCGAAAAAACATATGAAATGAACTTACTGTGTTCACAAATTCCTTCGGTATTTCCATATCATGTTCTTTACACGGAATTAGTTTCTAAGATTTTAATTTAAGCACAAATATAAACTAACCGGAGATAGATGATAGGAATCTTCATGACATGAATGTTGATTGACTTGAAAATAGTTAAGCAGACGACATGTGCTTGTTGGATTCCAATCTTCATTAATGACTAACGCAACAACTAATTTAAAGAGTGTTTGACTAATGGTCTGCGAGATTGACTATGGTAAATTGCACCAATAATATGGTTTATGGTGTAATCAGAATGTGGAATTGATGCAATGAATGTCAATGAACTCATAACATTGGTCAATAACCAAAGAAAAAAAAGGTTAGTGGCTCCTGTAACACTTTTATATGATCATTTAAATAATAGCTAATTCTCAAAGTAATTTTTCTAGATCTTCTAAGAGCAAGAAATCTCTTGAAAGAATGTCTTCCCCTCTGATATGGGCTAAATAATTGCAGCGAAAGTAGGTATTTTCTTTAAATTTAGAGAATATTCTTGAATATATCAAGCAAAAAAAAATTTAAAAAACAAGCAATTCAATTAAATTAAGTTCTCCCAAATTTATGGATACAAGAATGTTATTAATTTTGGGCTAATTCATACCAATTCACCTCTCTTATTATTATGTATATAAGAAAACACTTGTTTATCCGACTTGATCAGACATGCACGAAATCATCGGGGCATTTGATTTTGTGAGCCTCACATATAATTAAGTTCTATAAAGACGTACAGAATAGCCCAAAGTTGGTAGCGATATGGCATTGCTCACATAAGATTAATGGAATTTACATAAAAAAAAAATACTAACTTTTTTATTGGTGCAGCTAATCAACTTATTGTATCTTGAAGTCCCTTCCATATGATATGCTTCACTTTACAAGTTTTAAAAGAACTTGGTCACCGCATTACCAATTGAGTAGTGTTTATTGAGCACTAAGTCTGACTTGTAGACTTTCAAAACGAAATTGTAGGTAGACGGCACAAAGGAATGAAGCAGCGACGAAGTTATTTTTGTGCATATTATTTATAATTTGCTGTACATTAATTTTAACTATAAATTTTATAAGTTTTTGTAATTTTTCTTACTTATAATGTCTAATAATACTAAAATTGATGAAGTGATGATAAAAATTTCAAAAACTATGTTATCAAATATTCTGAGATATATAATTATGAAAAGAATTATTAATTTTTTTAACACCATTAAATCAAAAAATGAAAAAAAAATTGATAATTTTTATTCATAATTATACATTTTAGAATGTTTTATTACACGATTTTTGAGATAATTAACATTTCTCAAATTAATGTACAACAAAAATATACAAAATATGCACACAAAAAAAAAATTGCGTCTCTTTTCGCGTTAAGTATTTTTCTGTGTTTACATATTTAAGCTAAGCAAATACGCCGGATTATTGTGATCATTATTGTTATTGCTATTTTTGATATAATTGAGTGCATTATCCACTAATACCAACAACACAAAAACGCGTTTGACCAAGTAGCATCTACGGCCACAGATTACGGAACAGTAACAACAGTAGAGGATGATCTTCTAATCAGAACCGTAGATTAGATCCTATGAATGTCGACGAGGAAGATGGTCAATTTAACCGTTTGGGTTAACGGCTAGTTTTCAAATTTAAATTCCAGGAAGTGATATAATCACAGAAGATCTTGAACTAATCTCACATGATTACTGCTAATTAATTGCTGACAAGGACAGAAATTAGCGCCCCATGTCTGTGGTTCCCACGCGCTTATAACGCAGGATCGCGCACGAAACAGTCATATGCATGGTATATACTAAGGTTGTCAGAATCGGACCGGTTATCGAACCGGAAACATTAGTGGGTCAAGATTCAACTGGTCGAACCGGTATTTAAACCGGTATTTATTAATATATATATTTATAAAAATAATTTAAAAAAATAATACTTATACATGATTATTAAATATTACTTTTTTAATTTTTAAGGATTAAATTGAAAATTTTGATAAATTTAGGACTAAATTGAAATTTTTAATTAAATTTAAAACTCAAATTATAATTTAAATAAATATTGGAATCAAATTATAATTTATAAAACTTTTATACCCGATTTGAACAGGTTGAACTGGGTCCGATTTTCGACCGGTTTTCACCGGTTTTGACCGGTTCAAACCGGTTTTAACCGGTCCAAGTTAAGGGGTAACTGTAGCCATAAACCGGCTCGAACCTTTGGCCGGTCACCGGTCGGACCGGCCGGTTCGTGCCGGTTTTAACAACATTGGTATATATATCCACGTAATAATATGACATTTTTTTTTTCCATTCAATCCCAAAAACTTAACATGGTGAAATACAAAAATAAATGACATATTAATCTATAATACGTTACTTTGCATGCATCTTAATGAGAAAATGCATAAATTATGAAAAAAAAGACATGATTTGAACTCATAATTTTGAGTGTAATATTATATTAAAAATTAATTAACTTAAAATGAAGTGAAATCCGCTCTAAAAAAAAAAAATAACAATAATAAGTGAAATCCAAGAATGAATGATATGAAAATTCTAACAATGATGTTGTTCTTTTTCATGGAATGGCATTCAGGCATAGTATAACAATGATATATTCCTCTTAATTGAGTTTGAAAATAAAATGCAATTATTTATGCAGAGATGATAAGTTGTTTCTTCCCCAACAGCAATCTCTCCCAAGTTTCTTTTATTTCTCATATAGCGGGGAGTTTTTTTTTTTTTCTTTGGGTTTTGGTCAATAAAATGAAAATGTGTGGGTGACATCTTACAATTATATCGAGAAAGATTGTAATAGTTGCACCAAATAATAAGAATTTTCTCTTGTTAGAATGAGATTAGTGATAAGGCTATAGTTGTGTATGTCCAATTTTGTCCCCAAGTCACACCTCAAGTTTTGCATACAGACAAACTACGCAAAAATGAAAAATGATGTCTTATAGCTTGGATTGCGGAAATTTTTGCAGTTTTGAGTTATGAAGCGAATCCTTCTTATTCATACACGATACATACTGTGATTAAAAATGGAATAATGAAGAACAAATCTTTCAAATAAATTAATTAATTAATTGGAATACTATATAAATAAATGCTGATGTCTCGGTAGTTTATGTACCGAATTTTGTGCTGAGTGAAACTGAGACTGTTTTTTTTTTTAACTAGAAATAGTTATTATTTTTACATTTCAAAAATATCAGTCGCAAATTTTAAAAATAATAGTCACGATTTCGCGCAGAACAAAATTCCATACAAAATTCTCAGAACATATAACTGCACTCATAGTATATTTGGTGTAAAAGTAATGTGATGTACTTGACACATAATATCGACACCTTGTAAACTTCTACATTTAGAAATGTAAAAAATTATTATGCATAAAATATTTAATTCCTTTTTTCTGTGAAAAAATTATTTATGTCTTGGCTATTACAGACAACTGAGAAGGCAGGGGGCCTCGGATGATGCCGACTTTTAGCCACACCCAAGATGGTTGAATACAAGTGTAAAGTATTATTAAAAAAAAAAAAAAAAAAGTCATGGTCAGGCCTCTAGAAGGCCTATTGAAGAGTCAGAGTAAACCCACGATGCATGCACATTTCAGGCGTTGTGCATTTTTCCAATTTGGCTGGCGAAAGTTGGTGGAATAGGAGGATCTACTGGCCTATAAATAGGCCGATGCAGTTGGAGCAAAAGCATTGCAGAGAAGAAAAAAAAAAAACCAACGTCTAATTACAAAAGAAAAAGCCAAGCCCTTGAAAATACGTACAACCAATTACACACAAGCACTCACATTCTCCTAACCAATCAAACACCAGCATCCACGTTCTTAAACATTTCCAAAGTCCCAAATTGAAATTCCATTTCCCACAACGAAAGAAAGCTTTATAAATAGGCTCCTGCCCCCCAGTTCAAAAAACATTCAGCAAATCTGTAAACAGAAAAATTCAGAGAATTTGAGAGAAAAAAAAAATTTTGAAAATTTCAAAAGAAAATTTCTCCTTTTCTTACGTGCTGTTACTCTGCAGTATACTCTCCTAACTCCTTTTTGAGAGATATTTCAGGGGTAAACCCCAAAAAATTTGCTGTTTCCATTTCTAAAGTTATTTTTAAATTTATATTCTTGAATCGCTCTAAATCTAAATTTCTGAGAATATAGATCTAAAAATATCAAATTACTACAAATCCAGCTGTGATTAAGCCTCATACGGCCCTCAGCAAAATCCAGGCAGCTCATCCGAGAACAAGTCTCTTCGACCCTCGGTGAAATTAAGTCAGATCGGTTCAGATCAGCTCTCTGCGGTTCGTAAACGTAGTCAAAAATATCCAAATCAGATACAGTTTCAGTCTATCCAGTTCAAGAAAAATCGGTGGAAATTATTTCTGTCAAGATCAAGCTCGTGCAGCCCTTGACGGAGTCAAAAAAGGAACACTAATCGGAGGATCTACGGAGATCGACCCCACGTAAATTTCCTTTCATTTTTACAATTTTTATTTGTGATTTATTTTTGTATTTTCGAGTTTAATTGTTTTAGACTCGAAATTTACGCTTTACAAATTTTTGGCACGCTCGGTGGGACAACTTCACCTCCCATCTTTTGTTCCTTAAAAAAAAAAAAAAAGAGGTAAAAGAAAAGAGCCGAGAAAAAAAAAAGAAAAAAAAGAAAAAAAAAAGGAAAAAAAGAAAAGAGCTGAAGAAAAGGAAAAAAAAAAGAAAAAAAAAGAAAAAGAAAAAGAGAAAAAGACAAAATAGAGAAAAAGACGAAAAAGGTAAAAAAGTAAAAAAAAAAAAGTAAAAAAAAAAAAATTTAACAAGGTGTTCAGCACATCAAATGGCACCAAAAAGAAGTACAGCTGCCGGTACCAAAAAGAAGGTAACGGCTCCATTACCTGCATCAACTACCCTACCTGGGTACGCAGGTCCAGAAACCCGGGGACGGACACAATTTCTTGCCGTCCAAACCCAAAAGAATATCGAAATAGAGAGTCCACAACTCGCACAACAGGATCTCTCCCCTGACTCTCTTGCCGCATGGAAGAGTCGATCACCCACCCCGATCGAAGTTGGGGGCAACACGACGAAGCCTGCTCAACAGAATCCAACTCATTCTGTAGAGATCCACACAGAGCAATCAGAAGAGCTTTCTCCCCCAGTCTTTCGCGGAGCCTCATCTGTTGCCGTCATGATGACCAACACAAACAGTACAGAGGAAAGAATTTCAGAATTGGAGAATAAAATTTTGCAGCTGATCAGAGTCGTGGAGGAAAAAGATCAACAGATCGCCGCTCTCAAAGGAAAAGCCCCGATCCAAGTTGATCCCGAAATCCGCGATGAGCAACCATATCCACCCGGTTTCACTCCAGAAGCCACACCAGCCGACGTCTTCACTGCAGAAAAGCGACCAGGTAGTTCTACACAGCTGCCACCCTCAAATTCTGTAGCTTCGCTATCTGTTCAACAATTGCAGGAAATGATAGCCAATACGATCCAACTGCAACAAACTACATCCTTCCAAGGATCACAGATGTACGTCAAACCGTACACCAGACGGATCGAAAGTCTCAACATGCCTTTGGGCTACCAGCCGCCCAAATTTCAACAATTCGACGGACGAGGCGATCCCAAACAGCACATCGCCCACTTCGTTGAAACTTGCAACAACGCAGGGACTTATGGAGATCTCTTGGTGAAGCAGTTTGTTCGTTCACTCAGGGAGACCGCTTTCACCTGGTTCATAAATCTTGAACCAGAATCGATTGACAGTTGGGAACAGCTACAACGAGAGTTCCTTAACAGATTTTTCAGCACTCGAAGGACGGTAAGTATGATGGAGCTTACCAGCACCAAACAAAGGAAAGGAGAGGCCGTTGTCGAATACATCAACAGATGGCGTGCCCTCAGCTTGGACTGCAAAGATCGCCTGACGGAGACTTCTGCCGTGGAGATGTGCATCCAGGGAATGCATTGGGAGCTGTTATATATCTTGCAGGGTGTCAAACCCTGAACCTTCGAAGAACTGGCGACCCGCGCACATGATATGGAGATAAGCATCCAGACTTCCGGAGGCACGGTTCCCATCCAGTTGGACCAGCAAGGGGGCAGAAGGGAGATTAAGAAACCCAACAGCTCCGGAAAAAGAAAAGAAGTGATGACTGTTGAAGCCGCACCAGTAAAAGTGGGCGCCAAAGCTAAGGTAAATCCTCCGACCCAAATAATTCAGCCAAAACTACAGGAAAGGCGGAAGGTGACATTGCGAGAGTTGGAGCAGAAGCAGTATCCATTCCCCGACTCAGACGTCCCCGACATTCTTGAACAACTCTTGGAGGCGAAACTGATCGAACTCCCAGAGTGCAAGCGGCCCAATGAAAAGGATCGAGTCAGCGATCCGAGATTCTGCAAATATCACCGGATAGTAAGTCATCCAACCGAGAAGTGTTTCGTCCTGAAGGAGCTAATCATGAAGCTCAAAAGCCAGAATAAAATCATTCTGGACCAGGAAGGCATAACCTCAGCAAACCAGACCACCATCACTTCAAAACCATCAGAAGAAGTGACACACCGTAAGGAGGAGCCGTTCGACAACAAAAAGTCGACAACGGAGAAGGTATATGAAGCTCTCCAAACCCTTCTCGCCAACCCTCAGCTGTTTACAGCTTTGCAAACAACAGAAGTGTGGCAAAATCAAGTCGACAATACTCTTAAGACCTCAGCTGAACCTCTGCCATCAAGTAATTCCAGCTCGGCGGAGCAACAGACGGCCCAAAATCACGTCGGATGTTACTCTGCTATCTCATTTTCAGATGAAGATCTCCTGCTGGGGTCCAAACCCCACAATCGGCCGCTGTATGTATCAGGTTATGTGAAAGAGCAGAAGGTCCGACGTATTCTGATCGACGATGGCTCAGCAGTCAATATTATCCCAAAATCCACCATAAAGGAGCTCGACATCGGCGTTGATGAATTATCAGACAGCCGCTTGATGATTCATGGCTTTAATCAAGGAGGACAGAAAGCAATTGGGATGATTCGCTTGGAGTTAACTATCGGTAATCTCACTTCTAGCACTCTGTTTCATGTGATTGATGCACGTACCACGTATAAGATGTTGCTAGGACGACCATGGATTCATGGAAATGGAGTTGTGCTCTCAAGCCTGCATCAGTGCTTCAAGTACTACAATGGTGGCGTTCAAAAGGTCAATGCTGACTTAAAGCCGTTCGATGATGTTGAATCACATTTGGCGGATGCAATCTTCTACACTGACACAGCCAATCCGGAGATCATTCCGTCAAAAGCTACTTGGACTGGGGGCATCCACAAAAAGGGAAAAGCTGTCGAAGAACCTGCCAATGCCCAACCCCAGGCTCCAACAAATGAAAAGCTGCCACAGCCTGCCGAACTCCGTCCGAAGGATGTTGCATCTTCAAGCTCCACTCCAGTCCTACGCTATGTGCCGAAGTCACGACGCTCAGAAGGTCAACCCCCTTTCTCTTATTGTATTGATCCTAAACAGGAGCAAGGTCAAAGCCAACCCAAAACAAAGGAACTGGACAACCTGAAGGAGACTTACACTTTGCCAATACCAAAGATTGAGCCGGTTTTGTCCTCAAAACCATTAAAAGGCTTCGTCAAACCACACACGGGGGCAGTCGAAGGCGGCTCACTTCCAGAAAGAAGAACACATGAAGGATTTGATCCTAATGCATACAAGCTTTTGGCAAAGGCGGGCTATGACTTCTCAAACCCGAACACAATGGGTACGCTGCCGTCCACACATGGCGCCGCTTCTCAAACATCACAGTCCCGACCTGGCTTAGGCTATCAGGAGAAGTCACCTGTGCGGATCACGCTAAAGAGCCGAAGCCGAGCAACTGATGCACGTGCCATCAGCACCACCACCAAACAAGACAGACTTATCCAGTCAAACAAAGAAGGTGAAGTCAGAAGTTCTACATTTCATGTCACAATTAGCGAGGAGGCTGAGTCCGACTTATCAAACGGTGAAGTAAAGGAGGCTCCCCCGGAACTTGAAGATGGTGGCCAAGCAACTGTTGATGAACTCAAGGAGGTCAATCTTGGCTCTTCGGAAGATCCTCGACCTACATTTGTAAGTGCTTTACTTACTGCAGAAGAAGAACAAGAATATGTTCAGGTATTAAGTCAATACAGGGACGTGTTCGCATGGTGTTACAAAAAAATGCCTGGACTTGAACCGAAAATTGCGGTGCATCGTCTAGCAGTAAAGAAGGGTGTTCGTTCTGTTAAGCAGCCACAACGACGGTTCCGCCCGGAACTCATTCCACAAATCGAGGAGAAGGTGAACAAGCTGATCAATGCCGGCTTCATCCGAGAGGTCACCTACCCAACGTGGATTGCCAACATTGTCCCGGTAAGAAAGAAGAATGGACAGTTGAGGGTATATGTTGATTTTCGAGATCTTAATAAGGCCTGCCCGAAAGATGACTTTCCATTGCCCATAACGGAGATCACAGTCGATGCAACAACGGGTCACGAAGCATTGTCCTTCATGGATGGTTCTTCAGGCTATAACCAAATCAGAATGGCACCAGAAGACGAGGAGTTGACAGCATTCTGCACCCCAAAAGGTATATACTGCTACAAAGTTATGCCATTTGGATTGAAAAATGCTGGCGCCACTTATCAACGTGCTATGCAAAAAATTTTTCATGACATGCTGCACAAGATTGTAGAATGTTATGTTGATGACTTAGTTGTAAAGACTAAGAAGCGCAAAGACCACCTCGAGGATCTCAAGACAGTGTTCGAAAGACTTCGGAGGCATCAGCTCAAAATGAACCCTCTCAAGTGCGCATTCGGTGTCACATCAGGAAAGTTTCTTGGATTCGTGGTGCGCCATCGTGGAATCGAAGTTGATCAGTCAAAGGTTGAGGCAATTCAAAAGATGCCTGAACCTAAAAACCTGCATGAGCTGCGAAGTCTACAAGGAAAGCTGGCTTACATTCGCCGTTCTATCTCCAATTTAGCTGGGAGATGTCAACCTTTCCATCGGTTGATGAAGAATGATGTCAACTTCGAGTGGGACGAAGCTTGCAGCAAAGCCTTTGAGAGCATAAAGAAGTACCTTTCCAATCCACCAGTCCTGGGAGCTCCAATTCAAGGAAAGTCGTTGATTCTCTACATTGCAGCGCAAGAAAAATCTTTGGGAGCCCTGCTTGCACAGGAAAATGAGCAGGGAAAGGAAGTCGCCCTGTACTACTTGAGCAGAACACTAAATGGTCCGGAGCTAAGTTATTCGCCCATTGAAAAGACATGTCTAGCACTGTTCTTTGCCATTGACAAGCTGAGGCACTACATGCAAGCTCACACGGTACGTCTCATTGCCAGAGCTGATCCTGTCAAATATATCTTATCTAGACCAATCTTGTCAGGACGACTTGCTAAGTGGGCAGTAATCCTACAAAGCTACGACATTGTCTACGTGCCTCAAAAAGCAGTCAAAGGACAAGCTCTAGCAGACTTCCTTGCAGATCACCCTGTTCCGTCAGATTGGGAGTTCACAGATGATCTTCCAGATGAAGAGGTCTTTTACATTGAGACACTACTACCATGGACGATGTTCTTTGATGGTGCAGCAAGACGTGATGGTGCTGGTGCCGGCATAGTGTTTGTCACTCCTCAACGACAAATACTACCATATGCTATCATTCTCGGTGAGTTATGTTCAAATAATGTTGCTGAATACCAGGCTTTGATCATTGGTCTTCAAATGGCTGTCGATATGAAGATTCCAACTATAGAAGTCCATGGAGATTCCCAGCTCGTCATCAACCAACTTACAGGATTGTATGACGTGAAGAAAGAGGACCTTGCACCTTACCATCAACGTGCTCGACAGCTAATGGATGAATTTGAAAGCATCACCTTGGAGCATGTGCCTCGACGAGAAAACACTCACGCAGACGCGTTGGCTAACCTGGCCACCTCTCTTGCAAAGTCAGAAATCCAGGCTACAGTTGTTGCCGTATGTCAGAAATGGATAGTGCCGCAGAAGGATGATGAAGAAACTACAGCAGCCAACGCTGTATCTGTACGTCTCGCAGAGGACGAGGATTGGCGTCAACCAATCATTGACTACCTACAGCACGGGAAGCTGCCTGAAGATCGTCGTCATAAGACAGAAATTCAATGACGAGCTCCACGCTTCATATATCTCAAGGATGCTCTGTATCGAAGGTCTTTTGATGGAGTTTTACTTCGTTGCCTAGGCAATGAAGAGGCAAAACAGGCTCTCACTGAAGCACATTCTGGTATTTGTGGCGGACATCAATCAGGGCCTAAGTTGCACTTCCAACTCAGAAGGATGGGATACTACTGGCCAACCATGGTACGTGATTCCATTGAGTTTGCTAAAACTTGTCAAGCTTGTCAATTTCATGCCAATTACATACATCAACCACCGGAGCCACTGCATCCAACTGTCTCATCCTGGCCCTTTGAAGCTTGGGGTCTCGACTTAGTGGGGCCCTTGCCAAAGTCATCCCTGGGTCACCTGTACATCCTCGCAGCAACCGACTACTTCTCAAAATGGGCTGAAGCCATTCCACTTAGAGAGGTAAAGAAGGAGCATGTTGCCAATTTCATCCGGACTCAGCTGATCTATCGCTATGGAGTCCCTCGATTCATCATCACTGATAATGGCAAGCAGTTCTACAACAGCTTAATCGACAAGCTCTGCGAGAAATTCAAGTTCAAGCAGTACAAGTCATCCATGTATAATGCCCCAGCAAATGGCTTGGCTGAAGCATTCAACAAGACCTTATGCAACCTGTTGCGGAAGGTAGTCTCTAAATCCAAAAGAGATTGGCATGACAGAATTCCGGAGGCATTATGGGCGTATCGTACAACTTACCGGACTCCAACACAGGCGACGCCATACTCACTTGTCTACGGTGTCGAAGCAATACTGCCGTTGGAAACACAGATTCCATCCCTGCGCATGGCTGTTCTGGAAGGACTCACACAGGAGGAGAATGCTCGCCTACGTCTGGATGAGTTAGAAGCCCTTGATGAAAGGAGGCTTGAAGCACAACAACAACTTGAGTGCTACCAAGCCCGGCTCACCAACACGTTCAACCGCAGGGTCCGCCCTCGATCTTTTCAAGTTGGAGACCTTGTTCTTGCAGTGCGACGGCCCATCAACATGAAGCATCGGCCTGGTGACAAGCTTACTTCCAAATGGGATGGGCCATACCTAGTGCAGGAGGCCTATACTCACAACGCCTACATGCTGTCAGACCAAGAAGGCGTCCGAATCGGCCCAATCAAAGGTAAATTTCTGAAACAATATTATGTGTAAATATGTTTGAAAAAAAAAATTAAAAAAAAAAGAAGAAAAAAAAATCAATCAAAAAAATCAAAAAAAAATCAAAAAAAAAATCGAAAAAAAAAAAGTTCGAAAGTCCCGATCTGAAAGTCCAAGCAAAAATCCAAACCCAAAAATCCAAACCCAAACACTTGAGCCCAATTCAGAAAACACAAAACCTAAGTCCAAAACCCAAACACTCAACCCAAATCCAAAAGTCCAAACCCAAACACTCGACCCAAAAACCCAAATCCAAATCCAAAACCCAAACACTCAACCCAAATTCAATTCAAAGCCCAAAACCCAAAAAATTCCAAGTTCCAAACACAGTCCAGAAACCAAGTTCAAAATCCAATCCAACTCCTGGCCCGCATGAGTATAAACTGTGAACGGCCCAAAAATATAAAAGCGACGGAGGGTTTGAGTCTGAAACTCAGCATCAGTCTCAACCGATCTTCACCACACACCAGACCTTTGCTCCTCTGCCACAAGAAAGATGGAACCAGTTGCAGAACCTCAAGACAAAGGAGAAGAAAGGTCACCCCGCACATGGTGGTAACCAACCATGGCGCAACTGCAAATTCTAGAGGAAGTCTTCCACAACAATGGAGGTATTATGCCTAATGCATCTCAGATTTACCAACTTGTCTCACGATTGCGCCCACCCGGGGCAATCGAAGGAAAAAATGTGTTTTATTGGTTCCAGAATCGGAGAAGCAGGAAGAAACCAGCACTGAGAGCTGATTTTTCCAAAGAACAGTCTGCTGTTCCGATGGTAGATCCCACCAGTACAACTTCGCCGTCAAATGAAGAAGGTCCGAGTTCTTCCACTGCAATAGTCTCTCCACGGTATGTTCATCAAAGCCGTAGCCCATGGGAGCATGCACGCTGGTCCTGGTAGTCTTACAGAGTCAGCCAAGGGTTCATCCCTCCTAGGTACTTAAGTCTATGAGGAATTTTTCTAGCAGAAATGAGTCATTCCGGCGAAACTTTGCCTCTCTTTCCAGAATATTCCGGCAGCATCAACCAGTCAGAAAACGACGTCGACATCAACATCATCGACCCACCAGACGAGGTCGAGCTTGACTTGGAGCTGCGCCTCGGGCCCCTCTAGGACGGCCGACAAGATAAGGTGCAACGACTTTGGCAGCACACGGTAACGACTTCTGCAGCACACGGCAACGACTTCTGCAATACACGGTAACGACTTTCGTGACACGCGTCAGCCGCTACCTCTTTTGTCTCTTATACAGGAAAGGGACGTGGATGGCCCTACTCGATTCTGCGTACCTTCTTTTTGACTTTTCAAAAAAAAAAAAAAATCTTTATCTTATGTATATATATATCTTGCATGTCCGAGTCATAATACTCACCCCTCAGCTCTTCTTTCTCAAAAAAAAATGGCTAGTCTCTGCACTTGTCTCAGGAAGTTCTTCGATCAAGAAGTTGGAGGCGCACGAGCTAAGAAAAGAGGGAGTAGTCTTCTTCGAAGGATCCCTAAAAGCCCTCGAAACTCAGTCTCCAACGCCATCGGTGTCATGGAGTTCCAACTACTCTCCTTAGTTCACATCTACCACAGAGGGATGAGAAGCTGCAATTATCCTAATCTTTCTTTGGATGCAGCGACGTACAGGGAAGTTCCAACTACTCTCCTTACGTCGAAGCAGACTTGGAAATCATCACTACAGTCAGTCTTTCTGTGAGCCGGTCTTGAAGTTCCGAGGTGCTGGGTCTTCCTCTTGGGGAGGTTCAAGTTCTTCGCCTACCGGATCATCCTCACCAGAGCTTTGGAACTTCAAAGAACCTTTACCAGCATTTGCGAGCTATGGAAGTTCGAACGCACCTGGAGCCAGAATATCAATTTTTATATTGGCTGGGGTGCTAACTTTCTCAAGATCGTATCGGATTCCTATTGCGATCCAACAACAGCAGACATATTCAAAGATAGAAGACTCCAAGATTCAATGTTCATCAGGACGTTTTCAAATTTCAAACTGGACTTCAAGACTCGGTGCGGATCACGTCTGTAAAGTTCTTCCTTACCGACCCTTGAAGTGGGGGCATTTGTAAAGTATTATTAAAAAAAAAAAAAAAAAAGTCATGGTCAGGCCTCTAGAAGGCCTATTGAAGAGTCAGAGTAAACCCACGATGCATGCACATTTCAGGCGTTGTGCATTTTTCCAATTTGGCTGGCGAAAGTTGGTGGAATAGGAGGATCTACTGGCCTATAAATAGGCCGATGCAGTTGGAGCAAAAGCATTGCAGAGAAGAAAAAAAAAAAAAACCAACGTCCAATTACAAAAGAAAAAGCCAAGCCCTTGAAAATACGTCCAACCAATTACACACAAGCACTTACATTCTCCTAGCCAATCAAACACCAGCATCCACGTTCTTAAACATTTCCAAAGTCCCAAATTGAAATTCCATTTCCCACAACGAAAGAAAGCCTTATAAATAGGCTCCTGCCCCCCAGTTCAAAAAACATTCAGCAAATCTATAAACAGAAAAATCCAGAGAATTTGAGAGAAAAAGAAAATTTTGAAAATCTCAAAAGAAAATTTCTCCTTTTCTTACGTGCTGTTACTCTGCAGTATACTCTCCTAACTCCTTTTTTAGAGATATTTCAGGGGTAAACCCCAAAAAATTTGCTGTTTCCATTTCTAAAGTTATTTTTAAATTTATATTCTTGGATCGCTCTAGATCTGAATTTCTGAGAATATAGATCTAAAAATATCAAATTACTACAAATCCGGCTGTGATTAAGCCTCATACGGCCCTCAGCAAAATTCAGGCAGCTCATCCGAGAACAAGTCTCTTCGACCCTCGGTGAAATTAAGTCAGATCGGTTCAGATCAGCTCTCTGCGGTTCGTAAACGTAGTCAAAAATATCCAAATCAGATACAGTTTCAGTCTATCCAGTTCAAGAAAAAGCGGTGGAAATTATTTCTGTTAAGATCAAGCTCGTGCAGCCCTTGACGGAGTCAAAAAAGGAACACTAATCGGAGGATTTACGGAGATCGACCCCACGTAAATTTCCTTTCATTTTTACAATTTTTATTTGTGATTTGTTTTTGTATTTTCGAGTTTAATTGTTTTAGACTCGAAATTTACGCTTTACAACAAGTAATCCTAAATGTTGTTATCATAGTATCCGAAAGACGCTGGCAATTCAACAGATGTGGAGTTGGGACCATACGATATGCATTCCTTATGTAGCTTAATGCCTGCCTTGCAATGCATGAGTCCGCCACCTTTAAAATGATTTCCCATTTCCCGGAAGTCGGATCGGAGTTGAACCTTGTTTTTGGCAGGACAACATTCCCACAATGTTCTGTTTCTGTAGGACAAAAGGGCCACTTCGCCTGTGTCTTGTCAAGGAACAAAGAATTTTGCATCGATACAAAGATCAATTCAATAATTCTTCTGAGACGTACATTCCTAGGCACGGTATCAGACACCCAAGTTAGCTTAATACAAGGAACCGTAAATGTAGCTATCATAGTATCAGACAAGCCGAGACGCTTTGCTTATTGTGCATGGATAAGTAACCATATGTTATGCATTCTTTTTGCAGCTTATTCGATAATGCCTTCATTGCAATGCATGAATCTGTCGTCTTCAAAATGGTTCCCCAGTTTCCGGGGTTACAATTCAGAGTTGAATCTTGTTTTCTCCCGGACAGAACGGGACCACTTTTAACAGTTGGCCAAGGAACAGAGAATTTCGCACAATGCCACAATGTAATTGAACCGCACGGAGGAATAAATGAATAATCCAAAGTTTAGATGTCAGTGCAAGATTAAATTGTTTTCCAGGAAACAAAAAAAGGGCTAACTTTGCTAGCTAGTACAGGAGTGATGTTGATTCCTAGTCACAGTGTCCAATTCCCAAGACGGCTCGATGCAAGGAATCAAAAATGTGCTTATCAACTATCATATTATGACTGTCAGATAGACACGATTCGATAGTTGTCTGATTACTAGTCATATGAAGTGCATTCCTTTTGTAGATTGACCCCTGCCATGCAGTGCATGAATCTTCCGTCTTCTAATTAAATAGCTCAACCAATTCCAGGATCGGAGTTGTGTTTTGTTTTATTCCAGGGCAGTAATTTTCACAATGCTCAGTGAAGGGGCCATCTTTGTCACAAAGAATTTTGCACAATTCTAAAAGTCAATTAATGGGATCGGCTGGCATGGAATGGTCCAATGTTGGAATACATATCCAGTGGCATATATGGTGGAAATTATTCCTGCAAAAAGATAAGAACCGGCTAGTACAGCAGGATGCAAGCTGCTGGAATGACGTTGATTTTTAGGGACAAGGTTAATATCAGATACCCAAGACGGCTCAATACAAGGAATCATAAAGGTCGTTATCATAGAATTATCGGACGGCCAAGATAATTCGACAATTGAGAAGTACACTATAGCCATATGATATGCATTCCTTTAATTTGTAGCTTACCCTGAGCCATAGAATGCTTGAATCTGCGTCTTTATAGTGGGCCGATTTCCATTTTTTCTTCCAGGTGCAGAAATTTCCAAAATGTTCAGCGCAGGGGCCACTTTGACCGTGTAGTAAAGGAAACGGAATTGATATACGGACGGGGTTGGGGACATAGAGTTGATGCAATTATCCTGTATTTGAAACTGTATGGAGCACTACCTACCTGTACATGGAGGAAAGTGCTCTATTTATTTATTTATTTATTTTTTCTGGTTGATAATTCAGGTATTGTTGTCCACTTGAGATTTTATGCCCTCCATTGGTCCGTCATTTTGAATATGAACTATGGAGTTGACCCACTAAAACCAAGACTTTAGTTTCAGTGAAGAAATAAGAAAAGGAGAGCTGAAAATACCATTTTCTAGTATTCAAATCTGTCAAAAGGTGTTTCTATGTAACTGAAGGAAAAGATGAGTTTATAAATTAGATTGAAATTGAAAGTTATAGCAGAGTTGGAAAGTTACAGTGGCAGAAGCATTGCTGCACAAATTGCAGCAGAGAAAGAAAATGCAGAAGTGAGATATTACAACAAGAAAATGAAGCTAAAAAGGTTTAGATTCATTAACTCAACTACTCCATTATATGGGAGTTTAGTACACTAATTTTAGTACGAGAGAAATGATGGCCTTAAACTTTGTTACATCAAACCTTCCACTTACTCCCACTAACGGTAGAATTAATACAGAAAATTCAGCTTTACAAAAAAGGCAACTGCATTTGTCATTTCTTTCTAATCACAAATTACATTTTAACTAAAACAAGCTAAGATCAAAAGAAGCTGTCGATAATCCAGCAAGCTTGTTGTCTTCTTTTTGAGTTGGAACAGGAATGAAACTAATTCCAACAATATAGAATTGAAGTTGCGGAGAAAACAAGTTGTATTTTCATACAATATTCATCCTAGCCAAAATAAAACAATGCTCATCCAAAAGACTAGCTGAAATTTTTAGAGCTAAGTGTCATTGCCAACACTAAGCCACTTGCTAGTGGGTTTGGTCCATTAATCAGGATGCAAAAAGTAGCTTTAGCAAATCAATGATATGCATGGTTGGTTTGGTGCTTCAATTCAACATATCATCAAATATCCTTTTACGAGAAATGTGACCAAGTTCAAGCCATCTATTACCAACTTGCGACTTCATACTCGTTCTTGTGTTGACTGCTGAGTAGGCTGTAGGCCATTACACACATATGGTCCCAAGGCCTAGCAAGTGGCCTTTGATTGAAATTATCATATCATTGGTTAAATTTAGTGAATCCATAGGTCCGTATATTGGTTTTTGCTCAGTGTGTCTTTGATCCAAGTTATGCTAAGCAGAAACTAGAGACCAGAACAGATTGATACTGTAATTTCAAAGTGGTAGGTCATGTTTATAATTTATCGGAATCTTATTGGTAGATCATGCGGGCATAATCATGTCTTCGCGCAAATAAACTCAGGTGCTTTGGCTCTATGTGAACAACTATTGATCTTGGAAAGATATCACTATTCTTCAGGATGTTGATTCACGTTTGTCCAGTCATGCCAGGGTCGATTAATGCTATATCTTGCTTCAAAATGTTTACATGTTATCCTATTATAATCTTTTTGAATGGATTTATATGGCCCCATATGCTTCCAGTCCCCTGGCATTTTTTCAAACTCTGGCCCTAGAACTCTTATAACCACCAGATCCTCATTTGGGCATGACATGAAACAGCTGCATTTTAGATGGTATCTCCCTTGCTTTATGTCCGGTAGATACATGACTCTTAATACAGTGTGCTACAATTTTGCTTTATCAAAAACCTTCAACAAACAGGTATTGGTTTGGACACAGTCTCAGAAGCAGTTTTGCTGATCACATACTATGCTCAAGTAGCCAGACTTAAGTGTTTACCAAGTGGCCTATTTAACATTGTATGTAATCAGAAAAACAAAGCACTGTTGGTTCAGCATTGACCGTTAACTGGCAGGCCATGATGCTTTTAATAGAAGAATTTTCTTGAACTCTGTCAAAGTGTTCTCTAGTTTCTTTTCAAGTACGGAAATGATAGATGGGGCGCATGTGTGACTGGTGTAAAAAGAGACGTAAATACACTTTGTCTACGCCATTAATTAATATGTTACATATGAATCTTAACTTTAAGGCACATCATAACTTTAAAATTAAAAGGATTGCAATCAATTAAAATCGCAGCCAACTGGTACACAACATAGTCCATTTTTCTAGTCCTTTTAAAGGCAACCCTTCTACAAAGCATTAATCTTTTTGATCCTCGAATTGGAACTTTAATAGACAAGTAAAGTGCAGTCCACATTGTCATTAAGTATTCCTTAGAGTTATGTCTACAAATAATTGGGGAAGCAAGGCCGTGCTAAATGCTAATAACATAATGGCTTGTTTTTTTTGTGCTTGTTGGTTTGTGGCAGACTTAATCCTGATGGCCATCGGTGTTATTTGGATTACAACTTCACTAACAGTAGAACATGATAATGTATTGTTTGCTTCAAAAATATCCAAAGTTTGATCCATCTTATACGTTCTTTAATAGCCACTCCCACATCTCAATATGCTCATAGCCATGTGGCCACCAACTGACTTAAACAAGTAGGGTTTCATATAATTTCACAATTTTGTTGAATGGTAGGCCAAGACTAACCGCAACAAGGCGCCAAAAAAAAAAAAACCCTTTAAGACTTTCGGTCTTAGTGTTGATGGGGAGGCAAAGCCATGTGATTATATTTGATATATATCCGGATCAGACCCAACTGCAATTATCATTGATCCACTTGAAGATCATTGTTAATAGCGGCTTTTCCTTGTATATATATATGTTCTTCGAAACAAATTTAGCAACACAGTTTCATATCTCATTCCTTCCCAAATCATAGCAATACAATTCAATCCCACACCTTTTTGATAGGTTTCAACATGGGTATTCAGTTTCCCAGGATTGCTAACTCAAAACAGATTCTAAGGCGGATATTCTGGTCTCGTGAGGCTGCTTATGTGCCCAAAGGCCACTTTGCTGTTTATGTTGGAGAATCTGAAAGGAAGAGATTTACAGTTCCAATTTCATACCTGAAGCACCCTTCATTCCAGAACTTGCTAAGTCAAGCTGAAGAAGACTTTGGGTTTAATCATCCCATGGGTGGCCTCACAATCCCATGCAGTGAGGAAGTCTTCATTGATCTCTTTTCCTGTCTGTAGAAGTTAACTAGGATTGTACAGAGAAGGAAATTGACCCTCTAACAGGACTAACCTGTGTACTGTGTAGCAATTTTAGATAAACAAAAGAAAGTGCAAATTTTGTTCTCTTTGCTGCTGAAATAATGTGGTCTTCAGGTTTATGCAGAGTAAAATTAAAGGCAAACATTTCCACTTGAAGTAGATATCGATTAATTGGTTACAGATTACTCTAATAATAAATGCATACGCCCTTCAGTCTATGTGGCAGGAAAACGGCTATTTTTCCACAAGGCCTAAAAAAAAAAAACCGTACATCCTTCTAATTTTTTTTGTTTTAATCTAAAACCGCTCAGTATTCAGTCTAATGAACTGATTAATCTGGATTGATCTGGACAGGACCCCAGGGCGGCAAACGTCTTCCAGTAAATATTTAACGCGACTGCATTTCTAAAAACTCAAACTCGAGACCTCTGATTAAATAATGACGAGAGCCTACCACTCACGTCAGTACTCACTGATCATCCTTCTAATTTTTTGATAGCATATAAATGAAACTTAAAAAAAAAAATGTGGGTGCACTTTTTCATGTAGGCCTTTTCCCATTGCATCACATTCAATGCAACGTGTTCGTTACCTGGACAGGTTTGGCTGTCATGGGCCGACTCAGGTCTTCGTAAATTTCAACAGGCCTGGCTTCATAATTTAATATACTTTGAATGGTTGCAAGGCTGGAAATATCAGCTCCTGCAGGTTTTCTTAGGCCCTTTTCTTTTAATAGAAAAGGTTGGGGTCTGGATAGAAATTGTCCGGACACTAATTTAACAAAAAAAAAAGTTAATCAGCTGAGTAGAGTTAATGTAACTGGGTTAATTTTTTAGAAACAATACTGTATATGATATGAAATTTATATTTTAAATTTTATAATAATATTCATTTGATTATGAATTTTAATTTTGTAATTTCTTGTTTTATATTTCTTTAATATAATTACACTAAAATAGTAAATAATTACATTTTTATGGTGGCATCTAGACAATTTCTTCGGAAAATCTGGACACCAAGCCGTGCTCTTCTTTCAAATAACAGGTTGTAATTAGCTGGTTAGAATCTACCTTCTCTGAAGATGATTACCACGTGAAGACGCTTGTCATGTTCAAATGTGTCTCCGATATACCTGTCGATGCTTAACCATAATGGGGTAAAGTAACAAATGTGATGACGACTGAGGACTTCCTATCATTCAGCACAAAAAAAATATAAATAATAATAATAAATAAATAAATATATTCTACAAACCTTCCAGTAAATGATGTAATTTTTAGTTCATAAATGTAATTATTTTTAACAAATATAAGCTGAAATGAGTTGCACCTTTCAAAATCTCCTGTACGTGTCTCCTTATGATGTCATTAACTGTTAGTACTTTACATGCAGGTCGGGCCTTTAATTTTTGGGGGCTCTTCAATGGAAAGCAAGCTGTTCAGTGATCAGTCCTTTCAGTCTGCCCAAAGCGAATACTTCAATTATAGGCGTCCGCTGTTATCCAGACCTTACCAGTTACCATAAGCAGCACATAAAGCGTAGATATTTTTTTCTCTTCAGCTTATCATTTTGCCAATAATTCAGCAGATGCCTGGATAAGTAGGCAAAAGCAGGTCAGTTTGGACAAGATTTGATATGCGCGCACTCCAGTTTGCTCAACATGCAATACTTGTCAAGAGGGCCACCTGAAAAGTTATTGTCGAAACCATTGACTACACTATACGTGGTTTTTCTCTGGAAGTATGGCCCTTGTACGATAGTACTGGAAGGCAAGTGGTGATGAGACATTGACAGTGTATTTGGATACAAGGGAAAAGTGAGGAAAAAAAAAAAAAAAAAAAGAAAAGAAGTTGTATGAAAAATATGAAGAAAATAATAATTAAAAAATAAATAGTAATTTATGAGAAAAATTATATTAAAAATAAATTATTTGGATATAAAAAAAAATTTGATAAAAAAATAATTAAAAAAAAGTAAATAATAACTTATAAAAAAATTATAAAAAAAATAAATTATTTAAATAAATTTTTTTTAAAAAAATAAAATAATAATTATATTTTTTTTCTTACTAAAATAGAAACTTCTTCAAATAAACCCTAATAAAAGCGCAGGCGTCATGTGGAATCAAAAGAACTGGTCTGGCAAGCCGGCAAATTGAATCAGCAAAGTATGGCAGGTTTTGACATGCAGACACGTTAAAACCATTAACCTATCTTCGCACCCACTAATTATTATTAAAAGTGAGAGTTTAATATTATTTTAACATATTTTTTTTATTATTAATTTAAATTTGAGTTTCTTAACTTACATTCTTTTTTGGTATATGAAACTGAGCGACCACTTTGATAGCAAAAAATTGAGTACAGTTTTAAAATTTAAATTTATTAATACTCTGGTTAAGTTTAGACGAGACTCACTTCAAGTATAGTAATATTGAAATGATAGGTCTTTTTATAAGAGAGATTGAATGGAAAACATAAACAATAAAAATTAACTTTAAATTTAAAGATCTGATAATTATTATATCTATAAAATAATTTTTTTTCTTGTCAAGAAAAAAAAAAACAACCTTCGCACCCGCTAATTACTAAAAATTACTTATGCTGAAATGGCCTAAATTTTGAAGCGAAAGCTTCACACGCCATTCTAAACAATCACTTGGTGACAGCAACATAACTGCAGTATGAATATCCAGATTCAAACTAATAACTACTAATGGGATTACTCTAACCTCAATTCTCAAATGTAACATTCATAAAAAATATATATATATATATTTTTTGAAAAAGAAAACTACTGCTCCAAGTCCGGAGGTAAACCATTCGGCATAGCTATTGTGTCATTTGCTCGAGGGTGAAAAATGCGTCTCTAACTATTATTGTCGTTCACCCTAGAGAATGCCTCTAGATCAATCCTTGCCACAAATAATAGCAACTGGTATTATTTTATTAGGAAATTTAAGTAAACGCGCATGAGTGAGAGTGCAGTAAATATATAATAATATAAATTATTAAATTATAAAAATATATTAAATTTTAAAAAATAAAAATCAAATAAACAACGAGATGTCTTTGAATTAATTACGTACCTTCCGCATACCTACTCATACAAGGCTATATAGTCAACCTCTTTTATTTTATGAAAAAGAAACTGTTAGTTAAGTAATTTCCGTAGCTTTTCAATTAATTAATGAATCTCTTATTTTTTTATTGTTATTATTGTAATTTTAATATTATATTATATAATTTAATATGATATGCTATATATTATTATTAAAAATTATATAATTGAATAATATGTCGTATATTTTAACCAATATATCTTACACTGACAATTATTTAACAGTTATCATATTTAACAGCAAGTTAGCGTGGTCCTTATTTTATAGGATTATTATTAAAAAAAAAAATCACCTTTACGTTTTTTTTATACAAATCTAGCACCACTTTTAAAAACTAACAAATTTAGTACAGTTTAATTAATTTCTTACAAATCTAACACAACTTTTAACAATTAACAAATCTAGCACAGTTTGATCATTTTTTAACCAATCTAGCATACTGTCAGTAAAAAATAATCGAATCTTTAATATGCACACGTGCACATTTGACATTTGGTCATCTTAAATTGAACTAAATTTTAACGTTTAATTATTTTTTAACAAATTTAACATACTGTCAGTTAAAAATAATTAAATCTCCAGTATACACATATGTACATGTGACATTTGAGAGTTTTAAACTGTATTAAATTTAAATGTAAATATATCATATTTGTATACAAAAGGATTCAGTTACTTTTAATTAGTTATTTTTAACTGACAGTATACTAAATTTGTTATAATATAATTAAGGTATATTAAATTTGTTAATTGTTAAAAATTATGCTAAATTTATAAGAAAATAATTAAATTATATTAAATTTATTAATTTTTAAAAATAATATTAAATTTATAAAAAAATATACTAGTTCTATGTTTTGATAATAACCCTATTTTATATCAAGATGCCTAGCAACGGGGACTAGACAGTCCAGTTGGCCGTAGGTCACCACCCATGTCTTCTTCACCGTACAATGTCCAGCAGTTGAGAAACTGAAAGTGACTAGAGTAGGATGTCAATACGATTCTGGATCTGTGTTTCCAGCTCCATCAACGTCACAGTTCCCTACTTTAACGTGCCACTCTTATTTTTTCTATACCTTTCAGAATAAGCTCATGAGCTGGCAAATCCTTGTGTTCCCAATCCTGTTGCAAGGTTATCCGGCTTGCTCCTCCACGTTCGATTGATCAGCCCAAAATCATTTAACTTCAGTCAAAATTTTTTTTTATAGTGTTTTTAGATGGGTAAAAAGTATTAAAAAAAAAATAAATAGAAAATAATACTATAACGATAATATTATAATTGATAAAAAATAGTGAAAAAAATAATTAAAAAGTTATAAAAAAATTAATAATGATTTGTAAGAGAAAAAATAAAAATTAATTGTTTAGATTAATAAAAAATAAATAAAAAATTATAAAAAATAATACTTTCATAATAATATTTTTTAACTTTTAATTTTTTTTTCCTTTTCTTTTCTATCTAAATTCCTTCATTCCAAACACAATATTAGTGTTCATGAAAGTGCTTCAAAACCGAAACTGAAATCTTTACTTTGTTCATAGACATGATAATTTCAATGAAGGAATTCGCCAAGGAAACAATAGATGCTCACATGTCCTGCAGTAAAAAATTAAAAAAAAAATAAAAAAGAAACATTAGATAATGATGCGCATTGATTGCAGTGTATTGTCACTTCAGGTGGACTTTTCCCATACGTGGTGGCCACTGATGTTTCACAAAAGGAAAAGGCACCGGCCATTCACTGAGGTGGTGATTAGGTAGAAAGCAAAACCATGTGATCCCTCACGAGCTAATGTCTCCACTCTGCCCCATCTGGGTCCTCTACACTATATCCTCTTCTTGCATGAGGATATCCGCAGCAATACCTTACCTTTATAAATACATCCACGGTCGCATCGCTTGGCCAACAACTCGAGCCTTCGCATTTCCAAGCATCAGAGTACCTTGGTCCTTCAATTCCTTTGAGATTTTGTCTTTGTTTGAACATCACAAAACCATGGGTTTCCATTTGTCTAGTATTGTACGTGCTAAGCAATTTCTTCAAAGGTCTCCATATCTTTCAGGTCATGCAAGTTCAGCAGTCATAAGTGTGCCAAAGGGGTGCCTTGCAGTTTATGTGGGTGAAAGCCAGAAGAAGAGATTTGTCATTCCAGTATCATACCTGAAGCAGCCTTCATTTCAACATTTGCTAAGCCAAGCTGAAGAAGAATTTGGATATGATCATCCAATGGGTGGTCTCACAATTCATTGCAAGGAAGACATTTTCATGGATGTTATTTCTTGCATAAATGGGTCGTGAATACATACAATATGCCATCAATCACTGATGACAGAAACAATTTTGTAAAGCTAGGCATTTATGAGCACCATGTACAAATTTTTGTCACTATCTTTTTCTTTGTTTCAAATTGAAATGTTAGTGCAGCTTAATAATAATACTGTATTTCAAAATGGAAAAAAGCAAGCGTTACATATTAATCAATGAAATCTTGTCTCCTTCCTCCTTCAAATATTCATCTTTCATTCAAGGCCCCTCTGCCAAATGACAAGTTCTTCCTCGTTGAAACAAGAAAGATTGGCATGTTCTTTCATACTGTCATGTGCAAATTGAAGATGTTACCCCATGGTCCCAAAAAGAAGACAAAATTGCCATTTTGACAGCAATTAACAAATTAAGAGACGACGAGTACTGTTATTTTCTTCTTTAGGAATTGTAATGATCTTATAGACCCTTGGTGATGAACATGAAAATTACAAACAATGCAATAACTCAAGATTTGGAACAAAACAGTATTGAAGACAATTAATGACACAATCACCATCAATAAGCAAAGACCAGCATTTGGCATGCATATCTCCTCCAATTCAACCAGCATCAAAAGTTACTACAATTCCATCAATCCATCTTCACGGTCAACCTTGCCAATGTTGCTTTCAATCACAAAAAAAGGGTATCTACTACACAAGACTCTTACATTTGTGGGATCTGAAGAAGGATCAACGTCCACAGCTTTCCTTATTTTTAAACAGACAGATTGTTACAGGTTTTGAATCCATGACCACTAGGTCATATGGTACTAAGTCACAATAGAGTAAACTTTCAATTATACCTAGTCTCATCTTTCAAAATAATAATAAAAAAAAAAGATGTGCAGATCAAATTATTCCACTAGCTGATATTTAGTATAGTTTCCAACATCCCATTAAAAAATTTAATTAATCACCTCATAGCTTGGGATTTTTTCAACTCGCATCCGTCCAAGAAATGTTACCCCGTTTGATCACTTCAGAGTTATGTCAGAAACACTCATCTTCAATGCTCATGTTAGATGTTTGCAATTCCCTCAACAATTTAAGGGGAAGGAGTTAGATGTCTCAAATATTTTGTGGCCAATTAGTATGATTATTAAGCTGGCAATTACTTTGACAAAGCTAGCTCCTAAATAGATGTCTCGTGTGTCTTGGGATACAAAATATTTGCCATGCTTCACAAATCATGGATGAATACTGTTGGGGACCAACTTAATGCAGAAGCACAACAAAAAAGTTTTATTCTTCACCTTCATTTATGGTTTCTCCACTTGATGATTTGTATCTCACTGAACTATTCTTGATGGTGTCTCAACCAGAGCCATCCCCAACATTAGATTTTTTTCTTTTTTTGACTTAAAGAATGCAGAAAGTGTTCTGCCAAGATTTCTGTATAAGGAATTCTTGGATAGAGCTAGACGCAACAATTTCTTTTGTTAACAGTCAAGTGAATTAGGTTGTGTTCTAGATAGCTGCTGCAAAAAGATGATACTAAACCTATACAACATTGAGGTCCAAGGGCAGCTTATGACAGTGTCTGAACCTCCTGTGAAACCTTACGGAAACTAACATTGTCACTCCATAACTTCACAGCCAACAGTAATTGGGCATAACAGAGAAGAAACGAGGCAATTTAATACCCAGGTATCAGGCTATCAGTTAAATTTCAGCTATCCTTATATGGTGATCTAAAGAAGATGATTGGAATGGTGATGGTGTATGCCTCATTCCTCTTCACTGATGTTTGTCCACAAATTAATGTCCTAAAGCAATAACTGTCAGTCACTATTCATAAAAAAGGAAGCTAGAAAGAGTCCTGATTAAGGAAGCTACAAAGAGCTCTGATTTTTTGCCCATAGTTGCAGCCTGGTTCATCAATTGCCGCAAAATTTCGCTACTTTTACCGTTCATGGTTTAAGCATGTGAGATTGCATAACATAAGGTTAATAGTATCATAAAAAAAAAAGTCCCAACTTATGCAAACTAAACATGTCCAACTTGTGCAACTGTCTGACTTGTTCTCGCCAAAAAGATAAGCCAAGTTACAAGAGAAGGTGCTCTCAGGGCAAGCAATGTCAGGGTGGTCACTATGATTCAATGACCAGTGCCTGACCAAAAGAGCACAAAAAAAAAAAAAAAAGAATGAACCCTATCAATTAAGTGTAACAGAAGGAAAAACCAGTTTGATGTTGGCCACTAAATTGCATTCCAATTACTACAGGTCAATAGATTGCAAGGAATTGATTTCAACGTAAGAAACTCCAGCCTATGTACAAAAGTAACAAATACCTCTACACAGAGAAACCACATCCATATAATAATTGATTATACATGGAAAGCAAAGTGAACATGCAATGGGTAAACCAAATATGTTGTGTAAACATTTGTAGAAGCGTAGGCCCAGTAACTTAGATGAATAATAAGAGGGAAGAAGCAAGCAATATTAAATGGGTTTTTTAGACACCACATCTTACCTAAAACCTTAAAGTTTAAGTTATAGGTCTTCTAACCACATTTATATATTACTTTACTCCTCATTTCCTTTCCAATATGAGACTTTTATATTTTATACTACAACACGTCCCCTCACGCGAAAGTCCAACTCACTTGGCATGGGCTCAGTTCATTTGGGCTAGAAGCGTGAACAAACAACGAAAAGTCCAACTTCACCTGAGTTGGATCCAACTTACTTAGGCTGGCTCTAGTTCACCATTAAATGTGAGGGGTAACAACATTCGGCTCTGATACCATGTAAATATTTGTAGAAGCGTAGGGCCCAATAACTTAAACAAATAATAACAGGGAAGAAGCAGGGAATATTAAATGAGTTTTAAAACACCACATCTTACCTAAAACCTTAAGGTCTAGGTTATGGGTATTCTGACCACACCTATATATTGCTATACTCCTTCCTTCATTTTTAATATAGGACTTTTATATTTTATACTCCAACATGTTGCATTAGGTTCAGTGGAAACAAGGTCTAAGAAAGGAGAGACAAGAAAGCAGTGACCAAAAGGAATTGCACATATATTTAGTTCCCTAAATTCTTTCAGATAAATTGCTGCACATAAAATTAAAAAAACTGTACCCCACACACTACAGAAGAAATAGAGATACTAGACAAACATACATAAATAACAAAAAGTGTATATGAAGCACTAGTTTGATAAATGAATTAAAATGCGTCATCCACATTTGAGACGAGTGCCTGCTCAAAAATAATATTTGTTGTGCATTCAGTGATTGAAAAGAAAACTTGGAAAGAAACACATATTAATGCAATAATCCAGATATAAGAAGAAATTAATGAAGTGCAAAACACTTACGGTGCCTGCGAAAGAAAGTGCAACAAAGACAATAATGACAGCTATTTGCCTCCCCAAAGTACATGAACCAGTGCATGAACTTCCTACAGAAATACAATAACAGTCATTGCATAAATAAAGCAAAAGATCTATGTGATGGCTTATGCAGAGTACAGGAAAGATGTTACTGTTCAGCAGTCCAGAGAGATGCTAATATTAGTGCACAACTCGGGTGGTTCTATGTGAGATACACATCCGATTCAAGACAGATCAAATGCTCAAGTAAATCCTTCATTAGACCCTCAATAGTCTAGCAAAAATAGCATGATGAATGTAGTTAACTTGCAGGACAGGTTTGGATGCAGGAAAGGTTTGTGATGTCATAGTTCGATCAAAACTTCGACTGTAAATCTATTAAGATGTAATTTTGAACCGCAAATATGGAGAAAACATGGCAACCCGGCAGAGGAATAAACAGGAGCAACTTTAACTACAAACACCTCAGTCTTGGATAAACAAGAAAGTGTTATGAAATATGGATAGACCAATTTCAACCAGGGCATCACTTGTTTGTTCCTGTAATGGTGGCTCCAATGATTGTATGTTCTACAGCATGCACCAATATAAGCATGTTATCAACTCCAACCTGACAATTTATATGAAAACATAAATCAAGGGGCAGAACTATATGATGAGTCAGACATAATTATGGTAATTGGTAAACAAAGTCTGCTCACCAATGGAAACACTGGCCTAAGCAAGAAACCAATATGAATTAGTACTGCGCATGTCCTAATGCAGTGAACATATACATAAGTCCAGAAACCTTCATTTAAAATCAAGTGAAATTCAAAAGTAAATCTATTAATATATAAATTTTGACCGCAAACAGGGAGAAAATATGCCATGCTGGTAGAAAAATAAAGAGGAACAGGACCTTCAATGGTAAATACCTCAATCTCAAATGAACAAGTAAGCATTATGAATAAACCAACTTTAACTAGTGCAACACATGTTTTTCCTGCAATGGTGGCTCCAATGACTGTGTTTTTTGCTGCATGCACCAATATACAGGTGTTATCAACTCCAACCTGACAATTTATGTGAAAACATAAATAATCAAGGGACAGCGAATACCCATATGACGAGTCAGACAGGATTATGGTAAAGGGTAGACATAGTCTGCTTACCAATAGAATCACTGGCCCATGAAAGAAACCAACATGAACCAGTACTCCGCACATTCTAATGCAGTTAACCTACATAGTCCAGAAATCTTCATATAAATTACTGGATAAGTGGAGGTAATTTAAAACACAAAGGGATAGGTGAAGAGCCCACAAGAGTTTCTGATCTTAAGAAACAAAACGACAACTACTAGACAAGTTTTTGAGAGTTATTCCACCCCAAAAAGTCACAGTCGTTACACTACACCGTAAAGCCCAAATTCATCTCAGAGATTCCGTTAATTGCGGCTTTATTCACTGCCACGCATAGACCAACTTCAACCAGTGCATCATTTATTTGTTCTTTTAATGGTGGCTCCAATGATACCTGAGTTTTACAGCATGCACCAATATAAACATATATAATCAGCTCCAACCAGAAAATTTAAATAAAAACATAAATCAAGGCAGAGAGTATAACCATATGAGGAGTCAGACATGATCATCGTAACCCGTCGACACAGTCTGCTTACCGAAAGAAACACCAGCCAATGCAAGAAGACTATAGTAACCAGTACTCCGCACATCCTAATGTAGTAAACCTACATAATCCAGAAACCTCCATCAAAGTTCTAGGATGAGGGGCGATAATTTGAAACAAATAAAAAGAGAGGTGAAGATTCTTATCTTAAGAATCCCTATTAAAATTCTAGAATGCGGGCCGCCCTGCACGATCCAACAAGTCATTATGCAAATCTTCAGCAAGAAACACGTGGGTAGCAGAGCATCTTGCTTCAAAGAAAATAGGGTAACATGGAATTGAAAATCGGACTGGACCGGCTGGTTCAACTGAAAAAATCGGGAATCGGTCCTAAGTTCGGTCCGGTTCAAGTCTAAAAATGGAATTCGGACCAAACTGGAAAAAACCAGTCAAGAATCGAAAAAACCGATTAAAAACTGGGAAAATCGAAAAAACCGGGACCAGTTGAACTGGGTGAACCAGTTCAATTTAAATTAAAAAATTTTAAATTATAATTTAACTCAAAATTTTATCTAAATTATAATTAAAATTCTAATTTTAACTAAAAATTTTAATTTAGTCCTCAATTGATTAAAATTTTCAATTTAATCTTTAAAATTTAAAAATTAATATTTAATCACTATTTATAAATATTATTTTTTAAATTAATTTTTATAAATTATATTTTGTTAAATATACTAATTGTAATATCTTTAATGTATGTAAATATTAGTATAATTTTTAAAATACACTTTATTTTAAATATTTATTATCATTCTTATATAATATAACATTTTATATAATTATATAAATTATATAAAAATTTAATTTTTATATATTTAATATTAAATACTGATTTTACCGGTTTAACCGCAGTTTTACCGGTTGAACCGATTGAATCTTAAACCTCTCAGTTTTTCGATTTAATGACTGGTTCGGTTTTGAAAACCTTGTATCAAACTGATCACCAACATATACCGAGAAAGTAGGAGTAGTATCATATTATATTATATTATATGTTATATATATAAAAGAAGAATTGCAAACAGAACAAATAATAAACAAACATTACCAGGAAAAAGATCGAAATCTTGGGAATCTTGGACCTCTTTCCATCTACAAAGAAAAAGATTTATGGAAAGGCAAGACCGGTAGAGTCGGAGACTGCATTCAGAACAGCCATTGTTATCCGCAGGATTCAACAAAAAATTCAATTTCGTTCCAAGAAAGAAAGAGAGATCAGTAGAAGGATTTTCTGGAACAAATTAGAAACCAAAAACTAAAGAAGAAACGAAGAAAAGAAAAAAGAGAGAGAGAGAGAGAGAGAGAGAGAACGCAAGAGAAGTTGCCGGCACTCTGCCATTGCCCCCTCTCTTTACAGAGAAAGGGATTTTAGAAAGACTCTGGAAACTAAGAAGAACGTTGGGACTGCTTGCGCTATATGTATAAGGTTGATTATACGGACATATAATTTTTTTTTAAATTATATTTATGTGTATTTTTTTTATGTAATTATAAATATTTTTTTTGTATAATTGTGAGGATAAAAAATAATATAAAAAATATTATTATTTTTTATTTTATATTTTTTATAATTATATAAAAAATATTCATAACCACAAAAAAAAATACATATAAATATAATAAAAAAAATTATTTATTCACCAAATTTTTTCTTATATGTATTTGGGATTTTCTTAATATATTTTTTAATTATGTCTTTTTGTTCTTTTGCGTACCTTTCACGCTGACGCTAATTTTCTCTGTTTTAGGAGTTACCAGATTTACTTTTATACCCCTTATCTAATCCGACTAGATCTAGTATTTCTCAGTTGATTTGGTTTACCGTTAGCCATCATCAGGTATTATTTAAAATCTCTGGGAAAATTATAAAAACAAAAAAGATATTATGTATTTCACCAAAATAATAACTGAAACATTAATTATTCAACGAAAGAAAAAACAGAATTTTTTTGGCCTCGCTCGCTTAAAATGCAACCCTATGCACTGAAATTTAAAACTTAGCTCGAACGAACAACTATGTTTTCGTTCAAAATTTGACCGTTACAATTTGATTCCCCTTTTTTGAGTCTTAAAAGGGCTATAAGCCTAAACATTCTTTAATATTGGGCTTTTTGATTGATCATTCTTTAATATTGTTTTTTTTTTTTGTTTTTGGTCAAAAAATTCCTTCATACTGTCAAAGTTGTCAGAACCAGACCGGTTATCGAACCGGAAACATTAGTGGGTCAATGTTCAACCGGTCGAACCGGTATTTGAACCGGTATTTATTAATATATATATTTATAAAAATAATTTAAAAAAATAATACTTATACATGATTATTAAATATTACTTTTTTTATTTTTAAGGATTAAATTGAAAATTTTGATAAATTTAGGATTAAATTGAAAGTTTTGATAAATTTAGGACTAAATTAAAAATTTTAATTAAATTTAAAACTCAAATTATAATTTAAATAAATATTGGGATCAAATTATAATTTATAAAACTTTTATACTGGTTTGAACCGGTTGAACCGAGTCCGATTTTTGACCGATTTTCACCGATTTTGACCAGTTCAAATCAGTTTTGACCGGTCCAAGTTAAGGGGTAACTGTAAGTATAAACTGATCCGGACCTTTGACCTGTGACCGGTTGAACCGGTCGGACCGACCGGTCCGAGCCGGTTTTAGCAACATTGCATACTGTTAATATTGTTAAATATTACCGCTCCCCTTGCTCTTGGGGATGAGAATTAAGATGGGCTATAACGTTTGGTCCATGATAATTCCAGGTTGGGCCCAAATTGTTTGGGCTTTTTATAAATTCATGGTCCAATTACAGAAATAAAATTTTTTTTAAAAAAAAGAAAGTGTAACGGTCCGTTTCAATTTGGAAATTTCATCACCCTCCGTTTCTGGCCGGGCGTTCGCCAGCCTGTCGCCATCTAATTTCCTTCCTGGCAGCCGCTGCTAGAAAGATGTTTTCCCTTTTTTGTCTCTCATGTGGGTGTTTGTCAAGAGGCAGAGAGATTGAGAGGAAAATTGGGGGTTAGGGTGAAGAAAGAGGGAGAAAACAGAGGAAGTTTAGAGAGAGAAAAATAGAGAAAAAGGAGAGATAGAGAGCCGTAGAGAGAGAGATTCAATTTATTGTTCTTGTTGTTATTCTCGCATTACATGAGAGAGATTATATATTACTCTGCTATTACGTACAATCTATTATTACTCTCTGTTCTTACTAAGCAAGCCAATAGCCCAATAGAGCCTAACAACCCAGTGGCCCATACCAATAATATAGGTCCGTAACCGCGTTTTCTTTTTCTTTTTCTTTTGTGGGTGTTTTATTGTTTCTTATGTTTTGTGGGTTTTTTTTTTTTAATCTTTCTTATGAAAGATAATTCCCCAACGATGGGCGTGGCCAACTGGGGTTTTTTTTTTAACTTTTTTTAAAATTTATTGGAATCTCGAGATTTGATTCCTCTGTTTCTTATTCATCCGAGTTAATTTTTCTTGTTATATAAAGTGTATATTTATATACATTAATATGACAATCCCTGCCTTAGAACATTGTCTCAAAACAAAGCTGATGTGCCTTCTCTGTAATCTAATTCAAGCCAGAGGCGACAATCATGAACGTATCAAATTGTCAAACCGCCCACCGGATGCTTAAAAGCCAACTCCTCTTTTAGCCACACCCTGGCAGATTTTGGAATGCAGGCTGGTTCAAATAGTAAACTGGAACCACAATTTTCTTCTTTTCAGTCTCCCCGACATAAACTGCCAAGAAGCCTTTTGGAACAGCCAAAGATTGCATTGCAAGACCCCCCCATGATCGTATCTTGTGAAGGAATTGATCGATTCCGAGTGATTCAAGAAGATTTTTGTGCTACTCAATTGAAAGCTAAAGTTGTGCCTTGTGATAACATTTTGTTGTATATATGCATAACTGCTTTGAGTGGCTAGTTATTATTTGATGGCCTCTGTGCCTAACATGGGCCTAACGAGGATCACATGGCCCTGCCTTCTTAACAATCAACTAGCATACGATTCATCTAGTTTGTTATGTGTTGTGTTTAAATGTGAGAAAGCTGCATGAACTGACCAACATTGTAATTGGATTCAGGAGCAACACTTAAATAGTTAGTGCAGGCATGCCTTGGCTATTTATGCCTTCCCTTTTTCTGATGTTGGGTGCTGGGGGTGGGGGTGGGGGGCTTTTAATACTGTTTAGTCTGCCTACAGCATGGCAAAAATTGGGCACCCCAAGTGGGGTACTTAACACGTTAGCTACAACATTGCACTGAGTCGATACTCACAATGCCCAGTGTCCATCGTTTACGGCTAGGACTACTGGGGTACCTAGCTGCTTGAGTCTCTGAAAAGAGGTGAGTTCTACTGTGAGGATGGGGCAGCACCAAATGTTTCACATGTTATTGACAAGGCTTTGTCTACTCAATTTTATGCTTTACAGGTCCATATATGTTTGTGTTTTAAAAGTAAACATCCTAAAGCAACAAAGCAACATGTCAGTCTTCATATAGCAATCTCAATTAAGGCGATAAGTCAGGCCTTAGTACCAACAGAAACACATTGGATGTCCTGTGCACGCCCTGCGTTCTGAGAGGTCATCCATGAATATGACCCCACTTTTATACTCTTCGCCTTCCAATCTCCATGGGTCCCTCTCATGTTTTTCTCCTACAATGTATTGCCCTTATGTGTTCCAACAAAAGTACAGACGCTTTTATTGCCAAAGTCTCTATGATGAATTAGAAGACAACCCTGTGATCATTCAGCTGCTTATGTCTCTTTTGCCAACCCCACCCACTCAAAGCATTCTGCACCACTCGTCAGAACATATTTCCAGATTCTTGACACACCCACCCATCCATCAGTAAGTCCTCCAGCTTGCAGTTTCCCCATCTATACATATATATACACTGTTTTTCTTTTTCTTTTTTTTAAGTAAGATTTTTTTGACTGCATTTTGCTTCTTGCTCATCTATTATGCCTTCACGCTGACATCGCCAGGTCTCCACACTGATATCGCCTGTTGTAACCATGTCTCTATTAAACAATCACTCAGGTTGAGGAAAGTCCACTAATTGCATCAAGCATGTGTTAATGTGTCTAGTCCATCAGTCATTCTAGCATCAGCACCAAAATTGGTATCAAACTTTCATTTCCAATCTTCATCCATTCTGATGTGGGGTAGGCTTTGTTTCAATATATAGACAAAATGTGATGAAATACAGATTCTCCTAGTCCCCTATGTTTGTTGCAATTACAAGACAAGACCATGTGACGCCCTTTTGAGCCATGTCTCAAGCAGACCCCAGAAAAATGATTCTTGGCCACTAACTCTATATTCTATATGGCTTTTGGCATGCAAGTCCTATATAAGGATATTAACATTCTTGGCTGAGAAACCAACTTAGCACAAGTCTTGAGAAAACCAATCACCAACATAGCCTTAACCAGCACACTCAAAACTTTTTTCTTGCTTCTCTTCTACAAACACTTTCAGCTAAAAGACATGGCTTTTCATTTCCCTAGTGTTCTTGCTAAGCAAAGTTTTCGTCGTGCAGTATTGGCCACGAATAAAGCTTCTTCAAGGTCCTTAGATGTTCCGAAAGGTTTCTTAGCAGTTTATGTTGGGGAAACAGACAAGAAGCGATTTGTGGTTCCAGTGTCCTACCTGAACCATCCTTCATTTCAAGAATTGCTAAATAAAGCTGAAGAGGAGTTTGGATTTAATCATCCAACGGGTGGTTTGACAATTCCTTGCAGGGAAGACTCCTTCATTGACGTCACTTCAAACTTGAGAAGATCATAAAAAAAAAAAGGGAATAAACCAACCCCAGAGTACAATTTTGTACTGCAAGATTTGCAAGTTCAATGTAAATACTTTCCCTGATTGAAGCTAAATGAGAAATTTTTCATCTCCCATAGCCAATGCTTTTACTTATCATTGAACATTCCCTTCATATCGAATTGAATTGTAATCAGACCCAAATTAACTGATCGGGATGTAAATAAAATTTGCTTGGTTATGCTTCATCTGAATTAGAGCACACAAAGGGATTGGTTCCTCGCCTTTTTTTTCCCTTCACTTCAGCACCTAAAAACTAGAAAGGCAATTTGTTTCCTGAAAGCTCAGTTGCAACAGTAAGTACATGAGAATTTCATGCTATAAGCATAACAACAAATGCTGGTGAGTTCTCTTTGTGCTTGAAGATTTGCACAACCTTACCACATTTGGTTCTTATTTTAAGTTTAAGGAAAGAAATTCTTTATCAGCAAATATGATCGAATAAGATTTTAGCTTAAAAGCAAATTCTCCACCTCATATGAGAATGTTTGACAAGAAATTCACGGATGTCCTGCTCAGATTTTAAGTCATGTGAAATGATAAAGTGGACAAAAGATCTCACCCTAAAGAGGGAAGGAAAAAACAAAAACCAAGTGGTGTTTGTTACTTAACAAAAGAACCTAAATGCTGGTCTTAATGAAGATTCTTTTACTACAGTGTTCCAAAAGACTCAAAGCACATCTTATCAATAGACTTAATTTGGTGTTTATAGACCCTGTGTTGAGCTTTCAGAGACAATCCATTTTTATCAGTAAGAACCTTCTCCTGTCCAAATCTCTTTATCTGCCAGTAGGTCCCTTTAAAGTTTTTCTACTGAAATTGCATGGACTGTATGTGTTTCAAGAAACATTCAGATTGAATGACTACCAAGCTTTTGATTCTGAGTTGCTAGACAGGACCACGTGATGCGGCTGCAGCAAATTTCTGTCAACAATTTCCCACCAGAGCACCTCTTCACCTCTCCTCCACATTTCCAAGCTTTCTTATATACCATTCCATAGAATTCACCTGCAGGTTGTCTCCAGAATGTTTCCGATGAAATCAACTAGTTGTCCCAATCATGCTCATAATTTAGGTGTCACTTTGGTTCAGCATTTATGATAGCATTGAAAGCCCAACTGTCTACTTTCAATCTTTAGCTGGTCCTTCATTGGCCTATCCCTGTAGTTGCCGCAGACATTCTGTTTTTCAGCATAAAAATGCAATGTGCAACATAACATCTCTACCAGCCCTCTATAGTTGTTGTTTAGTTGAAAGACAGAACCATGTGATGCTACATGAACTATGTCCGAAGTTGACCCCATTTACACTGTCCACTCTCGGCCACTTGCTTCAAACAGAAGAAGACGATTTCAATTATATAAAGGAGACAACCACTTCCTGAACCAACTCAAATCTTCTCATTCTCTACCGGCTATCTTCTCGCGGAACAAGAGATCTTTCCAGGTTAATTTGATACATTCTCTTTCCACACAAATTCATCAGCAGAAGACCATGGCTACTTGTTTTACTGGAAATTTTGCTAAGAAAATTATGGGCCGTTCAGTATTTGCTACAAGTAAATTAGCTGCTTCAAGATCCCTTGACGTGCCAAAAGGCCACTTGGCAGTTTTAGTAGGGACGCTGAGAAGAAATGTTTCGTGGTCCCGGTATAGTACCTGAACCAGCCTTCATTTCAGGATTTGCTTAGCAAAGCTGAGGAGGAGTTCAGATTTGATCATCCAATGGGTGACTTGACAGTTCCCTGCAGAGAAGATACATTCATCTGTGTCACATCATGCTTGAGTAGATGATGATAGAAGACAATTAGACCATTGGTTGCAATGTGTACAATTTTTCTAGCCATCCAATGCCATGATTTTCTTTTTTTTTTGGAATTGCTATTAGCAGGTGCATAAATGAGCAAAAGTATGGCCTTACAAACTTACAAAGTTATTTAAATTTAGGAAACAGTTTTAGTGTGTATAAAACCAAAACATGCGTGTAAATAACAATTCTTTTTTTTTTCACGTTATTTTTTTTAGCCAAATGGCTTTATGAGAAACAAAAAATAAATACAAAAATATTGATTATTTTTCGATCCATGAGCTTTACTTAATTACTATTCTTTTTATGATCGTGCAACTTCCTGACTTGAATTGCATTGCATACCAAAAGAAGGAACCACAATGCATTAATTAATTAATTTGAAAGTCAAAATTGGTTAACTTAAAACCAAGAAATGAACCGAAAAATGAACAAAGACATGGCAAAGGAACTTCAATTTGCCCCTTTATCATAATATTTTCCGTCTCCCCAATATGAATCCTAATGGCTTATAAAGCACTGAGAAGTGAGAAGGGTTGTCAATGAAAAGATCAAACATAATATTCAATTTCTAAATACCTATAATTCTAGGGGTATCTCTGCAAGAAAACTACACGAAAATTAGTTGTTACCGCCGTTATAACGGTCAAGAAGGTTACCAGTCACAGTTTGCTGTGAATTGTGATAGAGTAAGGCCACAAAAAAAAACTTCATACAACTGGTTGGACTTGGACTTCGACTACCCTGCACCCGCACACGTGGCTCTGTTTGTTTGGTCGGTTTTAACAACTGGTTAGAGGCTGCCGTAGACAATCCTTTTTCTTTGGGCCCCTAAACCCAGAACCCCTGTAATTTGTAGAGGAACCCTAATTCCTGTGAGTCCAAAGCGGATTCAACCAAAGAGGCGTATTTTTAGGACATGATCAACGTCTCATCATCCAAAAAGGACGGTCAAGATCAGTCTGAAATAAGTGGACCCACCCCCAAATCACTGAGAACCAAAATGAGCAAACCTGAAGACTCCGAAAAGAAGGTTAGCTATCCCTGTTCTTGAATTCAGATTTTGAGTTGCTGCTTCTTAAATCTCCATAAAAATGTGTCCCAGAAGCACAAGTTTGTTTCATTTCAACGCTAGTTTTTGAGCATCCTCTGTTTACCTTTATGTCAACATTTTAGAGCTTTTATGTAAAATTCGCTTTTAGATCTTTGATGATTTGATAATTATCAGTGGAAATAATTTTCGAACATTTTTTGAGTTACCCATCTCTTAATTCCCCCATATAAATGTTTCCCGGAAGCTCAAAAAAAGGAAAAAAAAAAAAAAGGGAGTGTTTCTTGAAAGCATTTTCCATCAATCTCAACGGTAAAACTCTGTTTTGATAATCGTTTATTTGGCTTTACGAAAGAGTCCTCGGTTCTTCATTGCAAATTCGTTTTTTTTAGATATTTGATTTTACCAGTTATTACAATCCTCTATTTGCCTTTACGGAATCTCATAATTCCTTAATGTGATCATGCATTTAGATCTTTTCCTAGTTTATCCATTTCAAGATTCACCGCAAGACTGATTGGGCGGTTACTCCACTTCAACAATTCGCAAGAAAAATCAAAAAAATTGCTCCCCAATTCAAAACCCATACTTTTAAGATGCTTTTTGTGAGAATCAACAGAAAAGACTTTCCTTTTTCAAGATGTGGTCATTGAAGTGCCATCATTTTACATGAATTTCTTTCAGATTAAGATAACATTTGATTTTGCTTCAACCCATTAGTTTGATCTAAACTTTTAAGGCTAGGTTTGATGAAGCGCTGTTCTGTAATTTGCAAGTGGGTTTCCTGAAGTATGATTTTGTTTTTTGGTTATGATTGATACTTTCTGTATAGATTTTTAATAAGAAACTCAAGGATGTTGAGATCAGCGTCCCAATAGTTTTTGGCAATATTGCGTTCTGGCTTGGCAAAAAGGCAAATGAGTAAGTAAGATGTTAGCTTGCTGTTTGAAATTGGCCTCTGCTTATTTGATCAGTTTCAGATAAGTGTTTTTTTGCGTGTTGTTGAATAACTCATCAGGTATCAGTCTCATAAGTGGACGGTTTATGTGCGTGGGGCAACAAATGAGGATCTCAGTGTGGTAATAAAGCGAGCTGTTTTTCAGCTTCACTCCAGCTTCAATAATCCGACAAGGGTTGTTGACTCGCCCCCTTTCGAGTTATCGGAAGCAGGGTGGGGGGAATTTGAGATTGCCATCACACTGTTTTTCCACAGTGATGTTTGTGATAAGCCCCTGAACCTGTAAGGCCCTCCTTTTTTTGGTTTTTTTTTTTTTTTAACTATGCAACACTGATATCATCTTGGAAATCATAGACATGGCATGCAGAGTTTTACCGGCATGTGTTCTTCTTCTGATGCTGTACAGCATAAAACGAGTATCTCATTATCCAAATAATCGGTTTGAAGATAATCAATCGATTAACTGTGGTGACTGGACAATCTAAACTAAATTTGTTTTAAGTCTACATGGTTTAATGAGTATGAACAATCACATACTTCTGCGAATCATTTCTAGGCAGTTATCCTTTCCATAAGCTATACTTTGTTGCAACTTCAGTTGAGAGAATTCTAGTCTCATGACTGATGAGGGAGTTACAAAGAGAATGAATTGTAGAATGAGCTTTTGAAGGTCTTAATTAGTCACTGATTTTATCATCATTTGAAGTTTAAACTATTCGCAGATTCCATCATTTGAAGTTGTACCCGGAGGATGAATCTGGTCCCATGTCAACCAAGAAGCCTGTTGTTGTTGAAACCTATGATGAGATTGTGTTTCCTGACCCTTCAGAAGGTTTCTTAGCTCGTGTCCAGGGTCATCCTGCTGTAACATTGCCCAGATTACCTGCTGGTTTTACCTTGCCTCCTCCCGGTATATGTTTTATAGTATGTTTCTGTAAGTATTACTCTTCATCTAGCTTCCCAGGGTGAATAAATTAAGTTTCTTTTGCATATAGTACCAGTTGAGGATGCAAGTAAAAGGAAGAAAGGTGACACTAAAGATCAGGCTCTAAGTCAGTGGTTCGCAAATTTTTCTGAAGCAGACGAGCTGTTGCAGCTTGCAGCAGCTCGCCAGCAGGTCAGAAAGAATCCTTTGTCTTCTCTCTCACCCTTTATATTCTTAAGGGATTGAAAATAATAATAATAAATGGAATGGGTCCAGCAGTTTTTCATATTAGGGTGGATTGGAACTTTTATTTTGTTAGTGCTATGTGGATGGAAACTGATTGTTGATGCACGTGAACTTTACCATCATATGCATCCAACTTCCTGTAACATTCTCCTTCGTGAGGAAGTTACAGTTATAAACAAGGCCACTTGGTTACGACCGTGCACTTAATTATTCTGACAATGATGCGCATGAATGTTGATTCTGGTGATGATGCTGTGGTTGGAATTTAGATTAATAACAAAAAGTCAAAAGGTGGTGAAATAGCTAGTGATGGACTCTCATGCTTACACATTAAATTTGTTGCCACAAAGGCAAGTAAATCATACAGCACCACTTCAAACTGCTTGAGAATTTCTTTAATCTACATCTCATGAAGAGACATCACACAAGATTTTGGGATGGGGGATGCAAATTGACTGCTGGTATCTGTGCTTTAGCTGCATGCTTCTGAGATGGAACTGTTCTCAGAATTCATAATTTTGCCTGACAGTTATAATGAATTCCCCAACTGTTGTTACCTCGTAAGTGTACAAATGCTAATGCATGTCATATTTCTCCAGTTCCTTGCATATTGATGATAAATATAAAATTCAAGGATAAAAACATCTTTTGGAAATTAAAAACTATTGCTTGTACTGCTAAGTTGTAAGCCACATTTCTCTGTGTATATTGACTTTGCAAACTTGATCATTTTATGAATTATGCTAATATCATGCTCATCAAATTGTTCATCCTAACTCCTTGTGCTATTGATGGATGAGTGTTTTATTTTTGAACATTTAACATTTAAATGGACTCATTTGTTCCATGCGTAATGGCAGCATTGTTTCTATTCTCTTGAGCCTTCATGGCTAAATGCGCAAGCATGGTATTTTGACAATTTATATTCAATGTTCTAGGTGCAAGCTCATATTGCAAAACTCAGGCGACAGATAAGCTTGATAGATGGGCAGCATCAGCAACTGAAGTCTCCCTCCGACCAGTGAAAGTAGATGGTCCGCTCTGTTCTTCCAAGAAATCTACTTCACGTAGTTATCGCAGCAGAATCGCTTGATAGCATAGGCTTTGGACGATGAGATGTATTTTTCCATTTATATTTTTTGTTCATTTCTTTCAGGCATGTATGTAATAAAATGATAATGTTGCTCTGTACCAATAAGCAAAATGAAACAGATAAATTGAATGAAAGTAAGATCTGATTTTATTACAAGTATCTGTCCGATAGAGCATTCAAGCTTAGGGGGTGTTTAGTTTTATTGTTACTAATTATTATTATTATTACTAATTGCTGATTACTGTTGTTGATTGATGATTACATTTATTAATAAATAAAATGAAATGATAATTTTTAATTAAATTAATACTAATTGTTATTGATTAAATAATAAAATAACCATTTAAAGTGTTATATTTATGTTTTTTGAAATAGATTATTTTTTTAATTCTAATTAATATAAATTAGTATTATGAAAATATATCTTATGCTTTATAAATAAAAATTTATTAAATGTGTGACTTCAAGATCAACTATAATTTATAATTAATATTATTTTTTTAAAATATCACTTTTACTCTATAGATTTTTGTACTTGAAAAATAATGTTATTTTTGTTGTTTAAGTTAATAATCACACAATAAAAATTATAGAAAAGAGAAAAAAGAGAAAAATGAAAGAGATAGGTCACTCCACTTGAAATAATATTATTTCTATAATGAAAATACAACGTTGGTACTTACATAAAATTATAATAAATAATATTATTTTATCATATTGTACACAAAGAAAAGTTGAAAGGAAAAATTATTAATTTAGCTTGTCTCCCGTTCATGCAATTTAAACAAAATAATGTTTTTTTATTTTTACTATATTGTTCACGATTCACAAACAAAGATAAGTTAAAAAAAAAAAAATTGTTTTAGCGTCTACCCGTACATTTTTAACCTCAACACAAACAAAAAAGAAGCATCCCTACCATGCATCATTGCATAGTTGACAGTAAAGTATTTAATCCAAGGGTCAATTTTATAATTATACTATTTATTAATTACTGATAAAAATAAAAAATAAAAAAATCTCTACCTTTTCAATCAATAACTATTTATAAACTCCATCGCACCACCTAAAAAAATAACCAAATATCATTTTACCTTACCTTTCAGTTTCCAACTGCAACTAACACCCCAAAATCAAATGCCCCCTGAGCCGACAACTAACGTCTACAAAGTTAGGTGTTGTCAATAACTCTTGTTGATTGGTGTATTGCCAGACTGGGCGCGGCATGAGTACACTGTCCAAATTATTTTGTCCGAATTTTACTTAAATTACAATGATTTTTTATTTTTTTAAGAAAATGATAGTTTCTTTTGCAATAAAATAAAAGAAGTAAATTATACTTATTTTTTTATTATAAAAAATATAACTGTAGTTATAAAAAATTAAAAATTTGTTATAATTTGGGTACCCCTCAAGCACAAAAACCCTCGGACAAAGTACCTTTTTTCGAAACAAGAAAAAGGGTAAAAGTGGAAGAATGACAGAGATAACAACTAAAACATAGCCCTATGCTTTCCACTATGATCGACTCCCAGCAATATGCAGGAACCAAAAACTTGAACCCAAAAAACAAAAAAAAAAACCTTTCTGCTTAGTACAATTTATCAATCGTTAGTTTAAAATGGATGCCTTAAGAAGTTAATGACGTTTTCAGGAAAAGCAGAACCCATGCAAGGAAATTAGAGTTTATGATTTTGGTATGCTTGTAGTACAAAGTTAAGGAGAAAAAGTGTCCTTGTTATCCCAAAAGTTTCCACAGACCAAAATATTAGCTTGTTCTGGACGGACAATTCTCCTGTTATCTTCTGCCATTGGCTCATTCGTACCCGTAATGATTAACCCTTTTCAGTTTTTCAAGTACATTTTAGAGGTCCCTTTGTGAGTGGGTCTCATGAACATCAGAGGGCATGCCACTTAGGTTCCTTAATGGTTTCGCTTCCTTAAAGCAACATTTGTGATTTCCTGTTAAATTGTTCTTTTTGTATGTCACACCCCTGAATAGACCCAACAGTTAAAGCTTCAGTTATCTGGTTAATTTTCTCTTTGAAGCTCATAAGATCATCATAGTTTTGGAGAGTTCATGTCGAATTGACCATGAATGAATGCATGCCGATAAAGCAGAAAGACATTCTCAGGTCGTGCTTTAATTGTGAAGGCTAAATGGGGTCATCCTTTTGGCTTTTGAGTAGGTCCTTTCATGTGCTGTCATGATCATTTCAGTGGTTTGAGCTTTGGAGCATACCAGGTACCTCCCTATTCTTAAATTTCTCCCAAATTATCTTAATAATTTTTGAAGGGGTCCAGCTAACTAATCAGCATTATTCTTCCAATTAATAAGTGTCTAAAAAGTCCATCTCTATCTAGGCCTTTTGTTGTCAAAGGTCCTAACAGCATTATTAATGCTTGTTCTATTATCATGTTAGTGTGTCATTACATATTTGAAGCCCTATATATCGTGCAGCGACCAGTTCCACTTTTTGATGATATTAGTTTGATTTTACATGCCACTCTGTTTCGGGCCCTGTTATAACTCTGACTGCTTTCCTTACACCCCATGTGAGTGCAATTCATTTTGCTGGATTAAAAGTTCTAGTGGCATCAACATCATTAGGCCCGACTGCAGAGCCATGTTCCGACATAATCCACATAATTTAGTTAGATGGACTTCATTACACAATTTAATTTTAAGTAAAATTAAAGTAATCACGTAATTCATCCAATAACATCTAATAATTTATCTTTTTTTTTTTTAATTTCAATCAACTAATTACACATATCGCTTTGATCCTACTTAAGAAATCACAGAAAGTATTTCCCCACTTAAATAAAGCTGCTACTAGAGTGCCGTACTTGTTTGGACAGCAAGCTTCATCATGATACATATGAAAGTGCATTGTTTTCCTATTATGAAATGCTGATTATATATATATATATATATATATTCTATTACCCTTCTCAAGACTCCAGAGTGTGAAAGTATTGGGCATGCCCTTTATATAGCTTGTCTATAAATATCATAATTTAAAGTTTTATATCCACCAATTTCTAAGCTATTCTAAGCGATGCAGTAACACAGTTTGAGAGTGTTGGTTTGGTAAGTAAAAAACCTGAAAGTAGTTTGAAACAGATGTTGTCCTAGCAGGAGCTTTCTGTGGGCAAGAGTAACATGGCATTCATGTGCAATACAAAAGGCGACGTCCTTATCAACTATAAAGAAAAATACCCCTAGTCCCCCCCTAGCTTGGCTCAGCGGGGCACCGCATTTCGGTGAGAAATGGTGGCCCTATCTAGTCTCCTATTAATATTTGTCCCTTCTTCGAATCATTCTCAGCCCCAGAACATGCATGGGATAGCTTCCCTCAAGGACGTTGTCCTCATCATAATTTGCTTTTGTCTTCGATCCATTGGTTTTAAATGTACACATTATTAACCTCCTAACTATTGTAATCTATAATCCTGCTAGAATAATTAAGGTTGAGCATGCATATTGATTTAAGCATTTGGCGTATGCTTGCACAATTGTGGAAATATAGACATATTTAAGGAATGAATGGGTTTATGCTTTGAAGCCATCCATGTTTTTTTTCCTTTTTCATTTTGAAAAGAGTCATAGGTTAAACATATAAGAAGAGGGAGATTGATAGGAGGTGGAGTTTGACCCAACCTTCTACTTAAGTGTAATATCTGATAAACAACTATATTACAACAGTCAGTTAAATATGCATGTCTTTAGAATCAGTTTAGATGTTGATTTCCTGTAATACTATAGACCAAAATATTGGAGGGTACTTAATGAGTTTGATGTTCACGGGCAATTACGCACTGCCATGGACATTTTGGGTTGAGGAAAACAAAACAAGAAAACGGAAATTCCGGACATTGCCGTATCAGAGGACTTTTATAGATCTAGGTTTGGCGGAACACTTTCTGAGCCTTAGAACATGGAGCTAGAAATAACCTTCCTGAAATGAGCTACCCTCAGACGATGTATCAGTGGTGCACATTCTAAGTACATTTGCATGTGATATGGCTCTTTTATTTTGGTGGTGGTTGTTTCAACTGGACCACATGGGAGGGAAAGTCTCCATCATAATTGTAGACTAGAGAGACTATCTTTCTCCTTTCTTTTCTTTCTTCCCATTTCCTTTTCCTGGTTAAAATCACTGCTATACCGGATAAATAGCTTGGTTAGCAATTTAATGAAAACACGCATATGGAAAAAAAAAAAGAAAGAAAGTTCAAATTTTAATTAATATGAGCACCACATTGCTGAGCTTTTTAAAATATAATTTGTCATGCTCTTAAGAATTCATTAACTACACATAAACTGTCTTGACATATGAGAGACGTAAAAAAAATGATATTATTATAATTATTAATTACACATCAGTGATTTTTATCATTAATTGTGATCATGTGTGAAACACTACAAAGACTACATATATTAAAATATTCAATTAACAACCAAGATAATACAACATCACAATTTTTGTTGACTTGTGCTATTGCATTAGAAAATTTGTGCGTGTAACTTTTTTTGATGGACTGACGTTAACAAATATATTCAATGCAAATTTGTAGAATACATCGCAAAGAGCTACTTGTCAATGCTATAATTGTCTAAGGACAAAAAAATTTAGCTCATTCCGCGTCGATGGGACTTGGGCATAATCCTCGATCCTTTAATTTATATGTTCAAATATAAGTGTAATAGTTTACTTGATAACGATAAATCTAATATATTTGGTGATTACATAAACTAGATTATCAATGGATGAGAAATAAGCCGTCGTCAGTTTCCACTTTACGCTCGATGGAAACCTTTCTATTAAAGAAAATTTTCTTTCATATATTTTTTTTTAAAAAAAAAGCAGGCCTGCATCTATGAAACAAGCTGGGAAAACAAATTGAGGTCAAATTGGGTAAAGATAGCGGTAACGTGCACATGGGTTTGCATAACTTTTGGTTGTACTATGTGTAAGGATTGTTGCTTTGGTGTGTCAGTAATACAGTCCACTCCACAGAATCTCAAGACATCCTCGACCACAAGAAACCAAACCGTCCAAACCGTCACCACAGTTGTACTCTACAGTACACTTTATTACTGGTCCGTAGTATCAGGTTGCGAGAGAGCTAGTAAATTAAGAAACCAACACAATATTACTTCTTTATTTTTTTTTTCTGTATTATTAGTTCATTTTTTAACATTATTATAACTATTATCATAATATAATTATTTTACTAATTATATTTGTTTAACTGTGTCGATCAAATTTATGTCCATCAATTTTTTTTGGGGTAAAGTTAATAAAGTGAATAGAAAAATAACAGCATCTTTATTATTGTCAAGACACAATATCTAGCACATTTTTGTGCAAAATTATTTACTTTGAATATGCACAAGAATCGATGTTTTATTGTGTACAGTGGAGGTAGAAGATTGAGTAGCCACATTTTCTCAGCACATGATTCAAATCTTCACATGACTCGAATCATGTGAACTAAAGCCAATTTCTTTTCCTAAGGTACAAAGGGTATCACGGATGGGACTAGCCTAATGGTGCTGTTTTGATACCTCAGCAAGACACATTTGCGAGTTAAGGTAACGTTCTTGGAGGTGATGATTCCCAAATCTATCTCGGGGATATCGGCCGGAAGAATGCGAGAAAAGTGGAAAAGGGTCCTAATTATTAACCTGAAATAGGAGCATAGCTGGGTAGTGCATGGGCTTAGTCTAATGATTGTTGTTTCCACCATTCATCGAACCCATGACCTTCATGTTCATGGATGCATTGCCGTCAAGGCAATAATAGGATAGTAGTTAGCCTAATGATTAAGAATTCTAAAACATGGATGCATTTTAAATTATAAATAATAATAAAATAATTATATAGTTTATTTTATAATATTTAATAATTTTTTTTTGTTAATCAAGTCATTTAATTATCCATATTATTTTGATTATGTATTATTTTCACGTAAGAAATCCCATGAAGATTTTTCCAATGGATAAAATATGATAAAAATACATTGGCAATTCATATTCGCATGAGATAAAATAGGCAACATTTTTTAATAAGTAGCATAAAATATATATCGTGGTAGAAATAAAATTGTAAATTTTTTTATGTAAACTGATATGTAATAATAGACATTTTAATGGCAAGAGAGAAAGAGAGAATACTCCATGACCATGAGGTCCTAAGCATGATTGGTAGAAATGGAAGCAATTTACAAATAAATTCATTGATAAAGACTTAGAACCTGATAATATTTATTATAAAATAAAATTAATAATATTTGATGAAAATAATTAATTTAAGAAATCCACTCCGTAGGCATATAGTTGACAGTGCCAGTGCGAAGGAGATCGGTCAGTTACAAAAAAAAATAAAAAATAAAAAAAAAATCTATCATTATTTTTCGCACAGGGATATATGACTTATATCTTTAAAAGAAAGTACAACTTTGACAAGATTTCAGTTACTGTAAATGCCGCGTACTCTCCAATCTCCAGTATGGGCGGACTTAGTTTTTTTTTTTTTCTCCTTAATTTAAGTATTTAGAAAAATAAAAGAAAAAAAAAGCCACTTTAACACCTTGTGGCCACTAAATTTAAAATTTATAATCAAATTTAAAGTTAAAATTTGATATTTAATGCTGATAGTTAAATCTCCTCCCCTCTCCAACTAAAAAAAAAAAAAGCAAAAAAAAGAGTGTTCTATAACAATAACTTGTGAAAACTGCCTCGAATTCTAAAGCTGGCAGAAGGCACGCAATACAGAAAACTTGGAAAATTCTGCAGGGAAAAGTTTGGTACTCATAGAAATTTGTTAGAAGAAGGTCAGAATAAATTGAGGAGCAGGACTTGTATGATAAAAAGTTATTATTCTTTAAAAAATAATATATAAAAAAATTCATTTTTTAACGTGTAGGAGGAGGACCGACATGTAAACTCATCAGTCATCATCTCTAGTTTTTTTTTTTTTTTTGGGAATAATTTTCACTGTCCAAAAAGCTTTTCTGTGATCAATTTTGAAGTTAATAAAGGGAAAAAAAAAAAAAAAAAAAAAAGAGGTGGTCCACTTGTTGTCAGGGGGACAAACATAGAAACGTAAACCCAATGGGACTTTGGCTCCCACCATCCCCTTCCCCTCACATACACAATCCCCAAAACGCCCGTGCTATGTCCACTCCTCCGCCCCCACACTCCCACATGACCGCCCCCCCTGTCTCTCTCTCTCTCTCTCTCCCACTCTTTTTCTATACTTTTCTTGATAAATACCCCCACCCCTCTTTCTTGATCTTCCCATCATCACCCAAATTTCCATCACGACCGTCGCTTCTCTTTCAAAGTAACCTTCTAAATTTCTATTATCCAAACCCCCAAAAAAATGGCCATTAGGAAATCAAGCAAACTGACCCAAGCGGCAGTTCTCAAGCAAATTCTCAAGAGATGCTCAAGCTTAGGCAAGAAACATGGCTACGACGACGACGGCGACAACGGCCTTCCTGTTGATGTCCCGAAAGGCCACTTTGCCGTTTACGTTGGCCAAAACAGAAGTAGATACATTGTTCCGATTTCCTTCTTGAGCCACCCTGAGTTCCAATGCTTGCTTCGGCGAGCCGAGGAAGAGTTTGGGTTCGATCACGATATGGGTCTCACTATCCCTTGCGAAGAAGCTGTTTTCCGTTCTTTAACGTCCATGCTTAGATGAAAGATCAAGATTCGTATGTGTTGAAAAGTGTGGGATCTTTTGGTTGGAGAAACATGACGGCCAAGATGAAGCCGCTGTAACGGGCTTCTCTTTTTTTTAGCATGTTCTCCAAGATTGGGATTCTTTCATCTTTGTTGAGTTCTTGATTTTTTTTTTTTTTCTCTTTTAATCCTTGAAACCCTTTAGGGTTTTTATGTCCAGTTACTAACCTGGTATGGTAAGCATATGTTACCCATGAAAATTGATATGGGTTATTTGTACAAAGTTTAATTATCCTCACTCTGTGTGAGAAGAATTCTAAGGGAATATTAATTGCAAAGATTAATCAAGTCTCTTCTCTCTCTCTCTTATCTCTCTGCGGATGAATTGCTGTTCTGAGTCAAGCTACTCTCTTTCTGTATCTGCAAAGATGAGTCAATGGTTTTAGTCAAACCATAAGCCAATCAAGATCTGTCCGCAGCCGACGCCAGTGAGAAAATTTTTATAAGCATAGGAAAATTTATCCGATAAAATCTAAATTGTAATAATTAATATATTTTATATAATTATAATAATATAATATAATATAAAAAATTAATATTATTTATTTATTGATATTCTTTTATTATAATTAATCTAATATATTAATTATTATAATTTAAAGATTGTATAAATAATTTTTTTTATGGCCATATAACAGAAAGACAATACACTCACTCATCAATTATCGAGAAATATTAGAAGAACCAATGACTAATTTGGGGGTGTTGGAACCGTCCGATTATGAAATCTGGATACATGATAACGTGACTTTAGAAAGAAAAAGTCCAAGAGCATAATCTTGTCAGAGAATGTGGGGTACTTAAGTGTGTACGGATCATATTGCCCTCAATTATTGTTTGGGATTTGATTTCAAATGCTAAAGTAACCAATAGGACAGAGTTGCATGGAAAAAAAAAAAACATAAATATATTAATAAAGGGTAAATGTAAATAAATAATAATATAATTTTATTTAATAATATTTATTAATTTTTAATAAATTTATTTATTAATTATTCATATCACTTTATTATTATTTTAAAATTATTTTAAATTTACTTTGAACAAGTAAAATTGTTTTAAAATAACTTAAATAAACATACTAAATTTTTACCATAAAAAGAAAAGATTTGGAGTAAATCACGGACACGCTGAAGAAAAACCGTACACAGAAAATTTAATGTAGGCCCGTGAAATGGCATCTTCCAAAATATCCTTTTATATTATCCATCGTAATGGTATTTTGATTGATGATTGTGTGTTTTTCTTCACAGATTAGTTTGGATTGAGTGTTTTTACTATCGCAAGCCTTTAATCCTAAGATAATTTACATGGAGGGATCGGTTTTTAAAACTCGGACTCATTAACTCTAAAACGAGATATAGTAAGGGCTACTCAAAATCAATAATATGCAGATTCTGGATCTATAGTTATTATGACTCTTGCGAACACCAACCACCAGTACTTTGCACACTTAGTGCTTTGCACTAAGAGTAGTGGTAAATTCAAATCCTACCACCTATAAAACTTTCTAATATTGGAGATTTCTCACTTTAGTTTGTTAGAGTACTTACACTGTGCCTTCTTTTTCAACATAACTAATTAGTGCGAATCATTTTTGTGTTAAAAAGAAATATATAAGGTTCAATAATAATAGGTACAAAAAAATGGCATCTCCTGAATCGCTTGATGACCCCAAAATTTGGTAAATATTACTTCATGATCCTTTTATTTTGCTGTAATTGAAACAATTATTTTGCTGTAATTGCAACGATTTGAGCTGCTTGCCAAAATTTGACTGCCTTATTTGGTTGGCCTCTCCACTTACACTATTTTTAGATAAAATCCCCAGAGAAGAGAAAAATGAGGGAGATGATCATTGAAGAATATATTTTCTATTCTTTTTTATATTTGGGAAAATGTGATGAAAGGGAAAAAAGATTGTAAATTTTTTATTTGGAAAAGGGTAAAATGTGAGAGAAGAAAAATAAAATGTATTAAAATAACAATTTTACCCTTCATAATAAATTTTATTTAAATATTTTATTTAAATAAAATTATAATTTTAAAATTATGCGATAGATAATTGAATTATTTAATAAATTTAATAAAGAACTAATAATTTTTCTCTCTTTTTAGGAGGATAGGATTTTATAAGTTAAGAAAAATTAAAAAAATTAAAAATTTTTCTCTCCCTGATTATTTAAACATTTCTGAAATATAATAATTTATCTTAATCCTCTCACTCTCCCTTCTCCTTTTCCACCCTCCTAAATACAATGTTAATGTGCTTGGTTAAAAATTGCTTATCGCCAGCAAGTCCTGGAATAGTCAGTTTCAGGGGAAGCAAAGTGCTAATTTCTTCCGCCTCTGTGTTTCAAGCACATAGGAACATAGCTACAATTATTTCGTCTGGCTTGTGGTGGGTCATTGCATGGACTTTATTTGGTACTTCAATTGTTGGTCTGTTAATTAGTTTCTTCAAGCAATTTGGCTAGATTTTTCACTGAGCATCGGTTTTGGTTGAGAAAAAAATATATATAAAATATCAATTTGTTACGTGGAATTCCATTAATTTTTCTTTCCTTTTCTTTTCTTGCGTTAGGTAACATGACTGATAGCAGCCTCTGCCCCGACTGTCAAATTATAGAGCTTGTGACATTGCATTATATGGGTCCAAAAGCACCTTATAATCATATTTCAATGCTGAAATCATTTGCATTGCCCTGATTTTCGTTTTAATTCACCGCATAGATGCGCCCTATCTTCTTATAGTAACGAACGATGGATGGCATTAAATGGAAGAAAACACACAGATCGAACGGTAGAGTAGTCAACATCAATTCCAGGACTGCATTGAATATATAGTATGTGCTATATTCAACAACATGCAACATGCAACATGAGGAGAAATCCATAATCACTTAGGATTAGATCATCTTATCTTATCTCTTTATGATAGATGGATATGGTCCTTGACAGGTATGGCCTCTTGTATTTGACAATTGTTGATCGGTGAACCCTGAATCCAATGAACTAGTCAAGATTTTACTCTTAACGGTCACCTCCAATCCTACCAATAAAATATTCCTTAATTGGTATTTAAATTATTTTTAAAGTTAAAAATTTTAAATTTGAGTCATGGTCAAAATTAATTGACCGAAAAAAATGTCACCTTTAGGCTACATAATGTTAAAATTGCAAGAATCTTAACGCCATTTCCAACCCCTGCTTGCCAAAACTAAAATAAAATAAAAATAAAAAAGAGAAGAAATATAATATATATGTCTACCAGAATTGGGCGACTCTACCTTTAAATTTAGAGTGCTAGTGAAAATGACAGGGGATAACTGACTAGATGCCAGGGTCCAGAGACATCCGTTAAAGTGAGCTCAGCCATACTTTTTGAGCTGTAAATTTTCTACACAATTGCAACAGGAGCAGTTGAATTAAAGCTGCCATGCTTTACTGAATCATGGATCGTAACTCGTAAGTGATAAATGAGGATACAAATAATCTGAGTAGCCATGAGTTCCATTCATCTTTCTCAATTTTTGTCTTTTCTGTGCTCTAAAGAAAAGAAGAACTAACCAATATTCAAACCACTAACTAACATTTCATGGTGGCACAGGCTCCAAATCATCACCCATTCAAGCCGAGATTGATGCAATCTTTTAGCATTTAGTGCTTTTTGCTACAGCAGTCTACAAACGCTGCTTCTGGTTTGCTGGTCCTTCTGTTTGATTAAATGCAATGTTTGCCTGTTTTTCTTTCAGCCACAAATAAAGCCTGACAAATCACAACTGCTTCTCCAATTCCCCCTTTCCTCTCCAACTCCCCTTTCCCTTTGCCCCAAAGGAATATATTCTGCTGCACAAAATCCGCTATTGGAACTTCCCCCCGCTGAAAAAAATTTTATCTTTCCTTTTTTTGTTTTTATGAGAACAAAAAAGTAAGGATAATACCTTACCATTCCATTAGAAAACATTACAATTTTATATTAAAGTATTGGATAATTATAATATATTTTACGTTAAATAATAAATTATAAGTTTAACCTACCATTTAACCTTGCCTTCGGGATACCTCCGACCCCAAATCGCTTACTAGTCTTCTTACACGAATGGTGGTCTCTTGCCTCATTATTCTACTGCTTTGGTGTTGTTTGATTCCTATACTTTCAAGCCACTCTTTTTGAAAACGGTAAATGGGTCTTACTTTTTTTTTTTTTTTTTTGATTTACATGGGTCTTACTTTTTCTGGATCGAAAAAAGTATATATATAATTGGAGAAACCATTTACTTGTTCAAGCCCACAAGTACTTCAGTCAAAAAAAAAAAAAAAAAAAAAAAAAAAAGAGTCCCGTGAGTATTTATAACTGGTACAATTCCTTTATCTGCTACTACTACTACGCAGGAACCCAAATTGGAAGGAGAAATGGGATTAGCATGGAAAGCTGAAAGAAAACTCCTAATTCTACCGAGCAGCTGACTAAAGTACGGTTTACTTGCATTATTGTCTAATATCTGTCCCCTCTAATCGTGCCATGTAATGAATGCCTACAAGTCTGTCAAGCTTTACTCAGATCATACAGCTCTTTCCTGCCCTCCCACCCACCAGAAGTCTGTCAAGCTTTACTCAGGTCAAGCTTTACTCAGATCATACAATTTGACCTCCCTCCCACCAAACAGCTCATACTGCCCTTTCCTGCTTTAACTCGCTAGCCGTCCTTGTATTTTGAGCAAGGGTGTTTCCATAGCCTCACGAGTTACGACTTTACTGGAGTTTGGCAACATTATTCATGGTATCTAGCCTTACCTTGTATTTAATTTTGTGAAGATATTATACCACTTTGAAGTTACAAGTTCATTATAGATAAATAATATAATACAATTGATTAGTTAGAGGGTAATTTCTTCTATCAACAAAATGAAAATAACATTTACGAATAATTAAAGAATGAACTTGTGAGAACTTTGTACTTAATTGCAACTAGCTTATAAGTTATAATAATAATTATATTAGATTAATCATGAAAAAGTCCCTCCAATCTTGTTGAGATAAATCCAAGGGGTGCAACAAATTAAAGCCTTAAGAAGAATGTTAAATTCAAATTTATAAGAACAGCCCCTTATTCATGTCTCATTGTGCAAGTTGCAAGTAGCAATATCACTAGGTGCAACAAATATCCCAAATTAGATGGCAATTGTCTTAGCAATAAGACGAGATATAATTAAATTATGGAGAAAAGAATAATGAGTACATCGTCTTTAATTACTAGCAACAAGCTTGTAACTTAATGATATCAGTTTAAGCATGAATCATAAAAAAAAATCTCGAATCGTGTTAACGTAAAGCAAAAAAAGTGTCAAAGCATTAAACTTCAAAGTACGAGTTGATAAAAACAGTACGGACCCATATTTAAAACCATTTTTGGATGGATTTGTATATCACGGGAGAAAATATCTCAAATTCCAATTCAGATTGATTTGTCTTAACCATAACACGAGAGCTACAAAATCAATCAGCAAATTATCTGTACGTTGTCCTTAGTTGCAACTAGCTTATAACATAATCATAAATATGCCAAATTAATCATAAAAAGAATATCGAATCATGTTAAAGTAAAACAGAGGACAAGTGTCGAAGCCTTAATCTAATATGAACGCGGGATGATGAGAAGAATAAGAACCATTTATTAATTCATCAACCTCGGGACAAATATCAATGCATGAGTTGCAACTGGCAATATATATCACAAGGTGCAAACAAATGTACCTACCAACGAGCCTCGTTGTTTAATGGGGTAGGAAAACAAAAAGTCATCTCTTTCCCATCAAATGTCAGAAATTTGATGAGTTGGAAATTTAATCTGTAGATAAAAGTTCACAGCTGGCTACATTTTTCTTCTGCAACTTTGTCCCCGATTTCCCACCTCACCCACGTTCATCGGTTCATGCGTAAATTCTACGCTGGCCGTACCTGTTTCTCTCCATCTAGTTTTTTTTTTTTTGGAACAATTCTCTCCATCAAGTTGAACGGCAATTTGTTAGACATACACATGAAACACTCATCATGCACATCAATTACAATCACTTCATACAATAATATTAGTTCTTGCTGTTAGAAACATAGTTCAATTAATACTAATTTTATATGAATCTAAATTAATCTCAATACTTACAAAATTATGAGGTTAACCTGTCAAAGAAGTGCTTCAAAGTGTAAACATATGCGGTGGATTGAGCTTTTTATTATGACCATATGCATACAACGTTGGACGATCAAACAAATGAAAAGGGGTTGCTAGACATCAAAGAAAAGAGTGTTACTGATACGAACCTTAATTATTTAGCGGTTGAGAAATCAACATAGAAGAGAAATTAACGATTAAACATGTCTCTTAATTTTGGTCCAAAAACAAAAAACATGTCTCTTAAACATATCAAATCGATCAATGGTCCTTTTTGCTTTTCAATCTTTCTCATATGCCTATATGGAATATAAGTCACGGTTAAAAGGAAGGATCTGATAATGACAAATTGACAAGTTGATCCGTGACAAATTGACTCGCCCTGCAATAGTTTTCATTTAATGCCTTTGGAAAAGAGTCCAATTAGAAAAGTAAGATGGTGCATTATAATTGACAGTTTTTGTTTTTATAATTAAATAATTATTTTTAAATAAAAAATAAAATAAAAAATAATTTTATTTTTTGTTAAAAAATATATAATTTTAAAAAAAAATTATCAATTATAATATATTAATTTTACATCTCACTTTTTCTGTAATTTTATAAGTTTTCTGTTTCGAAAATTTCTGGTGCGCCGTACGAAAAAATCTAGCAAATTTACGCGGTTCAATTCAAAGGTACTAGCAAACCTCGCGGCCTTTTTTTTTTTTTTTTTGTTATATTTAAAAGTTTTACTAATTTTATTTATTTTTTAAGTATAATTTATTAATAATTTTTTTATTTTTTATTTTTATTTTTTTATATAATATAAAATTATAAATTAAATATATTTATTAAAAAAATATGAGTTAAACAAAAAAAAATTTAAAAATTTAAAAAATATGTTAAGATTTTTTCAGGATAGAGGGACAGCCGAATAGACTGTAGCGACGTGCATTGCTAAAAGTATGAATTGCAACGTCACTGACGTGATCTATAATGCTGACTTCTATACGGTTATTTTTTTTTCCTTTTTTTTTTTTTTTTGGAGCAAGACTTCTATACGGTTTTCATGGCTACTTGCAGTTGACATGATCTCGTCAGCCTTATAATATAATTTGGATTTGGCTGGCCGCGCAATATTCGAAATAACGAATATACAGACTAATTTGATATTCAAATGATTCAAACAGAGACTCTTAACCTTTTTTAGTCTCACCTCGATCTGATTCAACAGTTCTGGATTTGATTTATCAGTTATCTAAATGACTCAAATAATTCGAAGATCAAGTAACTTAGAACTCCAAATAACCTAATTTTTTGAGCAACACAAACAAGATCAGTCCGAATCCGAATGACTCACCTACTTTTTGGTTAACTATATGAACTATTATTTTAAAAAGAAAATTATGATCCAATCATACAATTTTTGGTAAAGTTTGTTACGTTTTTTAATGTTTAAAATCAATAGATAGCTTAGATACACGTAACATGTTAAACCAAGTTAATTGAAAAATTATATGAGCATATGATCAAAATTTGTAGAGGAACACACATGTAACCCTTTTTGGTGAAGCGAATTTGTTAATGATCTCACTAATTAGTCCATCTTGTCCACTTGGAGGTCCCAAGGCTAAACAATCAACATGTAGTCGTGTCAAGCACAATCTCATGTTCAAGATAAGAATTGGAAAAATTGAATCCTGACGAAATAAAACGTATTCACATGTCTGTGCTCGTTTATGCTTAGTGTATTTATAAAATGGCAATGACTTCGTAGGCACAAAATTTACAGCACATAAAAAATATATAGTTAATCTAACAGTATATCTATTTTTTATTTTTTCAAATTTCATATATTTTTTACAATTTAATAATATAGATCTCGTGTGTTAATTTTATGACTATCATTGCATACTTACATAACTTTTTCTTTATAAAATATTAATTAAGAACCTGGCGCTGGCAATCCCTTGCATGTATCCTATTAAAGCCAACAATTAAATCTCAATTGAGAGAGAGCGAAAAAGAAAGAAAGAGTATTATACATGATACATTCATTGCACTGGCCACCAGCTTGTGCAATTATTTGTATTATGTGCTTGTTTTCGTCGTTGTTAATGTTGTTACCTACCATTGTTATAATTCTGAAATTGAACTCATATCATGGATCTGTTGTGGCTGTAATGTGTGAGTTGGGCAAAGAACAAGGAGAGCCAATTGTGTGTGGGGGAGGCGGGTGGTGCTGTGGGGATACATGTCGGATTCCATATGTTCTTTGAAGATATATTGTGAGTGGGTATTGTCGGGTATACTTATACTGTCAACTGTCTGATTTGCCACTTCACACTTGATCTCATTCATCAGCTTTTCTGGCATATTCCCGTTCGCTTACACATTACCAACTTTCGGTAAAAAGCCCATACCCTGCCATCAAGGATTTTAAGACTTTTGAGAACAGAACGATAAATATATATAAACAGTGGGAATTTTTGGGAAATAAAAAATTGTATAGCAATAACCACGGTACTGCTGGCTGTTTTACTCATTTTTTTTTTAGTATAAGATATATACGTAATTTTAAATAATATAAATTTATTTTATTATTTTTTATTTCAATTATGTATCACTCTTTTTTTTGTTTTCACCTATATTTGATATTAAATTAACTTAATTTAACTAAAAGATAGTCAAATTTAAAAATCTTTCAACATAGAGCCAAATGGACTTGCATGTAAAAGAATCTTGGAAATCAAAGTTATATATTCTGGAGCTGAATTATCATAGCCGCCGTGGTCGAGTGGCAGAGAAATATCTTCTGCAGCACAAATAATGGGCCAAGAAACCATTATTGATAGACCCAAAAAAAAAAAAAAAACCATTATTGACATTTGAACTAGGCTATCTTTCCCAAAAGAGATAATTCAAGGACGACAGTAGTGTGTGTATATATGTTTAAATCCCTGAGCTATATATGTATATATATATATATATAGACACACACACACACACACACCTTGAGCTAGTTGCTTCTGAAACTTCATTATCAATGTAACATCTTTTTGGTACATCTTCAACGGAAAAATTTTGTGAACATGCATAAATGCAATCGTGATTAATATGTAATGATTTGAACTGTTGAATTATAAAAAATATATTTAATTTAAAAAAATAAAAAACAGATAAATTATTAAATGATATTAAATAAATTGTGTATCTCCTCATTCTTAATTACGCATGTTTCACATAGTCTTGTTTTTCAACCTATCTTCAGTACTTTTTGCTCTTTAGTTGCAAAAGTATATGGATTATTTTTGGCATATATATAACCAAATCAATATTTTGTAACAGACGCAAGTTCATGGACGCTGTAATAGAAAATTGATATTTAGAACTCACAAATTAGTTTTGTTTTAATAATTGTTTAATTGTATTCGTGACGTATAAGTTGATATTCCGCGCCCGCAGCTCAACAGAAATTCCGTGGGCTAAGTCCTGTTCAAGAAGATGGGGCCAAAATTGTCTCTTACTCCAGAGGTACGAATCTGTACTGGGGTTGGTATGTTGCCTCTTGCAGAAAAGGACGAGCAGATGGGTGGCTGCCCAGCGCCAGCGCATTACGGGTTCTGTGGATGAGTTGCACGTGATTGCTCTCCCACCTCACCAATGAACTCATTTAATGCGTAGCCACGTGGCATTGAGAGGCAGATGTATGACGTGGATGCGGCATTCGCTGTCAGGGTCTACGACCCTTTTTTTTCCCATCCTGCGGAATGGAAAATGAGAAAGGAATGGGTTTCCAATTTTAATTGTCTAATTAAAAGTTATTATTGCCCACTATCTCAGTTATTACGAAATTTTTTTTTTATTTTATGCTTTTTTTTTATCTTTTTTTTTTTTTTGTTTTTATATCAATCTATCCCATCCAGGCACCCATGAGGCCTTTGAAGTGAGAAGGCCCAGGCTTTTTTTAGGGACACGGGAGCAGTCCAGAAACGTCCAATTGACAGCTAATTGTAGGCCAATTTCGTAATTGGCCCAGCCCATGTTTGAACACACTCTCATCACTGTACAAGTTTGAAGACAAAGTTATAAGTTGCAGTAGTTAAGAACTTTAGTTTATATTTTGAAATTTTTAGATTTTAATTTTGAGAGAGATACAAGTTTTATGCGAATGAAAATAACTACTTTAAATGCATACTCGTGGTTTAGTAAACTTCATAGTAAAAAAAAAAAAAAAAGTAACAAACTATTATAGGTATTATTATGACTAAAAGTTTGAAATTCAAACTTCAAATGTTTACCCTAAATCCCAAACCGACTATATGCTAGAAGACGGCGTACGCCACAACATATTGCAATTGGTTAATATTTCATTTCGACATTGTTTAATAATCAGAATAATGTTGCGGTGTTACGCAGAGAACCGACTCTATTGTTTACAAACTGATTATGATCGTTGCTGACTGTAGAGGGACCAAGGTACCATGATAGCAATCGGCGGCCTCAACTTTTAATGATTTAATTCATGCTCAAGCTAAGGTGCACTTTTCCTTGCTTTTCCACGGATAACTAAAGGAAAGGCTTTAACTTTAAAGTTAACGGACTACGTCAAAATGATTATGACACTCCACACCGAGAAAAATTGGCATACGAGGGTAATGCGGGGATGCTTTGCAATCATGCAATGTGTTTATATGAACTCATAAGATTATTTTATTTTTTTAGGTGAATTATTGGTATTCTAAAAGTCTATTAAATTTTAATTAATTTAATTTAAATATTTATCAGATTCATAATGAAGGCGACTCTGTTAAAGTCGTTTTTTCTATTTATAAAATTTAAATTTAAAATTTTATTTAAAGAGTAGCGAACTTTTTATCACTCCGACCAATGATTGTTGGTAATAAAAAATTATTTTGTGGGAAACAAAATTGGTATTAAATGTATAACGAAAAAAAGTAGCACATTTTTAATACAGTGCACGCTAGTACACATTAATATAATATGAACAACCAAACGATTAAATTTAAAAAATAAATAAATAAATTGTATACTCATTTATATTTTTTTAAAAATAAATTACATAATGATACTTTTAAAAAAAAATTTTGATAAAAATGACTGATACCATTTTTTTTTCACATTTCCCATAATATGTTCACAATATATTTTTTTTTCAGAATATCTTCACAAAATTTTAAAGGTTTGGATTTTGGACATAAAACGCATTTTAATATTAGCATGTCCTTCATAAATTGATAGAGCAAAGCATGATGTATCGATACAAATTTGGACATATGGTTGCAATCCCTAAAATCAAAGAAGGTCATAGATTAAAATTTACAAGAGGTATTGCAGAATGACCCTTCATCCTTAGGATGACCCGCCGATTATAAACTAAAACCAAACCATTTTACCATATCTTCCAATCCCAAAACACAACCCTAATCACTCGGGCATGTCGAAAAATTCAAAAGCTAAAATAAAAATAAAAATACCCAAAAAAAGGGGAAAAAAAAGACTCGAATCGAATGCCTAGTAAATAGTAGTCATAAACAAATCGCTCACTGAGTCAATCCATCAAGGTAACAGCGAAGCAACGGCCTGGATTCGCCTAAAAATTCAAGATTATTCATCCGGCCCACGTGGCCGCATCTCTGAAATTCCTCAAGGGTGGAGAACCGGCCCGAGCTTTCCGAATCGGATCCCGACACGACCCGGAGAATCTCTTCAAAGACAGACTCGTCGCATGGGATGGCCAACGGTCCGTTGTTCTCGAAACCGTACTCTTCCTCGGCTCGTACGAGGAGGAGGTTCTTGAAGATTGGGTGGTTCAGGTACGTCGCCCTCACAATAAACCTCCTGCAGCTGGGCCCAACACAGACCGCCACGTGTCCCGCAGGAACATCGGACGCCGCGCGCGATGCCGTCGCCCTCGCCTTCCTACGCCACCGTTTTATCATCTGCTGGATTCTTACGATGCGCGAGATCTTATTGCACTGCGACATTTTCCCGGAAAACGAAGGAAAGCAAAGGAAAACAGGGCGAGATTGCAGCAAAGTGGCAGAGTGATAGAGTGAAGAGGGCAGGGCTGCGGAGCGGACTTCGGGGAGTGGGGAATCTTTTTAGACTTTTTGAATGGAGCGTTGTCGTTGGTGGAATCTTTATAAGGTTACGAACGTACATAAACACCCTTCTTTTTGGAGCTAATTACCACATTTGTCCCCATTAATTGTGCTTAGATATACGCAGTACCGGTGAAACGTTCCCCCCAGCTTTACGCAACTAAACAGAAATTAACAGTTACACTATAATTAATTTAATATTTTATTTATTTTTATTAAATTAATATATTTTTATAATTAAATAGTTAAGATTTTTATGTATTATTTTATACTTAATATTATGTGTTTACATAATTTATTTTTAATGAGAATAGAGTTAGTTTTCTTTTTTAATGTTTTTTTTTCTGGCGAGTGTTAATTTTGTTATAATAGATTTTTTTTTACATCAACTAAAAAAATTACTTGTAAAACTCAATCGGACTATGCAGTTTGTCTAGAGAAATATCATTATTCATATTATTTTAACTGTAATTTTTTAATCTTTAAATATGTAATTTTTTTATTTGTTATGAGATCTAATATATATTGAGTTACACAATAAATTAATTTTTTAATTTTTATAAATTTCACATTCTGATTTTAAGATTGAAAAGTTAAAAATTTTGACTTTTAAATTATCTTTTATATATATATATATATATATATATATATATAAAAGGTAATTTTATTCAACGTATCATGATAAACTCGTATCTACGCCTAGTCAAATTGACTGTGTGTGTTTAACTACATTACGGAAAGGTACCATCTATTCCCACTGTTATGTACCAAAAAAAAACAACCCTCTAATCCCACCTTGTTACTTATATATAGAAAATTTTTGACCCCCTGGATATAATTCAACAAACACCGCACCGTTGCCATTTTAGGCACAATTTTCTGCCGATAACAGTTCATGCGATCATTTATTTATCTCTACATATAGTAACCCTCCCTTACTGTTTTGCCTTAATTAGCAAATTTTTTTTGTTCTCCAAATTGTTTACTAAGATTTGATTCGTAGAATTAAGATGTTAAAATATGTAATTATGTATCCTTTTAAGAAGAGTACGTTAAAAATATATTTAATTGATAATCCCCCTTATATTTCTAGGACATTACTATTTTTTATTGGACCGAAAAATCAATTTCACTCGTTATATACTCTGACCATTGTATTAAAAAGAGAAAGCATGAATTGAAAAATATAGTTTTTAAGATAGATCATAACATGTGTTCTCTCTCTCCTTTTTTTTTTTTTTCCTGCCAAACTAACTGAAAAAATCAAAGATCAAAATACAATCAGGAAAGAAAATCAAAACTATCCTCCCGCTGAACGTACATCTCCCACCATATATCGTACGCATTCCGCATTCCGCCGCATGTAACTTCCATCCAAAAATTCGAAGGGGGTAAATTAATATGTCAAGCTAAAAGAACATGGGTGCATATATTCAATATTTTTTTGTAAGTGCTGGTGAGCTAGACGTACGGAAAACTAATTTGTTTGACTGGTAAACTCTTAAGCTAAGTTGATTCTCTAGAATTAGAAAGATAACAGATAAGATTTGATTAGATTGTGTTGTCTTTGAAGTTCAAAACCCCATATGATTTCATAATCTCTTTTCCTGTTGCTGCGATCAAGGCACGATATAGTGTCTGCTAATCATTTGCAGCTTATTTATCAATTTACTAATATTTTCTGTGCTCGTTGTATTAACTCTAGTGACATGGAGAGCATAAATGTTAACAACATTCTGGGGTTAAATGTATAATCCTTCTTTCGATAAATAACTTGCCTAAAATTTTATTTCCATCTTTTTTTCTCTGTTAGTATTTTCATTTCTGTATAAAAATGTAAAAGGAAAACATGTTTGCCTAACATAAAAGTGAATTCTCTTTCTTTTTATTTCCATTAAGAAAAGTCAACAAAATACAAAAAAAAAAAAACAATTTTTTGTAGATTTTTACAAAATCAGAAAACGAAAAAATAAGTGCCTAACATTTTTTAATAAACATGCTTTCAATTGTGTTTCTATTTTCTTGAAAAATGTTTCGAAAAACTGGAACAATCTTCAGATTCATGTCATCAAAACTGCAAAACGCAAAGCATGCATAAAGTCCTAGACTACCGAACTCTTTGAGCTTTATATGAATGACCAAGCTGTTTAATTCGGTGGGGGCAACGATCCCTAAATCACCGTGCTCAGCTGTAATTGGGACCCTCTTCCTCTAATTGTTCAATGACCAATCGACGCTTGGAAGACATATTAGAAGTGACAAAGTTGTAGTCCTAAATTTATGGCCTTTTTTGTTGCCTCGATTAACGCTGGCTAACGGGTGGGAACATGCTCATGTTTCCTAAGCATGATTTTGTCTAGTGGTAAAACCTGTATTTTCGTTTTGGGTTATTCCCCGAAGGCTACGTTTCTTTTCTATTGGTCAACATTTGGGAAAAAATATGCAAGTCAAGACTCTTTAGTGTTATCGGAGACTTACTCAAAATAAAAAAAAGTATTATCAAAAACTTTTGAGTTTATTAGTAGGTGCTGGTATAAATAGTAGGAGTCTGATACTGTTGAACTAAAGATTGTGGATTCGAGTCTTATAAATGCAACCGTACTAAATATCTATTGGAAGCTATTTATCGCTCACTGAATTTCTAACTGGGTCGATCTAAATTAATTAAATTTTGAAGTGAATATTGGGTGGTTTTAAAAAAGAAAAAAAAAAAAGAAAAAGGAGGAGAGACTTTCAATTGAAGTCAATTAGGGGGGTGCCGGGGGCGGGGGGGCGGGGGCGTTTAACCGCCCATGAGGTTGGCAATTAATGCAAAAAGGTCCGCGGTTGCTTTCTGCATGTGCCCCAATCGGGACAATTCCCAATGGGCCAACTCTGGCTTAACCTTAACGTGGGTGACATTCGTGCTGGTCCAGGCTTCGTTGGACGGTGGATATTGGGTATACTATTTTGAGGCCCAAAACAAAGCCCCATGGTGGTCTCCACCAGTTCCGATGGCGTATACGCACAAATGACCAGAACAAAGTTACTAATTTGTAAACAAAAAAAAAAAAATACTAATTTTGTAGACCGAAAAAAAAAAAAAACAAAGTTATTAATTATCTCTTAAAAGACACTACTTAAAACTAGTTAATACTTAAATTCTAATTTTGAATATAAGATTTATAAGAATTAAGAGAGTTACGCGTTATATAACTCATAGTTTATCAGATGTCTTAATAAAAAATAAAAAATAAAAAAATAAAGTTGCTAATTTTACTCATTGAAAATAAAATATCCCCCAATCCAAAAAAAAAAAGGAGAAGAAGCGATATAGTCAAACATGTTTAATGTTTTTATGAGGAGAAGAGTCACTGAGTCAGGATTGACTGCAAGGATGCCCCACGCACACCATTCACCAACATCATATTCTAAAATCAACCGGCCCAATTTGCCTCCGGAAAACATCACTCAAGTCCAACGTTAACGATGATAAAGTGCATGGCGAATCCAATGAAAGTGAAAATGATTGCGAAGCAGATTCAGAGAGAAGATTATTTAATCATAGGGTTAATGTTCCGCATTTTGTAGATTCTACAGTTTATAACCATGGGTATTTGAAAGGGGAGTACATTTTTTTTTTTTTACCATTATGCCAAAAAAAAAGAGTGTCCGCACGATTTTTCTAATATAATTAATTTTATGTTTGAATAAAATTATTGGGAGAAAAGAAAGTATGAGACAAAAGAGTAAAAGAAAAGATCATTGAAAGACATAAATATTTTCTATTATCTTATCTTTTGTATTTATAAAGAAATAATAAGAGAAAAGAAAACTATATTTTTTTTTTGTTTAAGAAATAGTGGAAAGTGAAGAAGAAAAATATAAATTTATTGAAATAATAATTTTACCTTTATAATAAATTTTATTTAAATATTTTAAATAAAATTATAATTTTTAAATTATACGAGAAATAATTAAATCATTTAATAAATTTAATAAAAAAATTAATAACTTTCCTCTTATTTTTAACAAAAATTGATTTTAGTAGATCAAAAAAGATTAAAAAAATTAAAAAATTTTCTCGCCTTCACTTTTCAAACATTTCTTAAACATAATAATTTACTTTAATACTTTTACTTTTCTCTCGCTCCCCCCTTTTCCTCCTTTCCAAACACAATATAAGATTCATCGCTAATCATCCCTGTCAGGCACTGCATACAAACTTGATGCTTGAAGTCTTGCTTTGTAGAATTACATAGCATTTGACTTGATAATTCAGCTGAGAACAAACATAAAATTGGGTAAATGAACATCGTAAGGATTCATCAAGACATCCACACAGTGCGAGTCTTGAGTAAATAAATACATCAACAAGAATATTTTTCTCCAAGAATTGAATTTCAACCGCATAGATTGATGAAAATGATCAATCACAAAAAGGAAACAGCAATGGCCTATTATTTTAATCGAGGGACGATTCAATCTTCCAAACTTTGCCAATCACCAGTACAAAACAATTATCCTTCCATATGGTCAGAGCTGACCAAACAAAAATTCTCATGAGACTAAAATCAACTTCCCAAAACAATAAAGTCCTCAGAAAACAGATTAGTACAATTCAATTCACGTTGCATTATTTCTATGGATTCCACCTCAACTCAAGTCTTAGCCTAATGCCGTACCAACAGCATCTCCTTAGTGATGAGCCTTTGCTTCAGCCTTTTTATGAGACCTTGCCTTCATCTGCATTTGAAATAGGAAAAGAATCAAGGGAGAATCTTCATACGCTCACTGCAATGATCTTTGCATATGTGCATGTGTATCATAACTCTTAATACATCGGTGAGGAGAATAAAGAAAAAGTGGTGAAACAATTCCATCGCAGAGAAGCATAGAAATTATCATTATATAATACATGAGATTGAAATAGAAGCATTACTGAAAAGAACTGACATCGCCTTCTTCCCCTCCAAACAAAACAAGTAGCACACAGTATGTAATTAAAAGATAAAAACATAAACAGGAGGAACGAGAAGACAATCTGATGTGGAACAATCAGGACATGCCCCCAACCAACAAGAAATAGCTACAGCCACAAGAGACAAAACTTTCAACAGGCACAAGCGAGCTCAAATACGGCCGCCAAGAGACAGGATAAACGGAGCAAACAATCCCAACTGCACTGGAAACGTTCCTACACTAAGCCAATTCTTAAGACCCAGTGACCTGTTTTAACAATATTCCCACGCCGAACAAACCGGTTGCTTAATGAATCATAACATAGCCAATTCGAACCTAAAAATCGCAGTTTAAATAAAATTGATCAAAGGCGCCAATAGTGAAGCTTAAAACGGATTAAAGCTCGGGAATATGAACCAAGTAATGCCCATCATAACAAGGTATCAAACACTTTGAATGAACAAATTCTTTAAAAAATGGGACTAAAAATGGAAGCAATTAGCTAATGTTACCTTGAGATACTTGAGCTTCATGTTCCCATATACGAGACCTAATGAGAAAGCAGAAACACGTGCCACCTACACCATCCCAACCAGCGAAAAAACAACCGAATTCAACGCTTGCCTAAATAACCAATTCTTCGCAATTGGACAGTTAGTTTTTTCAAATGAATCATCTAGGGTTTTTTTTTCTCCAAGCTTTTTCAATTCATTAAGACACAACGGAAAATTTAAGATCGGATAAACGTTTTTTCTTTTTTTTCACTTTTTCTTGATCTTTAGTTTTCTCCGATTTGTGGTTTTTGCATTTTCCGAGAAAACAAACAGCGAAACGAAGGAATTTACCAGGGCGAGGGTGCTGGTGCCAGAGTAAGGTCCGGGAGGCGGCGGCATTGAGATGCAGTGCGTTTTGGATCGAAGATGGGAAGCCTCTTGCAAGAAATGCAAAGCGATGATGCCCTAGTGTATTTTTTTTTTTTTTTTGGTGACTTTTGGACTCAGGCCAGAGGACCTCTGCTATTAAGTATTAAGTATTAACACGTATTGACTTGAGCCTTTGATGAATACAATGGAGTGTACGGTGGGATTTCAACCGAGCCGATTCCTTCTCCGCAGGCCGTTCGATTTTTTGGATCAGTATCATTAATTTGAGCACTAGAATGGCTAGAATAAACGGTGTCGTTCGGATAAATTGCGGAAAATATCAAATGCGTCGTTTTGTTGTCTTTTGTTTTTTATTTTTTATTTTTATTTTTTTTATTTTACATTATTTCCGACCTATTATTCCGCTCCTTTTTGGTTTCTAACTTATTAGTACTAAAATTTAATGTATTTCCTTTTTTTTTTTGGCAGTTCATATTTACACCAAAGTTGATGGAATTGGACTAATCATCAAATCGAAAATACTAGTAGGTTAAGGTTCAACCTGTCGAACCAGTATTTGAACCGGTATTTAATAATATATATATATATATATATATATATAAGTAATTTAAAAAATAATAATTATAGATAGTAATTAAATATTAATTTTTCTACTTTTAAGGATGAAATTAAAATTTTTAATCAAATTTAGGACTAAATTAAACTTTTTAATTAAATTTAGTACTCAAATTATAATTAAAATAATATTTGAGGTTAAATTATAATTTATGAATTTTTTAATTTTATTGAACCGGTCCGATTTTTACCAATTTTTACTGATTTTGACCGGTTCTTGACCGATTTTTTTCGGTCCGAGTCACGTCTCAAATTTTACCAAAATCAGCTCAAACTCCCAACTAGTCACTAGTTCAACCGGTCTGACCGACTGATGCGATCCAATCCGATTTTTACATATGTGATTTACACCCTAAACAAACTTCGTGCACGCACATTGTAATGCAAAAGTGGGTCCACCAAAGTATTTTCTTGCTTGCATAAGGCCTTTTTTTTTTTTATTAATCAACAGCAAAGGGATAATTTATTAGATAAGTCAGTATGTACAAAGAAGACCTGCTTAGCTCATATAGCTCACTACATCAAGACAGGAAAGAACAAAAGAGGCCACCTGAACATACAAACCTAAGCCACAATCCACTAAGACTCTGCACCTACAGCACAAACAACAGGCTAAAATAGAGACCAAAATCTGGCCCAAAGTCTAATAAAAAAAGAAGCCTGCAGGAGCCACGGATATAGGTTGAAAGCCCAATAAACCACAACTACAGAAAACACTGCAAATCTCCCAACGTACATAAGCTGGCATTGCCAGCAACTGGGGACAGAGGGAGGTAGAGGAGCACACAGTGGAAGCACGCCTAGCGTTGCGAACTCACCACAAACGGGTGTTAAAATAGGCCCTTGCTGCAGGAAAACCATAGGCAAAGTGTTAGAAAACGGCCAAAGGCCAATGACCACAATTGGAGGGCAGAGTAGGCACCGGGACCACTGGACAGGGCCTCCATAATCCCAAAAAGGTCCGCCTCCCCCACCCCCACCCATCAAAGTGGATGGGGGAGGCAGGGGAGCCACCTAAGCTGAAGCCGAGACTGAAGCAGCAGACGAGCGAAGTGAAACGTCGTCGAGAAACAGAGCCCCAACCAAACGAAGGACAAACGGAGCGACACCAGCACCAGAAACTACCAAATAGGAACTAAGCTCCACCGAGGGAGCAGCCACCACCAGCATTGAACGCCGAGAAGGGAAGCAGACAGGCAAAAAGTGCGACCGGCGCACTATAGACGCAACGCCACACGTTAGCCACTGCAGAGAAAAAGGCAAAAAGGGAAAACGAAAGTTTGGATTTAACATTTAATATAAATAACATTTGCCTTTTTTTCTTTGGTTTATCTGATCGGTAAATTTTTAAATTGAATATTTTTTTGGTATGATATGATAACTTTCGTCACTAAAAAATTATAAATTCAAATCAGGATGCCTTGATTCTTTGCACTGTGGCCTCTAAATGAAGCAGTTTTTTCTTTCTACGTGAAATAGAGTTTATCAACCAATAATCCTCGAAGTACAAGATTGATTGCCACTTAAGGTGGTTAATGGTAAATTGGTATATATTTTGTAATATCAACTTAAATTTGAATTTTATTATTATTACTTTTTTTATTAAGTGGGCGAAATTGTATAATATGATATTTGATTTAAAATTTATTAATACCGAAATTAACTTTAGGGGAAAGTATATTCAGTCTTATCCGTGATTGGGTGGTAGGTTCTTCTTATAAGAGAGATTGAATAAACATATAAAAGATAACTTTTGATTTCGATTCGTACATGCAATATTTTATATACTAACAAAACATATTTTTTTGCAGTGTGTTTATTGAGGTTTTTTTTTTTTTTTTGTTTTCCCTGTTCGTTTGTTTTTTTGGGGAGTTAACTAGAGACAGATGAAATCCAATATTAAGTAGAACGGGCCATAAGAAAGGGCTTTAGAATTTTGGGCATTGGAGACAATTAAGCAACGGAAGTGGTGGGCCGGGTGTTGGACTCTGTGGACCACTGGGCAGTATATCTATTCTTGTCCTCACTTGTGAATCTGTCGCTCCGGCTGTGAGAATCTTCTTTGTCGTCCTCACATCCATTAGCCTTTTCTCTTGACCCGTAGAAGCTTGTGGTTCGCTTTCGAAGAAAGCCTAGTGGTTCTCTCCGAGAGGATAAGTCTTGGCCACATAAACTACAAAATACAAGATTCCATAAATTGAATCTTTTTGCAAGCTCTGTAACAACTATAGCAAAGACCATGTCTTTCATAACTTTGGAAAATAAATAGACATATAATTTATTTAATAATATTTAATAATTTATTTTTTTAATTTAATTATTAAATAATTCTTATCATTGTATGTTCACATGTACTGTAATAAACTTATGTCTCTTTTTTTTTTTGTTTTTGAAAATATGATTAAAAAATTATGTCCATCATAAAAGGGAAAACTAGAGATGAGCACTGGTTAGAGCAGTTCTAATTCGATTTTTGTTTTAATTTTGGGTCAGTCCCACTATTTTTAATTTTATTTTTTGAAAAAAAAAATGAAACTTCTTTTAATTCGTGAAACTGTGAGTTTTGGTTATAAATGGTCTCCAGACAGTCAAGATTGTGGAGTTCTAATTACGACGCGATTCTTTTTTAGTTAGAATCGAAATTGTGATGTGACCTATGCGAAACAAGCTAGTTTAGGTAAGACATTGCATGAATGTGAAGTGCTAATTGGTGTTACTAAAAGAGTGGAAATTAGGCTCCAGGAAAAGAAAGTCTGGCATGGACTTTTCTAAAAATCATCAATCCAGGCGTTGCCTAGTGGGCTACTTTCGGTGGTGCATGTTATCCAGACAAAGAACCTCCACGAAACTTGTAGTTGTAGGTACATATGAGCCGCCCACCCCAGCTAACTTGGAAATTTTGCCGGTGCACTTAAGACGGCGTACGTATAGATTCGTAGCTAGGCCATTCATTTAGTGATGACTGCTGGCCCACTTCAAATGTGGGATTTTTCTTGACTTGTTTAAAAGAATTATTAAATAGTTTAGTAGTAATCTGAGATTTATATTGTAGCGGTAGTATTATGTTTGAGGTTGCTTAATATAGTGGTCTAGGTATAAAAAGGGTTCACTTAGATTTAATAATACTCTAGTAATAAATTTTTTTAGTAAAGAAAGTTGAATTAATACGTTAATAAGTAATATCTGCTTTTGATTCATAAGTGTAATAATTAATATACTTGTAATTCACCTTTTTTTTTGTTCAAAAAAATTTAGAATTAAAGATGTGTTATAATTCATGAGGAACACTCCAAGTTTCATATGATAGCAAAAATGTTCAAGTGAGAGTTCCCATAAAAACAAGTAAGAGTAGGAAGGAAGGCTGTGAAAACATCTTGAAATTTATCTGAAAGTAAATTTTCGTTATAAAAAAATCTAATTAAATGAAAAAAAGCACTTAGAACTTGCATTTATGGAATATAATTTTCAGTTAAAGAGCTATATTTATAAACGAATCTAACAAATTAACCTTATTTTTTCAGTTAAAGCTATGAACTTTTATATTTGTAAGCTTTAAGTTTGAATACAACTAATGATAATGAGGAATTCTTGAATTTTGGTAAATTTTTTTCTAAGAAGAATAATTTGAGTCTCAATAAAAATATTAAAAACATTTATGACTCGTTTAGATAAACTAGAAAAGGTTAGGAAGAGAAAGAAAAATATAATGATTACTCTATTATTTTCTCTTAATTTTTTCTTGCAAACAACTTTATTTTTTATTCAAATAATTTATTTTTCTTATAATTTTTTCTTTTAAAAATTATTATTTCTTATTCTTTCTAAATATTTTTTTCTCATAATTTTCTATCTTATAAATTATTATTTATTTTTTTCTCATTATTTTATTTCTTATAATATTTTTATTTATTTAAATAATTTTATTTTTCATAATTTTTCTTTTTTTTTTTTCCCAACTTTCTAATCTATTCAAACACGCTATTAATATATTTCCCCCGAACCTTCCATTATCTTTCTTTGTTTTTTGACGGAGAATTTGTCAAAGTAAACGTACATACAACTGCACTCGTCCTGGCCCACTAGCTCGCTTTTCTTAAGCAACCTTTTCTTCACTTTGCTTTTTTTTTTTTTTTGAGCAACCTTTTCTTTTCTTCTTTGGTAACATAAAATAAAATAACTTTTTTTTTTTTCTTATCACACCATGAGTTCTTCTTGTTTACTATTATGATTAATTTGGTCGTTTTAGGAGGGGTAGTTATTTAATTATTTATACAAATAATTCTAATTAAAAATTCATTTATTTATTATTATTATTATTTTATTAAAATTCATTTATTATGGTTGGTAATAATCTGCCGGTGAGGTACTTGCATCACCAAGAGGTAACACAAGCATTGCACCGCAACTCGACATCCTTCAAAGTTTCCAAAAACCTAGAACCGACTGTTTTCAAAGCCTTTGTTGGTCCAGTTTATATTCTCTCTCTCCTCCACGCTTCGTTTCAGCTTCACCACCACGCTGAGCCTCTTCGTCTTTTTACTCATCAATCCATATTTCCATGGCAGCCGCTGCAACCAGTCTTTCTTCTTCTCTCTCAAAACCGTCTCTTTCTGTGAACCCCAATACACACGCACCCCAAAAAGCTCCCATCTTCTTCCTCCCCAAAACCCTGCATAAACCCTCTGTCTTCCCTCAAAAACAGAAGTCCCACATATCTTTCTCTTCAAAAAATCCTATTTCTGACCATATTTCGGCGATTAATGAGTACCCAGATGACAATTCTTTCAGTTCTTACTTTGATGATGACGATAAGCCCCGCGAGGAGTGTGGTGTTGTGGGTATCTATGGTGACCCTGAAGCCTCACGACTCTGCTATTTAGCCCTTCATGCTCTGCAACATCGCGGCCAAGAAGGAGCTGGTATCGTTGCGGTCAACAACAAGGTTCTGCAATCCATTACTGGTGTTGGGTTAGTTTCTGATGTGTTTAACGAGTCAAAGCTTGACCAGTTACGCGGTGATTTGGCTATTGGTCATGTCAGGTATTCTACGGCAGGGTCTTCGATGCTTAAAAATGTGCAGCCTTTTGTTGCTGGGTATCGATTTGGGTCTGTTGGAGTCGCCCATAATGGGAATTTGGTGAATTATAAAAAATTAAGGGCTATGCTTGAGGATGATGGTTCAATTTTCAATACTAGTTCTGATACTGAGGTTGTTTTGCATTTGATTGCGATATCAAAGGCTAGGCCTTTCTTTCTCAGAATTGTTGAGGCATGTGAGAAGCTTCAGGGGGCTTATTCTATGGTGTTTGTAACAGAGGATAAGTTGGTTGCAGTGAGGGATCCTCTTGGGTTTAGGCCTTTAGTGATGGGGAGGAGGAGAAGCCAATGGAGCTATAGTGTTTGCCTCTGAAACTTGCGCTCTTGATTTGATCGACGCGGAATACGAGAGAGAGGTTAATCCTGGTGAGGTTCTGGTGGTGGACAAAGATGGAATTCAGTCACTTTGCTTGATCCCCCACCCTGAACCAAAGCAATGCATATTCGAGCATATTTACTTTGCTTTGCCTAGTTCAGTGGTGTTTGGGCAGTCTGTTTATCAGTCAAGGCACATGTTTGGTGAAATACTTGCCACTGAGGCACCTGTTGATTGTGATGTGGTGATTGCTGTCCCGGATTCTGGGGTGGTGGCTGCTCTCGGTTATGCTGCTAAAGCAGGAGTACCATTTCAGCAAGGACTGATTAGGTCACACTATGTGGGGAGGACCTTTATCGAGCCATCTCAAAAGATTAGAGACTTTGGTGTGAAGCTCAAGCTATCGCCAGTGAAGGCTGTATTGGAGGGGAAGAGAGTTGTGGTTGTGGATGATTCAATTGTAAGAGGAACTACCTCATCAAAAATTGTCAGGTTGCTTAAGGAAGCTGGGGCGAAGGAGGTTCACATGAGGATTGCTAGTCCACCAATGATTGCTTCGTGCTATTATGGAGTGGATACCCCTAGTTCCGAGGAGTTGATATCTAACAGGATGAGCGTAGAGGAGATTAGAGAATTTATTGGAAGTGATTCGCTTGCCTTTCTGCCATTTGATAGCTTGAAGAAATTGTTGGGGAAAGATTCTCCCAACTATTGTTTTGCTTGCTTCTCCGGAAATTACCCTGTTAAGCCAAGCGAAGCCAAAGTGAAGCGTGTTGGCGATTTTGTGGATGATGGGTTCCATGGAAGTATTGACTCCATTGATGGGGGCTGGGTTCAAGCTCCTCAAACACAAAATGTGGAGATTGTTAGCGACGGGCGGAAATTGTCTTCTGTTTGATGATAATGTTCGCGGTTTCCGCCAATTTGCCTCACTGATGGATTTTATGATCAACACTGTGAGTTAACTATGCTTGCCAAGGTTCCGCCATGTAGAAGTGAAACAATTTTTCACGGTTGCCTTTAAATTTTGCGGGGTTTAAACTAATATGCAGTAATCTTGTTTTTTATCCTTCATGGTTATGAACTTTGATATATATTGTCCACAATTGGAATTTGTATACAGGGATCAATTTTGCTACTCAGTTCTGAAATTTGCAAATCCCCTATTTCTTTCGTCCTCGTGTTCCCTTTAGGCTTTGCCAACTTTCTAATGATGATCGTGCATTTCCAGTATTAGGGTTGTGTAAATATCGACGAACTCGATCCGCGCGAATACGCATCCGTCAAAACCGCCGGGGTATGGATTGGTTGCAGTTTTAAAAATTTTTAATCCGCCCTTAGCAGATTGGGTGCGGATTAGGCTCTGCAATCTGTCCAATCCGACTTGATCCGTTATATATATATATGCAGCGCATTACTTTCGGTTAATTAAAATGAAAGGTAATTAAAAACGCAGCGCATTACCTTCGGTCAATGGATGTTTGAACTTACTTTTTTTCTTTATGCAGCCTGATTATTCGCTTGGCAACAATTAATCCAATTTCTCAAACTGTGTAATGTTGTTTGCTCATCAGCAAATAGGTAAATTGTGTAATTAATTTAATCTCATCAAACTGTGTAATTTTTTTATTCTTGCTTAAAAGGTGTTGACGATGATCCAGGGAATATTTTCTTGATATGTTCTTGATATGCAAAAGACTTTTACTGATGAGCATCATTGTCAGCAAAAAAATTTTGTTTTTTTTTTTAATTATTCAATTCTTTAAAATCAATCTAATCTAATCTTTCAATGACAGATTTGATTGGATGGATTAGATAGAATAATAGATTATGTGCAAATGAAGAATCGTCCAATCTGCCATCGACAGATTAGATACGACTATAGATCAAAATCGATTCAATCCGATCCGCGAACACTTCTATCTAGTATTACTAAATCAACGTCAATTTCCACAGGCCATTATACTATTAGCTATTTGTAAATCGTAACTAACTTTGTGAGCTCCTTTCATCTGACAAAAATAGAACCCTACAGATGAAGAAAAGCTCATCCATCAAGCGCATGTGCATGGGAAACAATGTCTAGAATAAGTTCTTACAGCTGCTAACTTGAGCAAACTAATCAAAGCTTAGCCCCCACATGTTCGTACAACAAACAAACTCTCGGTTGAGCAACGTCTTGGCAATGCCCGTTTCGAGGCTTGATCCTATACCCGGCAGTAACCTTTTTTTTTTTTTTTTTGTTTTTCCTTTGGTGAAAGAAATAGTAAAATAGGAGTCATACCTGCAATCTTATTAGAGAGAATTGTCCCTTTTGCTTCAAAATAATACGAAATACGAATAGATTAGATAATTACCAATGTAATCAAAATCGGACCGGACCGACCGATTGGATCGGTGACCGGACCGGTCAAAACCGGTCAAAAACTGGACCGGTCGGACCGATTTAGAATTGAACCAAAAATTTATAAATTATAATTTGATCTCATTATTTACTTAAATTATAATTTGACCTTTAACTATACTTAAAATTTCAATTTAGTCCAAAATTTAATCAAAATTTTCAATTTAATCCTTAAAACTAAAAAAATGAATATTTAATCATTATTTATAAATATTATTCTTTTAATTATATTTATAAATATATATATTATTAAATACCGGTTCAACCACCGGTTTAATCGGTTGAACCTTGACCCACTAATATTTCCAGTTTAATAACCGGTCCAGTTCTGACAACCTTAATAATTACAGTATAACTTATGCTAAGTAAAAAGTAAATTTAACTTCCACCAAACTATACTTGTGGGCGAGGGCGACAAACTCCTGCCCTCAAGGTTGGAAGTGTAAGCCCATTGCCACTTAAAACAACAAATTTGATGCTTTATTTCAATAACTCTTTTTTTTTTTTTTTTTGGTGCAAAATTTTTTTAATAACCCTGTTTATGGTATCAAATATTACATAGAACTTATTGCATGCTATTTGTACTCACTTAAAATGTGAGTATAGTAAATTCATGTTAAAATGTAAGGGTTACCTGTTATAAAGGTTTAATGAGAAAAGAGAAAAAATAAAAAATATAATTTCATCCATTATTTTTACGTTTTTTTAGAAAGTTCACCCACAACATTTTTCATTTTTAATATTCACTCTCACATTTTCTTTCCAATTTTTTTTACTTTTTTTTCATTAATTAATTGTTAATTCCAACACTTCCTGGTCCTGGTCCGATTAACGACAAGTCATCGTACTCATTAGTAATTCTCTCTCGCAATAAATTCTCTCTGTCATCCGCCACTGCATCATCAATTTCCAAAAGTCCATTGCATGCTCTGGCGGTTGGTATTTTCCAGATCAACACTGCCGTTGCAACCTTCCGTCGAATGACGCCTCTGAGTACTCACCGTCCCAAGGAATAATGGTGCTTCAAATGGAATTGTCATTGGCAGACGCAATATAAGTTATCACATACTCCAATTCTGCCATGCTTAATTAAGCGAATCTTATTGCCGTTCCAATGCTTTGGTAAATGGGAATATTTTGTTTTGAAAAGGGACAAATTGATTGAGGAAGGGGGTTTTATTTTTTACAAAAAAAAATTTTAATGTTTTAATTATTTTGATATTTATCAAAATATTTTTTGACAAAAAAGTAAATTGAAAATCATAAATTGTTTTTTAAAATTGTAATTGAAATGTCATAATCTAATGCTGACGTGATATATAAATATGATGATGTATCATTAACTAGACTGTTATGTGTCAGATTTAACAACTGTTTAATAGAAAATGGTGAAAAAAGTTGACAGAGGAAATGGAGAAGGTGGATTTAAATTTAAAAAAAAAAAAACTTCGTGAATGAAATCTTTAGAAAGTATAAAAATGATGGATAAAATCATGTTTTTTGCCAAAGGAAAATTATGGCCTTCAAAATATTTTAAACGATAAAAAAAAAAGGGGGAATTTCTCCTCAATTTGGTCACTCTAGGGTTAACAAAAAATATGATAATTTTTTATAAAATGATACCAAACTACTAAAATATGTTTGATGAATATTTTTTAAAAAATATCTTTTTTCAAAATCACAATACGTTGACGATAATATAATTTGAGTAGTTAGATGTTTAAAATTAAAAATTATCTAATTGTATTTAAATTTCAACTATGAGTATATAATGTTAAAAATTTGAGTAATTGATGCATAAAACTGAAAATTTTTGTCTAAGTACTAAAAATTTAAGTTTATTTTTACTTAAATTTTGAATATTAGTACATAATTTTAAAATTTTGAATAGTTGGTGTTTAAAACTAAAAATTTGAGTAAAAAATACTAAAATATTGAACCTACTTTTATTCAAAATTTGAGTATTTATACATAATTTTAAAAATTTAAATAATTATGTGCTTAAAACAAAAAATTTAATATAAGTATTAAAAATTTGAGTTTACTTCTACTCAAATTTTGAGTATTTGTATATAATTTTAAAAATTTGAGTAGTTAGGTGTTTAAAATTAAAAATTTGACTAAAAATACTAAAAATTTAAGTCTATTACTATTTAAATATTAAGTATTTATATATAATTTTAAAAATTTGAGTAGTTAAGTACTCAAAATCAAAATTTGAGTAAAAATATTAAAAATTTAAGTCTACAATTACTTAAATTTTAAGTATTTATATATAATTTAAAAAATTTGAGTAGAAATATTAAAAATTTGAGTTTACTTCTACTTAAATTTTGAGTATTTGTACATAATTTTAAAATTTTAAATAGTTAAATAATTAAAACTAAAAATTTGAGTAAGAATACTAAAAATTTGAGTAGAAATATTAAAAAAAAAATTTTTTTGAAAATCCGTATAATCAAAAATTTTTTATTTTATATCCAAAAGAAATCCTACATGCATGTTTATATTATTTAATGAAAATATTAATATACCAAAATATTTTAAATCTACTTAAAACACACAATAAATTTGAGGAAAAAAAAAAATAGCAACGGTAACACACATTCATCCAAAAAGAAAAAAAAGATTTCGCCGCAACTCAAAACAAAAAAAAGTAATTGTTACACACTTTAAGAAGGGCAAAAGAAAACTCCAACAAAAAAAGGATGGGCGAAAAAAATGCTGCACGTTAAAGATGGGGAGCAAAAAAAAAAGAAAATTAAAAAAAAAAAAAAAAGTAGACAAATTTAACAACCGGTTGCCCACTGCAATATTTAATATTGAGTCGTTTTTACTCACAAGATAAAGTGAGTTTAAATAAATTTTGCTTATGGTATCAATATTACATAGAACTCATTCTGTGCAGCGTGCGAATGACTTCAGCAAGACCCCCTGGAAACAAGCCCATGGCATTGAACCCATAGAAAAGGGCAGAAAGAAAGAGCCCACTCGATGGGCCTCTCGAGCCCATTGGTTCCTCTTATCCACAAACCCATGGACTTGCTCCATCACCCAAAACAGGCTCTAAATTAGCAAAGCCGGGTACAGCTAAACCATGAACAAATAGATAAGCATGCAGTCTCTACTGAAATAAACAGAGAATCAGTTCAACTCTCCAAACATATTAAACGAATGTGTCTCATAATGTATTGATTAACTATCCATTGTATGAAAATATATTAAAAGCTGTAATCATAAATAACATATATATTTATATATAAGACTGTATGTCTCCTTAAAACCAAGAAGCTGAATATGTGCTGCTGGTTGCTCAATTGTTGAGGAGGACAACTTCGTCCTCAAAGATTTTTGCTGGAAACTTAAAAAGTAATGAATGAATACGCTGGAAATGCCAACACCGAGCATGAGAGTTTGTTGAGATGATAAAGAAGAAAAAGCAGCCACGCCATCCTCCCAACAGGCTATTGGTGTGATTCTGGCTTTGAATTTCCATTGCCGTTTTGTGGTTGAGGCTGTGGCTGTGGCTGTGACTGCTGTTGTTGCAATTGATGAATGTTCATTTGGGCAGGAGATTGGTGCTGCTGCAATTGATGTAAGTTGAGGTGAGAAGGCTGCGGCTGCTGCAGCTGGAACATGGAATGCTGTTGCTGAACCATTCCCTTGGATGGGTCGGAATCCCCACCGAGCTCTGCAGTAGCAATCTTCAATCTGCGGACCTCAGCATTTAATGCCTCGTTTAGAGCTGTAAAATTCAACCCAATCAAATATAAGTCAAGTATGTTGCATTTCTGGAAAATACTAAAGGAAATGAGCAAAAACCCCATCCCAAAAATCTTGGGCCCTAGTTTTGCTAACAGAAGTACATATAAGAACTGAGCAAAAATCCAAACTGCCCCACCAGTGGTTGCCGTAGTAATTCATTTGTGGCAGTATGCAAAGTTGCAAACACATCAAGCTGTTGAATGTCCAAGGTTCCAAGTCACCAAGTGCTTTACCAGGATAAACATATGTCACGTGTCTATTTCCAAGAACACTATTATCCAATACATATCAGAGTGTTTGGGAATTTTGTTTTGTATCTGTGTGCATGCTTGTGTGGCCGCTTAAAGCTTTTGGCTACCTGAGACTACATGAAGGCTATCATGTTCTTTCCTGAAAACGTCCTTCCCAGGAAAGACAATCCGAATTACAGCAAGTTAATCAACCAAAGTTTATGGGTATAGCAGAAGTTTCCGTTTCAAGGACTAAATGGAAATAAAAGTTAATTATTTTGTACAAATTCTACCAATGTGGACAGAGTTGAATGACAAATATTGCCAATCAATCAACCATGGCGGAAGGAGAAAATCACATCTTACATTTCCCAACTGATAGCCAAAATTTGGCACAGAAATCCACATCATAACCCAAAAACCTGAAATATACTAATCTACTTGGAACATGCAAGACGACAGAAATTTCATCCACTGAAATAGGTTAATTTTTAAACTCCTAGATCAACCAAAATTGATTGGCACATTTAAATACTAGATACGTTTTCTGAGTAAGCATCGTGCAACATGGATATCAAGTAAGGAAATGGTGGACTTAAATTAGTAGACATTCCACATTAAGAGCTCCTTAATGTAAGAATGGAATGGCGCAGGCCCATATTTCAATAGGATGACCCTTCAATGCATTAGCAAGTATATAAACGTAAAGAACTTGATGGCTGACCACACAAGACAGGAACAATAGGTTAGCCTGCGACAGAAAATCGGTTGCAGTGACACCCCAACTATATAAACAGAAAAAATTTGACAAATGATAATCCAAAACAGGAACATTAGGCTTGCCCTAGACAGAAAATAACTCTAATACTCCAGTACGATGACTGAGAAGTGCAGCTCTTTATAAACTTATCCCCTGATAAGAAGTATGCCTTTGTTTCAATGTACATGCAGACACATGCTCGTGAGAATGGATTAAGCACAAATTATCATGTACACCCATGTGAAAACATATTGCCAAACAACTGAATGCCAATGACCAATTTCGTGTTCAAAAGAAAAAAGACATTGACTATGGTGTCATCAATAGATATAAATGTAAAGGGCCACATTTTAAGATCAAAAAGGGAGGAACAAGAATCATACCGTCTCGTAGTTGTGCCTGTTGCTCCATGGCTTGGAGACGAAACTTCAGTTCATTATTCTGGTTAGTAAGACCAACAGAGTCTCTCTGCATGTAACCAATATATTTAGGAAAGGGATGAAAAAAGGAAAAAACAAAACAATACTTCAGCAATACAAAATTCTACCTGTAAGAGAGTAAGCTGCGCAGACAATGTCGTAGCTTCTGTCTGCAGCGTTTGAACCTTGTGCTCCAGTTCTGAAATATATCTCATTTTCCTTTCTTTGGAACGAGCAGCAGATTGCCGATTAGCCAAAATCCTAAAACATGCTAACCAGTAAGGAAAATGACCACATCCAGACTATGCAATTAAATTGATTAAATGTAAGGTATAGCAGCAGAGTAAAAACTCTACCTTTTAGCACGCTTTGGGTCTGTTAAAGCAATCTCAGAAAGTTTCTCATTTTCCATAATTTTCTTCAATTCAGTACCGCTAAACTCACCATTTCCAAATTCCAAGCTAAAGGTATTCCCATCAATTGAGTTGCTAGGTGATAGTTGACCTGGGCGACTTCCTGGAGAAGGCGGCAGCTTGGGAGACTCATCATTGAAATTTAGCTTGCCCATGAAGCTATCCATAGAAACACTTCTGTAGTGTCTGCTGGTTGATGCAATGTCACCCCCAGCAGTCCGTTTGATCCCTTCCCTTTTCTCTGTTAAAGAGCTCAAACCTGCCCTTGGCAAGCTACTACCACTTTCATTCACACTACTTTCTGCCTCATTATCACTGCTGTCACCTCCATTTGTTTTTGTTCCACTGGCTCTACTATCCATATCCTCACGATTTTCAGTACCATTCTTGTCATCAGTCCCCGAGGAGTTCAATGCATCAATATTGTCGAAATTCATATAAGTTGAAACAAAATCATCAACAACCTCTCCTTCAGATTTTCTCTCACCCATCCCCTCTGCATTGCTATCAGTACCTTTATCTAATTCCCTTTTCACCAACTGAACTGAATTAGCTGCTCTTGGAGTCTCTCTTCCAGACACTGACCCCTGAAAACTACCTGGACCGGTCAACGGAATAAGAGGAGGCGAAGACTGCATGACATTAGCAAACCCAAAAGGAATGTCACTGTTGGACCTTCTATGAGCTTTGCGTGGAGGCAAACTCTCACCAGCACGCAAATTATTGCCTCTGTTAAAAGGCGAAGGTGGCAACATTGAAGGAGAACCAGCATCCCGATCCTCCATGGACACATCCAGTGACACCAGGTCCGAAGCAGACCCCGAAGCAGATTGACGGAAAGTTGCCGGGCTCAACGGGGGCAACGAGTCAAGAGAGAAAAACGATGATGGTTGTGACAAAGATCGCGAATGGGTGGGTGGTCCCGGGCTGAAATTCTGAAATCCCATTTGCTGAATCGCCGGCCTAGACACTGGGATCTGGGAATACGGTGAAATAGGAGGGATCTGGTTAGGGTGTGAGGGCGGTATCCCCACTCTTTTCCCACTATCACCACCAAAATTCTGAGAAAAAGGTACAAAATGCCTTGCACGCATTTGGGTCTGGTTCAGCTGGGCCATATCAAGTTGGTTCATTGATGGAAACCCTTGTTTTGGTCCTGAAGAAGATGATTGAGTTGCTCCAAACGAAGATTGAACCCTTTGAATCACATCACCATTAGCAGCCTCAGTATCACCCATATTTCTCTACTAAAGCAAATTCAAAAAGCTAATTAAATACTACAAAACAACCCCAACTCAAAACAACAACCTCAAACAAAAGCTCAAATCCAGTTCAGTTTTCGCCAATCAGTAGTAGTCGACCAAGTCAAACCCCCAAAAAAAAAATTCTACAACCACCAAACCAAATATTGAAAAATAAACAGAGCAAGAAAAAATCACGCAAAAGCATTAAAAGGAACGGCCAAACAAAACAACGAATTTCAAAAAATAATAATATAATCTACCTTGTTAACTACTCCGATAATTTCGAGCAAATCGCCGCCCAACCCAGCAGAATCCTAGCTAGCCCGAAGCTAATTTTCTAATAATTATGATTTTTTTATATATATAATTTAATTCGTGACGGAAATGGCGAAGAAGAACACACATAATCAGTAATCACTCACTCTCTTTCTCTCTCTACAATTTTTTATTTTTTTTTTACATTTCTCTCTTTCTCTCTCTACCAGTCTCTGCAGTTTGTAATACAAACAACGACGAGGACGACGATGACTACGACACGGATTTCATGACATGAGAGGAGAGAGAGAGTGGGAGGGCGTGACTGTGGACGGACGCGTGAATTTAATTAACAAAAATACATTAACAATGATAATGTCATTTGAATTTCAGGTGGATTTCAATTTCATTCCGACTTCATTTCGCGTCGTCCCACCATCTCCGCAGCATATTTAGCAAAAAAAAATTTGGAAATTTTTTTTTTATTTTTTTAAATCTAAACTAATTGATTTGATAAAGTATGACAGTTAGAGTAAGACAGTTTGAGAATTAAAAATTTAAATTCTCAACCTCATATTTATTGACGTATTATCAATAATATTTGACTTAAAAATTCACGGTTGAAATTTCAAAAACTTTAAAAAATTATTTTATTTTAACCTTTTTATTTTTTTCAGATTCGCGTTTCTGATTTCTCACCGACCTTTTTCTTTTCCTTTTCCTTTTCTTTCCTTCTTTCTAATTAATGCTCCTAATTACGACGTAATTGCATCTTTGACGCGCTTCCTTCTCCGTGAAGGTCAAACATCCCCACTCTTTGTTTACTATTTTTAAATTTTTGGGCTTCTACTTTATTTTTGCAGTACCGGCACCGGCCGGACGAATACACGAGTTCCTTGAAAATTGAAATACAAGAAGCCAAATGCCTTTTTCATTTGTTCTTTTTACGAATTTATTGGCTATAGTTATTATTGCTTTTTAATTATTCTTATTTTAATTACATTGATTAATAAGTCATTAATTATATAATAAGAATAATTTTATTCTCATAAATTTTATATTTTTTAAATTAAAACTCAAAATTTTAAGATAAAAATTCACATTTTTTTACTGTATCGTGAAGAAATCATTACTTTTATAATGCTTTTCCAAATCGCAAGGTATTTTGTGCTACACGTACCGTGCCCGAAAGTGGGGCTATACAGTGCCAAAATCTGGATATATATGCATTTAATCCATTTCCATGCTATATTTTGTATAAGAAAAATCTTGGTGGTTTATTTTAGATAATTTTAAAATAATAATAAAATAATATTTATTGTTATATTATTAAATTTATAAAAATAAAATAAATTATTAAATATTATTAAATAAAATTATATTACTTTTTATTATTATTTGTTTGAAATCATATAATATTACTATGTTTTATATATTTTCTTAACCTACCTAATCCACGAATCTAGCATTGTATATTTTTATTTCCCTGTTTGAATATTTATTGTCCCAATTACCGGAATTATCATCTGAACTTGGAATGCCAGTGGTTTTATTGATATTATTTTTTACGCTGGGGGTGGAAGGACAAGTAAATGATAACATAATTGAGTATTTAAAGATAAAAACTAAAAAAACTTTATAGAGTGTCTTTAATCAATTGTGCTAGAACTGAAGACATAGCAATGGTTTTATTCTACTGATAAGGAATATCCCCTTGAATATATTTTTCCTTGAACCTTTTTTCCTCTTTGGGAAAAAAAAAAAAAAAAGTAGTTTTCTTGACTCCAAGAAGAAGAAAGCACCGTGGTCTTTGAAACCCATTTAAATGACAAGTGGGTTGTCTAAATTCTCCTTCACATGCGATCATTGATATTCAATTCTCCACAATTACTTGCGACAAATGTTCCACAAGTAAAGATAAATTTGATTGAGGTTCTATAATATCGTTGGAGGAGACCATTTGGCTTTTTGCAATTGAGTATTCCTCAAGTTTTTTGGCATCAATAATTGGTTTGAATTTTGTACTTGTAGACAAGCTCTAGCAGCTTATCTTCTTAGCTCTTCTTAAATTAAAAGTTTAAAACTATGAGTTGTAAGTTTGTAACAATGAGTGGACGTATCCACTACGATGGATCTTTTCGATTTGTTCTTGAATTTAATTATGCAATTTTTTTTTTTAATTAATTGAATCTAAAATTTAAATTTAAGACATTCAATTCCCCAATATCTAAATACACAATTACAATGCGATAAAAAAATATACATATAAACATATATTCTAATTAACATAATTATATGTAACGATAAATAGGTTAATGACACATTTTCCTTAGAAAAAAAAAAGATCTTTTACTAAAAATATCACCAAGTAACTTATTGGCCCTATTGTTATGTTTGATTTATATGGATGGATTTTGTTAGCCTCCTAACTTCCTTACCATGGGAGTGCAAGCTTTTAGTCCCGTGAAGGATGTCGCAGCACAAAAGGAGGGCAAATGGACTAGTAGAACATTTATTTTTATTTAGGTTATTTTTTATTAACTTCCATGAAAATCGCTCTTTAAATTACATACAGATGTAACAATCTTCCATAGCTGGCACCTATAGAAGAAAAAAACCTAGAGCAATGAGTCCTCGTCACGCCTCTGTGATCCAAATGTATCCCATCTTACTATTTCAGTTAGAATAATTGCAAAATGTGCTCTGTCAATCTCAATTTTCGGTTGATGAATGATGATCGTACATATAATTTTCTTCAAATTTGCATTGGCTGCCAGCAGGCCATGGTTCTGATGTGGACCCTAAGTTATGGGCTTGTGGGCCCATCATTGACTCGGACTGCCATCAAGTTCATTTTCCATTGACTCCTGTAGCTAGAATAACTGCTCCTATAGCATTTCCTGGTCGAATAAAGTTTATTCGAAATATAAAAAAAGTACACCATAAATATACAATAATATAATTTATTAAATTATAAAATAAATAAATCAATAAATATCGTTAACTAGATTATATATTGTGTCTTCTCACATCACTCTCAGTTGTGCACTCCAAACTCATTTTGTTGTACGTGACCTCAACAGGTCCTCATTAATGGTTATATTGAGTCCAGCAAAAACCAATGAGCAAAGACAAAAGCTGGTATTTGCGTATAACGGCACCAGATGTAAACGCACAAGAGCTAATTTTGCGAGCAATGTTTATGGCCATGGGCTTGGAATCGTCTAACCACACCAATCCCCAAAGGAGAAGGAAAAAAAAAAACCCCCACGAATGAGCTCCCATCACACCTTTTGCTTGGGTCGTTGCTATCCAACGTGGATTGGCGTTGCCTACTAAGAGCATGTTCCCTCAATTGAGAAACAGTATTCAAATCAATAAATTCTATGTAAAATACTTGTTAAGATTTTTTAAATATGATTAATAGTAAAATTAAAGTTATATGTATTATTAGATGATTAAATTTAAAAAAAATAAATTTTTAAATATCTTTAAATAAACTGTATAAATATATGACACTACTAAAATTAAATTTTGTTATGCAGACATATTTTTATTAACAAATGAAGTGACAATAATTTGGAAAAATGATTTTTAAATTTTATGCAAACAACGTGGCAATAGCACGAATTTGATTCAAATATTGAAAAAGAGAAACAAATTAGCTGAAATCCGACAACTGGCGTTGGTTAGACCGGTCGGACTGTTCTTTAGAACCATGAAAAATTTTGGGTCCAGTCCCGTTCCGTTCAAAACGGAATCCAGGAGGATACATTTGGCAGAACTAGGCTTTGCACTAAGGGGAAAGAGACGTCCTATGATTCGCAGAGTTAACCTGGGCGTCTTGTTTTAAAAAGGCTCCTAATACCTAGTGATTTATAGTTACTCCTTTTCCCTCAATTCTTTTCAGAAGTTGATTAGATAATAAGATTTTAGTTAGAAAGTAAATAAAAAATATAAAAAATAATATAGTAATAATGATATTATAATTAATAAAAAGTAATAATTAAAAAGTTATAAGAAAAAAATAAATAGTAATTTATAAAAAAATAAAAAATAATTATTTAAATTAATAAATAAAATAAAAAATAAATAAATAAAATATTTTTAAAAAAATTTTTTCTTTCTTTTCTTTTAAAAATTTTCCAATGTTTGCTTCCTTTTCCCTTTTTGTTTTTTTGGCACATGTTTGCCTCCTTTTCACGAATACTGTTGCCCTTTAAAAACCATTAGTCAAACAAGAAACCCAAAAAGTCAAAAGAAGTTTTACCAGAAGAAATGGGTAAAATATGATGGAACCGGTAAGCATTACCGCCCTTACTTTTTACAAAAGCTTGTCGGTAATATAAAAAAGTATATCGTAAAAAGAAAAAGTTATGTAAGTATATAATATTAAGTATAAAATTAATATATAAGATTTATATTATTAAATTATAAAAAATATATTAAATTTTAAAAAATAAATAAATTATTAAATTAATTATATATTTTTTACATGTTATAAATTATATATCTATTAATTGAAGAGAAAGATTAATAAAAGGTGAGATTTAAATCTCAACTTCTTATTTAAGTATAATGTAAGGTAATCAATTTATTAGTTGGCCTAAATCAAACTTTATCCATAATTTAACAAGATAAGATGGAGGCAAACAATGAACATATACATCGTAATAATTGATCACTATATTAATTTTCTTAACAATTATTTTTTTATGAAATAACAATTTAACCCATTTTTTTATTCTTTAAACAAGTTATATATAACTTTGAAAGATTCACACTCCAAGCGTTATATTGGTTCAAAATTAGCAGTTCCCTTGGAAAAAGGCAACATAATATTTTTCGGAATTAATTCCAACGGATTGAGTGCAATTTTGCTTAAAAGACTATTTGGATACAATTATTAAAATATATAATAAACACACAATTTATTTAGCAAAATTTAATTATATATTTTTTAAATTTAATATATATATTATGATTCTAATAATTTAAATTACCACATTTTTACTAAATTTTTTATAACAGAAATCTGCAGCATGCTTGAGATATGCTTGATATGTTTATTATTTTTTTTTTTTGCCAGAAGGTTGATATGTATGTATATATATATATATATGATATTGTTACAGGTGGCTCTGTAGAGCCCACTGATAACGTACCCCACGTTGACCGTAACAAATGGGCCCAACAAGGGCACGCGCTGAATGCTGCTGCTGATGCTCTTCGGGAACACGTGGCAACTCTGTAGCGCCCCAAAGAAAATGACCGATCATATCCACTCTCGTTGAAGCACTTGTCAATCATCAATGCGAAAAGACCAATCACCACCCCTCGACCCACAAAAGTTTGTGCATTATTCAAACCCAATTAATGCACCGGATCTTTTATTAATCGTAGTAGGCGCAAATATTTTTATATTATTATTTTATATTAAAAAGTTTCTTTATTTTATTTATTATTATTATTTTTTTACATAAAGATTAATTTTACCCCAAATTTAAGGATGTTTATTGATTTTTATTTATAACTTTTTTTTTTTGTGAAAATCGGTATAAAAAATTTTATCCGTCGCATAATTATACTCAACCGTTAATTTTTTTATCAATTATGCTAACGTAGTAACTGACGGAGGGCCACATCAGCGAAATTGATAACGTGGCAGATGCCACGTCAGCAAAATTGATGACGTGGACTCTGCCACGTCAGCACGATGATGACGTGACATGTGTCTCGTCATCTCAGTTGATAACATAACATTTTTTATTTTTTAATTTTTTAAAAAATTAAAATATGTTAATATTTAATTAAAAATGAACTCAATTTATTCTTTTAATAAAAAAATTCAATTTAATGAAAAGTTAAAATAGGAACTTAATATAAAATTAATTTTATCAAATAAAATCGAAACCTTTTAAATAAAAATTTTTCTAAAATTAATTTTACTTAATAAAATTAAAATCTGTCAAATCTAAAACCCTTCTGAAGACAACTATTTTTATTTTAAATTTTTCACTAAATTGAGTAATTTTTTTGTTAGAAAATTAACTTAAATTCATTTTTTATTAAATATTAATATATTTTAATTTTTTTTTAGATTTTTGAAAAATAAAAAATGTCACGTCATCAACTTGAAATGACGTGGCACATGCCACGTCATTACTGTGCTGACGTGGCACTCTGTCAATTGCCACGTCAGCATATTTTACGGAAAAATTAACGGTTGGGTATAATCGTGCAACGGAAAAAATTTTTTGTATCGATTTTTACAAAAAAAATGTTATGAATAAAAATCAATAAATGGCCTTAGGTTTTGGTAAAATTAACCTTTATGTTTTTTTTATTTTTTTCGGGGGTTTTCAAAAAGAATCGAAACATATAAATATAAGAAAGTAGAGGGAAGGAGTGTTTAATGGGCCAAGATTACGATCCACAACTCAATGTTGGGCAATCTCAAAGAAAATACTCGTTTCAGGGTGGACTGATCCTGGATAGCATTTCCTTCTCCGCCCATACTCGCTGGTTGCTTGGTGGAGATAGCGAGATGTTCCTGAGCCAGCTAGATCGGCACCACAGCAAAATGAAACTGCATCACATGGATTTCTTGAGGCTGGGCGTTCTCCTTGGGCAGACACAGTAATGCATACACATTTTGATCTTTGTTCCACAAGAAAGTGGCACACATGGAACATACTTTCCACGCAGAGACAGAAAACGCGAGGACTGATGAATATAATAGGCTATCGAATCGTATCCAGCCTGCTATGATCATATGGCAGTGCTGCTAATGATACTGAGTACGATTGTTGGATTGGGTAGAAAAAAGGATAACATTGCTAGTTCAAAGTGATGCCTTGGTTATGGAGGAAATGAGTAAAAGATGCCAAAGACTCTCAATATTATATCAACTAGTTATTAATTTTGTTAGCTAAAAGTGTGATATAGAGTTCGAGTCTCGCTACACTCTTTTCCTCCCCATTTCTCTTTGTATGCATTTAACCCTCCTTCAAAAGTACTAAAAAAAAAAAAAAACAAAGTAAAAGATGCGAAATTGAAGTTGTTAAAAGGCGTTTCAAACTGGAAATAGGCAGAAAGAATCGCTTCTAAAACAGAATCACTATACAGGTGTAAATTTGTAATGCTTACGCAAACCAGGACAGGATACGGGCAAGCACCGAATGACCATGACAAGCTGCTGCTTATTAGCCTTCAATTTTTTTGTTTTTTTTCCGGGAATTCAATGCATGCATTAAATTCCATCCATTGGCCAAAATAGATATTTTTGGATGCTTGGGTTAGACAATATCACAAAACTAATTACCGTTCTGAATAGGAATCAGCAAAAAGACCCGGAAGACTTCTCCCACATTGTATTTGGCTGCCTTCACATTTCTTCACAAGAAAATTGTAAATCAACTCAAAGATATAGAGAACAGAAAAGAGGAGAAACTGAACACTACGCAATGCTGCAGATGCCCTAGGGCCAAAGATTGCCAGTGCACAGTATTACGATTCCACGGCATGGCCATCTGAGCCTGCAGACATCAGAAGAATCCCATAGATTACAAAATCCCCTTCAATGGGACACATGTACTAAACCTGATTACAACAGCATGAGACCAACTAAAGGATCACAGATGGACAAGCTCCATGTTTTCCTACAATGCAGTTTAGCCATAATCGAAAAATAGGACATAAGAAGAATTCAAGACCTGGGGAAAGCTCAACAAAAGCAAGCATCTATTTTATGGTGATATAGCAATTTGTCCCATGTCTAGCCCAATAATCCTTGAGATCAACTGGGATCGACAGATCATGACCTTCTGCTGCCAGCCGACTGAGTAATTTTGTGAAGACACTGCCACTCATCTTTCGGCCGCCTACTCGGGCATGACGTTTATTTGGCATCTGTGGAAGCGGATATGATGAGATGGTGGTGGTGCAACATGAAGATTGCCAGCCACCGTTACCCCATTTATAGCACTGATGGGGAAGTCCAGTGCATGAGCAAACAGGCACTGGCATGGAGGACTGATCAAAGTTGACCAAGTTCAAGCCCACTTCCTGACTATCCCACTCAACTTTGATCTTCTTCCCACTAGAAGAACCTTGTCTGTTCAAGTCCTCGGCCATTTTACTCCCTTTCTTTGGGGACTTTGTTGTCTTCAGCGATGCTGCTTTATTCTCCTTTGATCGCTTCGTCTGTCGTGATTTGACAGTTACAGCAGTAACAGTTGTTAAAGGGTAGGCATCGGTGATGTGCATTTCTCCATTGTTAAGAGCTTCTGCCATGTCATTTGACGGGTATACATTGTGGGAAATGCGTTTCGGTCCACGCTGACTTCCACCACCCAAAGGGAAGTTCATTGCATTTTCTCTGTATTGAATTGCTGCTAGGGCATTATCTCGCTCCATTAAGGCTTTATCCCGCTCGGCAAGGGCTTTGTCTCGCTGCTGGATTGCCTCATCCCTTTCAGCTACAGCTTCCTTTTTCTCAGCTAGTGCTAAATTTCGTTCTTGCATGGCAGCATCCCTCTCAGCAAGGATGGCCATAATCTTCTTATTCATTACTAATGCATTGGTTTGTTCCTTAACTTGATGCTGGGGCATCATACTCCACTGCAAATCATATTAGGTTAGATTGCTACATGATTGTATAAAAATCGACAATAATCTCAAATGATCTAAAGAGAGTTGTTTCTTACTGGAGAATGCGCTGCCTTATAGTAGTCCATCTTATATCTCCCATTTTGATGTTGCCCACTATCATCCATCTGATAACGTTCACGTTGCTATGAGTGAAGTAGGAATAGATCCACACAACTTATTATAACTTCAACTGATAAACATCCGCCCCATTAACAAATTTTCCAAAACAGGGCATGCCATTCTGCTATCACAAAAAGCAAAAGGGGAAACAAAGAAAAAAAAAAAACCCCACACGCCACACTTCAGGTCCTTTGTACTAAGCCAAAGAAGAGAAGATTCCAGCAATCTAGAGAAACAAGAAATGATATTGCTAAATGAGTAGAAGAAGATAAATACAGAGGCATATAAAATGAAAATTTAACCAACAAGGACTTGGTAATTGTAAATCCAAGATAAAATTGATGCCAAGATTCAAAATTGAATCCAGCCAAGACTCTTTGTACATGAATTCTACCTTCTATAAGCCTAACCAACCATGAGAGTAAACCATGTAGCCGGATAAAAAAAGGAGTTATGCAAGCAGCAGAAGAAGGTCTAGAAAAAAAAAAAAGGGCACCTCAAAGCAGGGAAATTCCTAACCGCAGGTCTAGAAAAAGGTCAGATGTGCACAACCATACTATGTTTTTACAAAGAAGCTGCTTCCGCGACTCAGAGTAGTGACCTCCAAGTCGCAATAGAGCAACCTCACCGTTACAATCAGACTCTCCCTTCTATCTCCCCTCTTTAATTAACGTAGTTAAGAAAAAAGCAAGACTCCGTTAGTGTACGATTAGCTAATAAGCACACATTATGAACATACACTGCAAGTAAATACCCAATCCTAAAATAAGCAGGGTAAATATTACAGCAATCTCAGCCAACACTTGACCAGATTCTACTAATCAGAAAGAAATTCAATATCCACGCAGGAGAAAAAAAAATCCAAAATTAACCAAAAAAAATCCCGATCGGTAAACCTAGCAAATACAACACAATTTAGTACTAACCTAAGTAACAATCAACGGATTCAAACCAGTCAAATTAAAAAACAAAAAAAAAAAAAAAAGCTTTTTCCGGCGAAAAGAGCTATACAAGCAACAGACAAGGCAAACTTAAGGGGAAAAAAAAAAAGAAAAAAAGAACAGTTTGGCTTTCAGAAAAGCTAGGGTTTTTTGAGAGAACAGAACATGTAATCCGAAAATGTGTGGAAAATAGAAAGTGTAAAGAGATCGAAAGAGAAATAGAGAAATCCAAGAAAAGACCGAGCTCACCGATTGCTGTTAAATAAGAAGCGACGCGGATTTGAAGAAGGAAAGGCAGAAGCTGCTTTAGATTTTCTCGATTAACGAACAGCCGATAGAGAGAGAAAGGGCGAGGAGGGAGAGAGAAGATGGTGGGTGGATCGTTAATGATGATCCGATATACCACTCGGGTGTTTTTTTTGTTTTTTGTTTTTGGCTTTCTCTCACTTCGAAAACGCTCCGTTTTTGTAATCTCTCGTCATCTCCTCGCTTTTTTTTTTTTATTTTTTATTCGAGACTGTCCAGTATTCAGTCCAATAAATTTGACTAATCTAAACTGATTCGAGTAAAATTTTAAAGGGTGGACATCTCATTGCTTCTTTTGTAGTGGATTGAATCACTCATTTATTATGTTTAATTAAAACGATGTCATTCTAGGATAGAGAGAGAGGCGTTTTTCTTTGGAAAAAAAGCTTTGAGCAATTAAATCTTGAATTAGATACTAAAATGAGCAATTGAAACCTTTTAATTTGATTAAGATTCCGAGTTCTTATGGAATTCCGAATAAATTTACTCAAGTTGATTTGCTGAAACCCAATATAAAAAAAAAACTCGATCTTGTCTCTTGCACATTTTTTTTTGTCCAAATATCTAGTATAAAGTTTGGTCAAAATGTTTACCATACGTTGTAAGGCTGCTAAACTTACAATATTTTGATGTTATGACCACTAATCTTAAGAAATAGATGGAGCTGTGGTATGACTTAAGGTCTAACGAAATTTTAAATAGTAATAGAAACAGGTAGGAACAAAGTCTAAATCAATTAGTGGTTAGTTGATTGTACGGAATGTCACAAACTTCTAATTCAAACGGTATAAATAGTATGTCAGTAAACGTGAGGTCGGGGGTTAAACTTTCGATATTTTTGATAGTTTCCATTCCTCTCCATTAATTGGTTTAAATTTATAAAAGCTCAAAAAAAAATTATATGCAGTCAAATTTCCAATTTAATTCTCGACTACTTGGATTTCACTCGTTTGAAATCGAAGCCTCTGATTGAGAACACGTGATCTAAATCATCCGCTTAATCAAATATTTCCAAGTCTCAAGTAAATTGGTTCTAATAAACGTAACACTGCGCTTGTTTGTCTTCCCGACGAACACATTAGTGTAAGAAGACTGAAGATTTACAGATTCTACGACCTTGCAATTACACAATACTTCTTTTATTTTGGTAAAAAAAAAGAAAAAATGGTTTTTACAGTCTTTGATTCCTTCGATTTCATGGTTTTTACAGTCTCCCCGGCCAAAGAAAGGAGAGGAAAAGAGTGGCTAGAATAATAAATGGGCGCCCCAAACTCTTAACAAGAAGGCCCAAAAGAAAACCCAGTCCAAATACAATGGCCACGCGTTCCGCGAAAACTAGCCGTTAAAATTTGAAATCCGCGCAATATTTACTTTGACCTTGAGACTTTTTGTTAATTTCCTAAAATGTCTCCTTTTTGACCGAGTCGTCCTCATCAGCGTCCATTCTCAAAACATCACACAATCTAAGCCGTCCATTCGCTCATCTCCCAAAATCCCCCCACCGCTTCAGCAATTTCCTTTCCTATAAATGCCCGCATAAACACACTATAAAGAGCCAAAAAAAACAACAGAAAGAGAGTGAGAGAGAGAGGGCGAGAGAACTCTTTTTTTTTTTTTTTTTTTCTCTAGTTCTAGTTTCCGGTTTTTTTTTTCTTTCCTTTCCTGAAAATTCTTGAGGGTTTTTTTTTTTTTAATCTTTAAATTTGTTTCCAAATTTTGTTTGTTTTTTTTCTCCGTTGCTACACTTTCTTGAATCAACATTCGTTCTGATTTCATCTCCGAATATCAAAGAGCGTTGCTTTAGACCCATGGGAAAATCCAGTTGGAATTTGCTCTCTCTTCCTCTATCTCCTTCAGTTAATGCGCTTCAATGACGTCAAATCTGTGGATTACCTTCTCCAATTCCGCGTTCAGGGACGTCGATTTGTATATAAACCGATTGTACCAAAATTTTAAAGCCCCAGATGATTTTTTTTTCTCTGTTTTCTTTTAAATTATTTATTGTATCTTAAACTCTTAAATCTTGCTTTTTGTTCTTTTGTCTTGTGAGAGATTCCAAGTTTCTGCCGCGAAGTCCTGGCAAGCAACAGGTTGAAAGAATTTTCCGATGAAACCCAGAGAGTAGGTGGTGGGTCAAGCCAATAGGGATTCGTCGTCTAGCCCTCCATCGAAAACAATTCAAGAATCAACCCAAGATTAATTTCCAACCCTATCAATTGTACTGAATTTTGAACCCTAGATGATTTTTTTTTTTTCTGTTAAATTATTGAATCTTGGTTTTCGTTTGTTATTTTGTTTTTTTTTTGTTTTTCTTCTTGATTTTGTTGGCATTAAATGCTGAGAGATTCCAAGTTCCGGCGGCGGAATTGCATCAAGAACAACGATGAAGTCGAGAACCTATCAATTGTACTTAATTTTGAACCCTGAGATAAGTTTTTTCTTTGTCTGTGAAATTCTTTGATCTTGCTTTTGGTTTCTTCTTTTTTTTTTTGGTTCTTGTTTTTGTTTGCAGTTAATGCCGACAGATTTGAAGTTCATACAGCGGAACAACAATAAAATCGAGAAACTTCTGGCGAAGCACAGAGAAGCCCGCACGAACTCATCATCTAGGCCTCCGTTAAACACCAGACAAGAATCAACAGCAAGTTTGAATTTTAACCCCAGCAGGAGTCACCGCTCTTCATCAATATCTCTATCTGTTTTATACGATTCTAGTTAGAAAATTATCCACATCCTTTTTTCTAATTCTTGTTTCTGGTAATCTTTTCTTTTCTTAGATGGTTTCTTCTTTAAATTTCCTCTTTTTTTGTTTTGTTTTGTTTTGTTTTCACTGTTGCTACACTTTCTTGAATCAAGATTGCTTCTGATTTCATCTCCTAATATCAAAGATCGTTGCTGTAGACCCACGGAAAAATCAAGTTGGAATTTGTTCTCTCTCCCTCTGTCACTTTCAGATAACGCCCGTCAGTGACGTGAAATCTGCGAATTTCCTTCTTCAATTCCACATTCACCTAGTTTTTTCCAACCCCAGATGATTATTTTTTTTTCTTTTTTCCTTTAAATTCTTGTATCGTAAATTGTTGAATCTTGCTTTTCGTTCTTTTGCCTTGTTCTTCTTGTTTTTGTTGACATTCGAACGCTGAGAGATTCCAAGTTCCTGCGGCGGAGTCTTGGAAAGCACAAGGTTGAAATCAAGAATCTTGCGGTGAAACCCAAAGAGTCATTGGCGGACCAAGCCAGCAGGGACTCGTCATCTAGGCCTCCATTGAAAATAATTCAAGAATCAACCCAAGTTTAATTTCTAACTCTATCAATTGTACCCAATTTTTAACCCCCAGATTTTTTTTTTCTTTTTCTGTTAAATTATTGAATCATGATTTTCGTTTCTTTTTTCTGTTTTTCTTCTTTATTTTTTTGGCATGAGAGTGCTGTCAAATTCTGAGTCCCGGTGGCAGAATTGCATCAAGAACAACGATGAAGTCAATACTCTTCCAGTGAACCCCAGAGATTCGCTAGCGGGGTCAAGAAAGCGCGGGCTCGTCATCTGGCCTCCATTGAACACAATCCAAGAATCATCTCTACTTTAATTTCTAACCCTATTACTTGTACCTAATTTGGAACCCCCAGATGATTTTTTTTTTCGTTTTCTGTTAAACTCTTTAATCTTGCTTTTCTTTCTTTTTTTCCTTTTTGTTCTTGTTTTCGTTTGCAGTAGAATGCTGAGAGATCCGAAGTTCATACGGCAGAATTGCAGCAAGCACAACGATTAAATCAAGAAACTTCCAGTGAATCCTGGAGACTCTCTAGCGGTTCACGCCAGCACGGACTTATCATCTGAGCCCCCCTTGAACACGAGGCAAGAATGAACAGAAAGTTCGAATTCTATTCCTAAACGTGAACAGGACAGAATTGATAGAACCCCCACTAAGCCTAAACCAGAAGCTTTGGCTGCACTTTGCCTCTGTGCACTCCCGACAAGCACAGGGCTGTATCAAAGAATCGATTTGGCTGGGCCGACAATAATGAATCCATTGGTTTGGATCGATCACACTGTAAAGGTAATTCTTGTTTCTTTTGTTTTTTTTTTGAAAAAAATGACAACTTTCTTTTTGGCGTGTGTATTGTGTGTCTAAACTCAACTAATAATATTGTTGGTAATGAAGTCGTGCAAATGAGATAATCAATGTTTTTTTTTTTTTTTTTTGGATTTATTGAGTTGCTTATCCGTGTGCACCGTCTCAGTAATATGGAAAGGACTATCCATGGGTATAGAAGTTGCTTGAAGCAAGAAAGTGCCCAGATTATCACTTGGATTGGACAGCCAGAAAATTCGTTTCACATTTGACCATGTAAGCATGTGAAACAGTGGAACAGGTATGATTATTGAGAAGAAAATAGTTGATTATATCCATCATGCATTTCCATGAGTTAAGCAACTAATCAAGTTTCTAACATTTGTAGGAAACGCTTCCTACAATGAATGGTAGATCATTGCTTGTCTGGCTACAGTAGCTGCCCACGGTCAGGTGATTTGTAGGGTGTAGGTTGCCCTTAGCAAAAGGTACATGTTATAGTTTAGCTTTTACATACAGTTTCATAATGGGAAGTAGCTGCTTCTAAGTTAGGCAAGATGTCGTGTTTCAGGAAATGATGTCATGACATAGAAAATGGACGCCAGTATTTAATTCCCATATTCAAATTGCATTAAAATATCATGCTTTGGAATTATATTGGCACTAGATCATTCACATAATGGTGAGCATTATTTCCAAATGGATGGTTTTTCATCTTTTATCTAAGTGCAAAAAATTTCAACATGATAAATGTCTGGAGGCTTATATAGCATGTTCCCCTCTTCTTTCTATATGTATACAAGTAAAGCATAATACATTAACATCTTTGTCATCATATCTTAGTATCAATCTCAACATTTTACATTTAGTTTTCCAGCAATCTCTACTAATGGTAAAATATACATTAATAGATTGCAGTCATGAAAGTAGAAATTTTCATTGTCATAAGATACTGACAATCCAGGGATGTATTTGTGCAAGTATAACTTGTGATCCTTGTTGTATTTCCCATTGCTTTCTTAAATTTCCTTTTGCAGACAGGAAGTGGCAAGAGCTACACAATGCTAGGCGAGATTGATGAGTTACAAATCAAGTGCTGTCTGCATCATGGAATGATTCCACGCATATTTGAACTCGTTTGCACGAATCCAAGTTGTAACTTCCACACTTCTTCCCTTTTATTTCCTGAACTTGCCAAGTGTTTTTTTTTTTTTAATATTTATTTATGAACATATTAGGTTCTTATACATGTCTCATCTATCTAAGGACCACTGAAATTGTAAATTTTTTGAGCTCAGTTGCTTCTTCATCATTGCGTCACAGATTGTACATGTTTTACCTATGCCTTCTCCTTGCAGGAAGAGGAAAGCCTGAGGGATTGAAAACTAGCATACAATTGCAAGTGTCTTAAAGATTTACAATGAACAAATAGCATTTCTGCTTGATCCCTCATCGGCGTACTTGTAAGATGATTATTTTTCCAAGCAAAACAGTTTTGGAATATTTTAGGATATTTCTAATATATGTTTTGTTCTCTAATTGTAGGTTGTGGGAGGATGTCGAGAAGGGTGGTGTCTATGTGGAAACCTTTCAGAATTTGAAGTTCAAAGCATGCACAACATACTAAAACTCTCAACTCCGGTCACCTCGCTTTCTCTCTAATTCTCTCCCCCTATCACCTCTCCCACCTCTTAGCATTGCATACTTCAACGATGTGAAAATTTTCTATTGGCAGGGATCTTTAAATAGAAAAGTTGCTGCAACAAACATGAGCAGAGAGAGCAGTTGTTCACATGGTGTCTTTAAATGTGTGATTGAGAGCAAGTGAGACAAGGATTCTGCAACTAACTGAAGGTTTGCAAGATTAAACCTTGTTGACCTCGTAGGTTCAGAACGGCAAGCAAATTAGTTTTAGATTTTGTTGGACTACATAAATTCTCTTAACCTAATATGTTGTTTAAGTTCTACAGGCAGAAAATCTCAGGTTCTGAGCGTGAACATTTAAAGAAGCTGCTAACAGCAACAAATCATTGTCTGCATTGTAGTACAACAGTTGTCATCGAATTTGAGTTGAGACTACCTATCTTTTTCTGTTTTTGTGCCCTGAATCATTTTACCTTTACTTTCAGCACGTAATGGGTCTGCATTGTGGTTTACAGAAATATAATTATCATTTTAGAGGATGTGGCACATGGGAAAAGCCAGGGCATGTGCCCCACAGGGATTCAAGATTGACTTTCCTTCCTCGGATTGCTTCTGACTCAATTCTTTTTATTCATTGTTATGTTGATTTTCCATCACAATAAACTTGGTGCCAAATGTTGCAGGATTCACTTGGTGGCAACTTAAAGACAAATGATCTAGTATATCTTCTATTCTCTATTTGTTGGACTACATCTAAGCTCTTGACAGTAGACATCGTGCAAGTTCTACTGGCAGAAAATCTCAGGTGCTGAGGTTGAGCGTTTAAAGAAGCTTCTAACGGCAACAACTCATTGTCTGCAATAGGGTATGGCAATTGTCATCAAATTTGAGTTGAGACTACCTATCTTTTCTGTTTTTGTGTCCTGAATCATTTTCTACCTTTACTTTCGTCATGTAATGGGTCCTCATTGTTGTTTGCAGAAATGTAATTATGATTCTAGTGGATGAGGCACATGGGAAAAGCCAAGGCATATTCCCTACAAGGATTCAACTTTCCTTTTTCAGGTTGCTTCTGACTCAATTCTTTACATTCATTGTTGTTTTTCTGTCATGTTGAACTTGGTGCCAAATGGAATGCAGGATTCACTTGGTGGCAACTCAAAGACAATGATCATTGCCGATGTCAGCCCTTCCATCAGGTTAATTTTTAGACTGCTGACTCATCTGCTAGCATTTCCACTGGGTAATTTCTTTTTCAGGAAGACAAAAGGAGCTTTTATTTCCTCCATTTTTATCTTATGCAGCTGCACAGCTGAAACACTGAATATTCTAAAGTTGGCTCAGCAAGCAAAACTTATCCAAAACAATATAAGCTAATTTTGAAAATTAGCAAACTGCTTGGTGATGTCATTTGAGTCATTATCAGTTTGACTAATATAATATATTTTGAATAATATAGGCTGTGGTAAATGAGGACTCCAAGGGAGATGTCATTGCGTGGCAGCATCCAATATGGCTTCTGAAAGGTTTGGTACCAAAACTTGCCTTTGCTTCGCAGTAGTTTAAGAATGCGAGGCAACTTTTAGCAGAAGTAGTTGGACTAACTTTGAAACAGGAGAAGATTTCTATTCTTAAACGCCAGAATGTGTCCGGGACTTCTTCATTTGGTTTAATTGTCAGTGATACAATGGCAGTAGAAGAACATGTTTGTGTAGATAAGCAGGAAACCAATGGATACCAATGACATGATTAATCCAAAGGCAATGTTAGAATGTCTATCAAACAGGTAAGCTATAATGCTCCAAATTACATAATGTAGTAGACGCCATACAAAAATAGAATCAAAGGTGTTATGGGATTGTGGTTGGTTTTGAGCGACATGGCAAGCTGATGATTGTTTTCCCCACTAACTACCAGCTAAATTCAAAATTTTCTGTGTTTATTTGTTTACTGCTCCTGGAGACGTTTCCTATTCTGGAAATACTATGTTATGCTGAAATGCTCTGATTGGAATACCTAAGTGTCCTCTATAGGAATGTGGCTGAATCTTTGGAGACAACACTTGCTGGTACATTGAGAAGAGAGCAGATGACATAAATTTCTATCAAGAGACTTGAGGATGAAATCAGGCAATTGAACCATTTGGTTTTTTTGTCCATATATTTTTTTTGTGCTAGTTTTGCCTTCTCAAACGGCAGCTCAATTATGTACACTACCTGTGTCTCAGGTTCGTTAAAGCGAGGAAAAACACAAGAAGCCCCAAAATGATTCTTAGATTTTGAAAAGACAAGATTCAAAACATGGTTCACTTGTCAGTGGTTTATTGCCAGTAGAGACTTATTTGATAGAAGAGAATGGTAAAGTATGTGAAGAGATTCAGTTTCTTCAATCTAAAGTGGACAAAAGTCCTGAAGTCACATGGTTTGCATTGGAGCATATAAGGCTTTTGGACCAGCTCAGGATGTAAGTTTGCTTTGTTTACTTCTATAGAATTGACCCGTGATGCTCGACAATTTTTCTGCTACTATCATTGTGGATTTGTTGATTTCAAGGATTTTTTGAAGAAGGTGAAAGAGAGATATTCTTCAATAAAGTATCCGAGAACAGGTCGTTTTGCTATCCAATCTCTAAATAGATATTTGTTTCACTTGATTTACTGTCTGGTCAGTATAAATAAACCGCCATCTTTACACATCTGAATTTGAATCATCCATCACCCACGTAGGTTCATGACAAACTCACATCGCCAATCTAGAGACTGAGCTGCAGGCAAAAAATGCTGAAATGAATGAACTCCTGTGTTCTCAATCTGTTTTCATGGCAGATTTATGCTCAGAAAGCCAGGACCTGCAAACATTTGTCAGCACAGTGAGGGCATTAAAGGAGGAGAAGATTTGTTGACAAATGAACTTAGATCTCAAGAGAAAGCTACTTATGAAGCCATGATCAGGTTTAGGTCAAACACGCTAAGGTGTACATTAATTTGACGAAAGATATTCTCGCAAAAAGTCCTGGAATATTTGATGTACTGGAGAAAAGAAGCTGCATAATTAAGAATATTGTGTTCACCAGAATATGTGAAAATATAGAAAAGACATCCAAGTTAATAGAAGAAATTGCGTTCTGGTGTGTCTTGCTGAACAGCTGGTACCTAACAACATCAATCTATGGGCTGAGTTATTAAAGGAGGATGACATTCTAAAAGGATTGTTACTTGATCCAAGCTTGTTGCAAGGGTCTGCATCTGATAGTAAGGATCAGAAGGATAAGATTGCAGAATTGGAGGCTTCCTTGGATGGTTTACGAGATAAGCTTGTTGTCAAAGCAGGTGTGCTTGGTAAGGCAGGTTCTCATAGTCAGTTGCTTGAAGCTCAATTGTGGGAGAAGATGAACGTGATCACCACTCTTGAGCCAGATTCTGCAAAGGAACATGAATTGCAGAAGTGGAATTGCTGTGAAAATATGGAGCTGAGAGCTCAAATTGAAGAAGTCCTATCTGCAAAATATTCTCTTCAGGGGGAGTTAGAAGAAAGAAGAAGTTTGACTGGAGCCTGGAAATGGAAGTCACTCAAATGGGTGATGCCCTTAGTCAAATGACTGATACGATACAATCCTTAAAAAAAAAGATTAGCTGAACTTGCTGGTGAGAGAGATCTCCACTTTTGGAATTCATAGTCTGAAAGAAATCTTGATCGAACAGTGGCTTGGGCTGAAGAGAATGAAGACATTGATGTGGAGGCTCAACAGGTAAATTCTGATTCCAAACAGATAGTACCTCGTATGTTCACTTGTTTTGCTCATTCTGTTTTCTGAAACTCCACGCCTGTTGGCTGAATCCAGGAGAATTTATGCTGAAGACAAAGAAGCGGTGGTGAAACTGCTAGAGAGGTCAGTTGAAGAACTGGAATGTTCTGTCAGAATTTCGGAAAACAAGTTTAGTTTTCTGATTTGTAACAAAGTAATGACTCTTGTTTTCATGTTTTCTTTCCTATTATATAACAAATAAGCAGAGGTAAATTCATTGTTTTGCCCCCTTTTGTATGAATTATGTTTCCACCTTTTTCTTTTCTTTGCCTATGATGGTTTGACCAATGTTTCTAGAATGGATTAAGTTGTTTCAGCATGTGAGGCTTATGTTTGTTTATATCATTCAATGGATTGCCAAACTAAAGGCACTCATCTGTGAGCTAAATTGACACGCAGGAGCTCAAGCAAGCGAGTACAAGGAAAAGGTAGGCCAAACATGAAGCTTATACCTGACGTCCTTCTCATATTCTGCAAAAATTTGTTCTGAGAGTCACCAGAAAACAGCCAAAAGGAATTGGAAGCACTAGCTAAACGTGTGAATCCCAAAGTCTGCTTCTCCCATGTGCCAAATGGTTCCTCAAACTAGACAGAAAAATGCCGTCAAGGCCAGGGGTTCTGGTCCTCATTTCAAATGCATTGGTTTGGACTTGGCACGGCAAATAAAATTGGAGAAGGATGAGAAACTTATCACTGCCAGGCTGCAAATTGAAGAGCTAGAATCCTTGGCTGTCAGGAGACGAAAAGAGGTAGGCTTTCTATCCAAAAGAAATTTTATTCCACGTTGACACAAGAGAATTGTCATATAATTTACTTGATCTTTTGCCAGATAGTTGCGCTGAATGCCAGATTAGCGGCAGCTGAGAGCATGACACGTGATGTAATTCGAGATTTACTGGGGGTAGAATTGGATGTGACAAATCATGTGGTAAATTTGCGTGATTCAAGCTTCGTTTGAATAATCGCAGTTGTTAGTGCACCGTACTATTATGACTAAATTGAGCTAGACAACCTGCATTTGTACATTCAGAGGAGGATCAAGGGAAAATATTTAAGTTGTGATGAAAGTCTTTCTCTAAGTTTCACTTTTGTTGATAACAGTACCTGCTGGACAATCAGCAATTGCGGAGGACAGCAGAGAAGGCTCAACTTAATAGCTTAAATCCTCAAGAAAAGGTACTCTTCACTTTGATGATGGTTGAATTGTAATGAAAGCTCTGAAATATTTCCGTGATTTTAATTGTGAAACAGGAACAGGAACTTTATGCACTTTAACGGCAACTCAATGAGTTTATTGAGGAGAGGCAAGGGTAATTTCTTGCTGCATAACCTTTAAACTGACCTGCTGTTTGCCCTTTACTCCCCAACATTCTTCAGCGTGTTAAGCTTTCACTCTGAAACAAATGGTCTCTAAACTCACGGATACTCAACTACTTATGACTGCAACATTGCGATTTTTCAATGTTCCTGGAGACTGTCATTGTTCATGATGAACGCTACCTAATACTAATATATGTTAGCCTTTTTGTCATTTCGGTTCGTTTTGATGTGATTTGTCGTCCCTGTGGTTGGTATTACCAATCCAGATTGAGGTGGTTACCGAACATTGAAGAAACTTGAAATGGGAGGTCGTTTTGAATAGGAATTTGACCGTCTATTTTCTGGCTACTGGATGTTCACTGTGGCTAAGGCGACTTGCGGCATGGATTGACTTGTGTTGACAATTGACCATGGAGATAGAGATATTAGAAGGTAATAGACATGAAAATGTAGTGGTGAAAAGGCATCGTCTTTCAAATAAGGTCTTTAATGTGATAATGTATCCATGCACTATATGCGGTATTGATAAGATGGGTCCAATTTCGTGATATTAATTACTATAGTAATCCCTTGCATAAAATGATTGCATGGTTTGCTCTTATTCTTTGCAACACTCAAGGGAAGATTCACAAAACGCATAAGAGTCAGCGATGTGCTTAAGCATACAAATCAATCCCCCAAAACTTGGCAGGTTGGTTGGTTCGGTACTTTCTGTCCAGCTTCTGGATCATTTCCATGTCCTCTTTGCTCAGCTCGAAATTGAAAACTTCAAAGTTCTCTTTCAGTCTCTCAATCTTTGATGACTTGGGGATGACAACAGTGTCTCGCTGAAGGCCCCAACGAAGAACAATTTGGGCCACAGTTTTCTTGTATTTCTCAGCCAAGCCCTGACACAAACAAATAAGGGAGACGAATTTTTGGTGACCAAGGTTTGACAGCTGATGAAAATTCACATAAGGAAGCATAACTTACTTTGAAAACAGGATCATCCAAACATGATACTGTGCCAAACCACTCAGTATTGGCAGCAGCGCCCCCGAGAGGGGTGTGAGCTGTAACGCAGATGCCATGCTTCTGACAGAATTTGACAAGAGATTCACGCTGGAAGTATGGGTGTGTTTCAATTTGATTCACAGCAGGCTTAATTTTTGAGTAGGCTAAGCAATCTCTGGTCAAAAAGATGTCATAGTTGCTGCAAGTAACTCCCTATCAGAGCACAATCCAAAGCCCCAACCAAACTAAAAAATGCAAGGTGCTCAAAATCATGTATGGACAGATTAGAGATGGTTGCCCTTGTGTTTCATTGTAATTCAGACAGACAATGGTAATTTAACGAGTTAATAGCAGCCACATCCATCATTTTAAATTCAAAACAGCAATATTAGTGATGCACACTTTCAAAACAGGGTCACGAGGCAGTCATTTCAACTGATATAACTAGTTTTCATCAACTTCATTTTTGAGGTAAAAAGAAGCAAAAGCACGGACATACACATTCATAGTGTAACAAGCGTAGCTCAGTGTGTTTGGAGACCTAACAACGCCTCTCAGATCACCGTGTCCAATTTTAACTCTTAAAAAAAGCACAATGAAGGACATGTCTTGATAGCAGTATTAAGCAAAAGAAAGTGGCATACAACACAAGACGGTAAACATTCTTTTTTATTGGTGTGCACCGTACATGGGATCCTAAGTTGAGATTTGCAAGCGTACCTGATGCCAATACTGCGAACAAGACCCGTGGAAACCAGATCTTCCATTGCATGCCAGGTAGTTTCCAAGGATATAGTTGTGTCTATGTCCAGCACACCATTCTCATCCAAAGCGCTACCAGTCGTGCCCACTCCTGTATGCATGCACATGAAGTTTCAGCCAATGAAATTATTACTGTTAAGCGACAGCATATAAACACAAATAGAAGACTCTGACTCTAATAATATTTTCGAAAACTGGAGCAGAACCTTTGAACAGATGGAGGAAAAAGGGTAAACATGGAACACATCTTTGTAAGGGAATTTCACGCCTCTAATCTTACCAACTCACCCACAAGTTGTATATATTGTAGGTTTGGTCTCACTAATCTACATTCAAATCTCAACAACGGTTTTGTGTGCGTGTGCGTGTGTGTGTGTGAAGAGGGCAGGGGTAGTGATAATGAAGAAAGTGAGGAATCACACCAGTATGCCTTGTGGCCACAGGGAAATGAACAAGATAGAGGTCCAGATAATCAAGCCGAAGCTTCTTCAAACTATCTTTGCAGGCCTCAAGAACATGTCCATGGTCTGAATTCCAGAGCTGGAAAGGCGATCAAAAGAAACAAAATTAGCACTCAGCAATAAACCAAGAAGATTGGATCACATTTATTAATAAATAAATAAAAAAAAGCAAACAAAGAAAAAGTGACCATACCAACCTTGGTAGTAATATACAGATCCTCCCTCTTGACAAGCCCTGTTTTAAAAGCTTCTGCAAGTGCCTCCCCCACTTCTGCTTCGTTTTGGTAGTCAGCTATAAAGCAAAAAAACCTCAATTTGTCAATCCCACTAACCCATTATAAACATGTCCCAGAAATCCCCGTATTATGCATAAGCATCTAAATCGGAGATGATGCAACAGACAGCAATTTTAGCAAATTGAGAAACCCCACAATAACAACGGAAACGACCCATTTCGTTTTGAAAAAACTAAAACTCTACAAAAAAGAAGAAAAAAACAGCACTAAAAACGAAAAGGAGAGTGAAGAGAGAGACAGGTTACCAGCACAGTCAAAATAGCGATAACCAATTTTGATGGCGTTGATAATGAGGTCTCTGATTTCTTTTCCTTCCATACGCCAGACACCCAGTCCAATTATCGGCATTTTGAATCCATTGTTGAGTGTTATTGCCATCTCCTTCAACTCCTATGCTCTCTCCTCTGGACTGCTCTCGGGAAAACCGCTACTGATTGTTTCCTCATAGTATATTTTACACTCTACGAAGGCTGACGGCTATCGTTGCCACTTGCTTGGCTGGATATTATTGGCCCTACTTCCGTGTTTGGATTGCCAATTTGGAATAAAATTGAAGGAAAGAGAATCTTTAAAAAAAAAAAAGTAAACTTAAGAACAGAAAAATTAAATAAAATTATTTAAAATGATAATCTAATAATAATTAATTTAATAATATTTATTTTTTTTTATTAACTTGAATTCGAATTTTTGTGTTGTTGTCATAGTACGTCAATAAAATTATGATTGTATATATATATGAGTTTCACAACTTATTAATACTACGACCTGATGTGGGAGATACTCATTCAGATCTAATAGTGTTCATGTAATGAATCTGCTTTATAAAAAATAATTGAACGGAACATTCAAATACGAGATTATTTTAACTATAATTTATAAATATTATGACTGATATATTTATAATTTTTCTTTTTTTGCTAAAAATAGAGGGAAGGTTAATAAAAAAATTGGTAATTTGGTGCTTCAATTGTGATGTAATGGTAATTTACTGATATGATTTTCTTTTCCACACTTGTCTTGGTTTCCAAAACTGTAGCATTTTTTTCCTCTCACTTCTTACTTTCTCCTGCTAGAAAAATAGCCCACGTTGCTTGGTTTTCGTATAAGATTAATACTTCAAAAAATAGCCATGTGTAGTTGATTTTTAGCGACGATTCATTTAGATAAATATCAAAATTATATTTGCATGGTGACTAACAAACTTAACAAAAAGAATAAAGTAGTTATGAGAATTTTCTTAATTCTAATAGATTCTATGAAGTGGGAAAAGAAAAAATAAAAGGTAATTTACATACATACACGTACATATGTATAATTTCATTTGAAAAGATTTTTCCGGGTACATTTGAAATGGTTTTTGTGAACCGTAAAGTAATAAAATATGAATATTACCTTGATAAATATGTCTAACATTATTAATTTTTATAAGATAATATATAATAACTTTATTCATCACAAACTTAATATTTGATTTTTGTATTAATTAGTTTCGACTGAAACTCGAATTTAAAGATTTCAATCTTAGAGATAAATCCATTACAACTTAGTTAAAACTCATTAGTAGCTTAATATTTCTTTTTTTATTACAATAGATTTATTTATGCAAAATAATGTTAAAATTTGATTAGTGCGTCGCAGATAAAAGAAGGTTGGTATTCTAGTTATTGGGCCACTCAAGCCCATCATTTACGTACGGATTATGGGTCTCGGTGGGCCAAGTCCAAAACAACAAAAGCCCAGAAATTGGCTTCCAGGTTTGGGTCGCCCCGAACCACTAGTTCGATTCGAACCAGAACCGAACGGGAACCGGACCGTTTGTTAATCAGAACCAAATTGAACTAGTTGGACGGTTCTAACTACGAAACCGTAACCGACTAAGTGAAAGTTCGGTTCTGATTCTTTCTTTTAAGAACCATAAACCAACGATTTCAAACGGTGGTTCATTTGATATTTTTTAAAAAATATACAAACCAATTACTTATAAAAACATTAATCTCTTTTGTTATTTAAAATTTCCCTCATTAAGCTAATTAAAATTTGATTTTTACAAATTTAGATTGTTTAAAAAAAAAGTTACAAATAGATCAAAATGGAACCATAATTAAAACCGTAACCAGAACTGTTAATGAACCGAAACTGAAACCACAGATGATTCGAAACCGGACCGAACCGTTTACAGAACAGTTCAGTTAAGGTTCGGGATATCTTAGAATCAGAACCGACAATTGAAAATTGTAACCGAAATGGAACCGAACTATAATCAAATCTAAAAGTGACTGTATTTTCAAAACTTCAATTTGAGACCTTTAATTATACGGTATTAAATTTCTTCCATTTAAATTAGCACCTGCACCAGTTGGCAGTCCTTTTGTCCTTTTATCTCTTCCCTTTGATCAACCCACGCGCGACGGTGCTTCAAAACGGGAAAAAGAAGAAAATCGAACCACCAGAACGTTCTGCAATCTCAGATTTTCAACGGCACCGTCACCGGATCCGTGATCAAACATGTCTTCTGGCTTCAGCGGCGATGAAACGGCACCGTTCTTCGGCTTCCTCGGCGCAGCCGCCGCGCTCGTTTTCTCCTGTGATTCCCTTACCTCATTTTTCTCTTACTCGATTTCTCTTTATTGCATTTACTGGCGCTGAATCTTAGTGTCTTTTCATATGAGATTTTTGATATATTTGGTCACCTAATGCCTCGTAAATCAAAGGAAATTGCAAGTTCGAGATTATGATCCTTTGATCGATCTGATGCCATCAGTGTAATTTTAAGCGACGCCGTTTTGTGCGAATAACTGAGAACAATTGATGAAAGGGTTAGAATTTGTAATTTCAAAGGCTTATTTCAAGTTAATCTTTGTAGTTAATGAAGATCTGGAATTCTCGATCGATATGTGGATTCCTGATTAGATCGGTTTTCCTTTTGTTTCTACTCAGGGCCTATGGATTTGCTGTGGACTCTTGATGTGTTGTTATATTTGTTGAAAAAAAAAACGGAGATTCAAAAATAGAGAAATACCGTGCCTGCTTCACTTTTCTTGGCTAAATGGAAGTACCGAATGAAATTCGGATATTCAAAATCTGATTATTCTTGATTTAGAATCTGAAAGATGAACTTAAGGCTGAGATCTATGTGATGTTGATTTTTAGGATTCGTCAATAACTACGGCACTATGGCATGTCAACCTCTAATTTTTTCTCTACTTCTTCATTTTCTTAGATCACGACCACGAAGGTTAGGTTGATGTTTTTGGTGCAAATTATATGATTTTTCTGGATTTTTAGGTATGGGAGCCGCATATGGAACAGCCAAGAGTGGTGTTGGTGTTGCGTCAATGGGTGTGATGAGGCCTGAGCTGGTAATGAAGTCAATTGTGCCAGTTGTTATGGCTGGTGTGTTGGGTATATATGGATTGATTATTGCTGTTATTATCAGTACTGGGATTAACCCCAAGGCAAAGTCATACTACCTTTTTGATGGTTATGCACATCTCTCTTCCGGTCTTGCTTGTGGCCTTGCTGGGCTTTCTGCTGGGATGGCCATTGGTATTGTTGGTGATGCTGGTGTCAGGTATGTTTGCTGTCTCTGTGTCTAGTGATATGTAAGGACCATGTTTATGATTTGTCAATTGCTGTCATAACAATGAAGTCATGTAACATGTCAATCTAACCTCCAGTTACTCTGGTTCTATTATTCAGATAACTTTGGATGGATTAGGAGATTTCCCTTTTCAGATTTCCATTATTAGTTTCAACTTTGTGTTCCACGTAGATAATGTGCTGATTGATAGTGAAAGAAGGATAAGATGATGACATAGACATTTGTAACCTTACTGATTTAACAGTGCCTATCTCCAAATTGAGTTTTCTTCATGATTTTGGGGGCATTTTAGAAACAGTAGACTTATTGATTAAAAACTTAGTTTAGGTGGGCAAGGATAATAGGATTCCGTAGCTGATCCAAGCATTTTATTTGTTCTTGCCTTGTCTATGGTTAGGCATGGGACACTTTATTTTGGCACACAAACTGTTAAGATCTATGGTCCTATTTACCAAACCTTCATTACTGTTTCAATTTCAGGCAGAAATTGATCAATTCTGGGGTAATCGAAATTTCATTAAAAAAGTGGATTCTTTAAAAAAAGAGGGGATATGAAATGACACAGAATATCTCCATTTCTTTTGCTTCTCTGTTGCATTAATACAAATGGTTGATGGAAGCAACTCCAACCTGTCTTCTTCACTTCATTAAGATAAAGCCTTTGCTTCATATTTTTCTTGTTGGGTTACAAATTTTCTTCAAGAAGTTTATTTTATAAAACCAGTTTGACACAGTTTCCTGGATGCAAACTTTTGTTATTTGCACCATCTCTCTCACCATGTGTTTGTTATTTTGTTTCAGTTGTCAGTAAAAAGTGATTTTGATAATTTTATTACTCATGAAGGACTGTTATTCAGGTTGATATGATTTATTGTTCTGTGGCAGAGCTAATGCCCAGCAGCCAAAATTGTTTGTTGGCATGATTCTTATTCTCATTTTTGCGGAAGCATTGGCCCTGTACGGGCTTATTGTGGGCATCATCTTATCTTCCCGAGCTGGCCAGTCAAGGGCTGATTGAGAAGGGAAATTGCTACTGGACTTTCTTTGAGGACTTTTTGGCGTCACTTTTGAAGGAAGATTAATGGTTGTTTGCATAGTGTTGATGGTTAGGTGACGTTTGCAGCGTTCTCAAAAATTCTTCTTGGAGAAGTGTCCGCCTTGCCAGGCATTTGATTTTCTTTGTGCTGCTTGCAGATGTGGTGTGGGAATGATTATCTGTCAATAAAAGCTTGTAATGCTGCCCTATATATGGATTTATCATTGATGTAGTTTGTAGAACTAAAAACTGTTGTAGAAACTTGAATTCTGGAAGTAGTGATTTTCTAAAATTCTATCGAATCTTTATCCACACAAATTCTATGGATTTATCATTGATTTAGTTTTAAATTCTGTTGTAGGTTGCTGATGTGCCTCTGCACTTCATTTGATGTGTGACTTGTATGTATGTGAAACTATTCATTCATCAAGTCATCTGAGTGTGGATGTCGAGGGATAATATTATGAGTGTTGATTGTACCTTTTATAGTTCGTATTGTCACTTGTTATCGTGCATTAAACAATTATAAATGTTTATAAATGTACAATCAACGTTTTTGATATTACCTCTGTCACTTTTTATGGGTCTGTGTCCTTTACTCGCTGCCTCAGCGACACTTTTTATGCCTTTTGAGCATCCAAAGGGACGTGCTTTTGTGCGTATGCAGTCTTTCGCGATGGATATTTCAATGATTAGCATCCAGTTTGCCGGTTGTCCACCGGCATAAAATGAGGAAGGTAAAAATTTGTTAATAAATGTAATGGTTGTCAGGTTGGTAAGATACGTGAGGATGCGAAGGATGGTCTATCCTCGAGGCATCGCACCAAAGTGAAGTGGTGGACAAGCAATTTCCGAGCAGGTTACATTTGATCCGCTGCTCAATCAATATGGATGTTTGAGAAGGACAGAACTGCAGCTGGCCCATTTTGGTTTAAAGCTTTTGGCAGCTATTTAAATTTTGCTTGGCCGCAAAATATCGGATCGTAGGGCTTCTGGTTGAGATTTCCATCCTCGTTTCTCAAACTTGGACTTGATGCCCAGATGGATTGAAGTGGATATGGTATCTGTAGGGGACCATTCGCTTCATGAGTTCTTCATAATTTTTAAAGGACTCCATGTGATGTCCATGGGGACCCATAGAGAGAGAGTTTGTTTTTATCAACGTGAGTTGGCTTAATTAGTAATTGAACTGGCTCTATGTAAAGATTATCTGCAATGTCAAGAGTTTAAAATCTAAGGAAGACATATATTAAGAGAAGTTTTAACTTTTTAGTATGATTATAAAAATGACCTATCATCAAAGTATTCCTAGCCCCTTTTCGACCATTATTTTTCTGATCAGAGAGAGAGAGAGTGTGTGCGTGTGTTTTTTTTTAGGGGATTTGCCTTCGAAGTGACCCACTACTTTTATTGATAATTAAATAGAGACGGTGCATCGATGGGTGAAGTGAACGGGAGTGACAATACACGCCATTTCTGGTTGGCAAGGCCCCAACAGGCGAGAACTCGCTCGGATTAAGACAAACTTGGACCGGTTAATGGAATATGCCAACTATCTCTACGAAAAAGCTACTACAGGCACTTGTGCGAACGCCGTTAGTCTGAGCCTCCCTTTCAACTATTGTCCAATTTTCTGCACCCGGGCAGTTGGCTTGGCTGTTTCCTTTTTGTATATTCTTGTAAGCAACTTGCTTTTCTTGTTGTTGGACAATCATTTAGAGGACTGTCTTACGTTTTTTTGGTTTTTTCTTTTCTTTTGACAAATTAGATTCAACTACAAAATTGATATCGATGAACAGGACGTGGTTCTCTCAATTAAATGGTGTTAGAGAGAAAATGGGTCCTTACCAAATTTTTGCTACCATCACCAACTTGCACGTTGTATATTTCAGAAGCGCTCAGCGTAGGAAAAAGAATCCAACGTAAAATCTCCGAAAAAGGATGCCTCTGAAAATGTTTTTTTCTTTTTCCCCTGGTATCCAGAAACCGCATTAGGTTTCAACGAGTCCTATTCAAGTTTTTGTCGGACTCTTTGCAGAGGAGAGCTCTACCTATGTCGTTTTTTCTATTTACAATGCTCAAACCCGAGACATTATTTAAGGAGAATCAGCGGTCATTTGCATGTCTATGAAATTGTGAGTTCTCTATTTCTGTTAGTTAATATTATTGCACATGAGTGAGCTCCAGGAAGGAACCAGCTACATGCAGATGAATGATTTGAGGATAAAACAGATGGGGAATGGTGGTGCATATACGGCACATAATTAGGTCACAAAACTGTCTGTGCGTGGACTACTTAAAAACAGTTGAGAGATGAGGTATAATAAACGCACCTTACCCACAACAGTGGGGACTGGGGAACAATATCCGTCGTGAACGATTTTCAAGGTTAGATATTATGTCAGAAAATAATTAGGTCATGTTAAAATTAGGTCATGTTCTTATGATGTAGCTAGCAACCCCACGTATCCAATCCCACTCCATAGCAATCTGGCCTCTGCGTCCGCGCATGATGTGGGCCGTGTTTTCAGTTTTCAGTACATTGTCTTTCTTGTCCACAAATTTATGCTTCCCTCACCTTATCACAATGCCATTCAGTTTTTTGGTTGGATCTCTATGAGAAATATTATTTAATTACTAGAGAATGACTCCTTGTAAGCAGTGACCATAGGCTCGAATGTCTGTATTACAAGGTCCTTCTAATCTAAAGGTCTCGCATGGGTTCGCACCTCCAATCGTTTACATGGAATCATTTTCCTGCTATAAAAAGAAGCTTGCATCATTTTATTTATTGTCTTTGATTCTGTGTCGTGGATTTCATCAAGTTGGTAGATGTGTGCATGATTGGGAAGATCAAAATGAAATGAATGCAGTCTCAAAATGCGTTCACAATAACAGAATGTTATTGTGGACTAGCTATCTTACGCACTATAAAGGAAAAGAAATTCTTTGGTTATGGACTAGAATGTTTCAATTTATGCCACTTGATGCGGCGTACTGCCTTTTACTCCATTTTACATGTGGCTGCTATTGATCACCTGGAATGTTATTGTTAATCATTCTAGTAACTAATATTCAATTGTACTTTTACTTCGAATAATGCTTGCTTAACTTGCTCTGGCTTTGTCTCCAATGACGAATGTTCATATTTAATTACTTTATCTTGTTCCATTATATATATATATATATATAGATATATATAGCTATCTCTTTTATTTACTTCCACAAAGTGGACATCTTTTATGACCATTAATCAGAAATAATCTCTTGGTGACGACTATCTCTTTTACGTGCCTCAAGGCATAATGCCTTCCCTTGTAAACTAGAGACAAAACAAGTGAAACAGGTTGTCATTCTCCAATACCGAGTTTCTGGTCACTGTGCAATACCTTTTTAATAGGATAACTTTCTTTGAAATTTATATTGGTTCGTATACGTATAAATTGCCACCTGCATTAACAACCACGATAATCTTGTATTAGTTAATAATGCTTGGTCTTTTTTTTTTTTTTTGTCATTAGGAAGTTCATCTTTTTCAACATGTTGGAATCAAAACTTACATTTATGGGAACCTGAGAAATTTGGAGTTTAAACCTTCTAGCTAACCGTGTGCAACATTTATCAGATCGCTTAAAAGTTAAAACAGTTTGGACGCATTGTGAGGACATTCTTTGTGGGCAGTCACGAACCGATTTCATTTTCATGCTCATTCTTCTATGATTAGCTGAGGTTTTGGTTTCTTTCGATAATAAATTAATGCTCTTGATAAATATTTGTGGTCTTATGATGACAAAATTCAGATGTTTGCATCATGGCCTAAAATCATGATCTCATAGACTATGTCACTCCAAAATTAATATTGCAATTTGCGATCATGCCAAAGTGGATGTCATAGCCCATATTAGACGTTCTTTAGGTATTGTTGGTCCCCGCTTGTTAAAGTTATTTTGCTTAATAGGATGTGTTTGGAGCGCCCCTTATCGCCGATTGTTACTTCACATTCCAGGTTTGATTAATTTGTGCTTTGCGTAATTAGCAAGTTGCGGCCAATATGCATGCTTTGATGTGGAATCCAAAGGACAAAATAATAGTTCCTTCTTTTTACCAGATTTAGAAGTTGGCCAGATGACATTTAACACCTCTCATGACAATGAAATGTTTAAAAGTTGGCGAGATGACATTTTACCAAATTTACTATTGTTGAATTCGAAATAGATCATTAGAGGGTTATTGAGAGATAATAGAAAAAATGAATCATCTATATTTTATAAATTCTCATATCATTGAACAACTTATCCTAGAATTATTGATTGAAGCATATATTAATATTATGTCACGTTACATAATAACATAACAAGAGGAGCATCCAAAAACATACACACAATCAACAATACACGCGCCTCGGTTAGAACCTCATGAGCTGTGTTACAAGTTGAGAGTTATCCTCCAGACATATAAGAATGAATTCAAATTCTAACATCGTAACCTCAAATACTGAAAAAGTATACATAAAGGTAAAAAAAAATCATAGTTCTTTTATGTTGCCTCCAAAGATAAACGAAACCAAACTCATCTTGTGTTTTTGAAAAAAAGAAAAAAAACAAACATCACTAGAAAGTCGCTCTTTTTTGTACTCTACGCAAGATTATCTTTGAGGAGAGTGTTCCAAATTAAGTTTTATGTGGAGTAATGAGCATGACTTCCTATTATTATTTATAAAAAAAAACCCATTTATTCACAATGTATGTTTTTTCTTGATCGGATTATTGACAATGCATGTAACTGACATGGATTAGCCATTTCACTAAAAAAAATCATAGAAAAGCAATAGATTAGGCAGTTATTATTAGAGTACTATAGTAATAAAATAAAATAAAATAAAATAGTGGTGAAGGAGCCGGAAGGATAACTCAAAATATAAGAGCCAGCATTGCCTAGCCGGCCGCACTTTTCTTGTTATATATATATATATATATATGTATATCTTTTAATTAAATTAGATTCTTCTCCTTTTTATTAAAAAAAAATTTATTATAAATATATTGGTTATCGAATTTATGGGTTGAAATTAAAATAATTTTTATTTATTTTGTCTCATTTAACTCAAATTATAAGAAGAGATCCACCATCTGAATGTTATTAGATTTGAGTAAGTCTTTACTAAACTGACCAAACGGTGTTAATAAATTAGAAAATAAAGACGCACAAGACATATTCAAACTGCTCAAATTCAGTGATCAAAGTCGCTAGACGATGTCCATAAGACTCGAACTTGGTCAAGAATAAACGAAATATACATCTTTACTACCAGACTACTACTTTATGTTGTAAATAAGATTCTTCTTAATTCCAATGTTTGTTAGATTCTTCTTAATTCCTTAAAAAATTAAGAAATATATTTTTAGAGGACCACCACATGGTTGCAAATTTGGTAGTTGGAAATAACTGTCAGTATATGATGTGATAGACGAAATATAAGATGTAATAAATGAATTATAAAAAAATTATACGACATGTCAATTATATAATTCATGTGAACACTTATAAAAAAAAATTTTAATTTTTAATAACTGTTTATATTAGACGTATAATTCTTTTTAACATGTTATATCTGTATGAATAATTATTAAGAACTAAATTTTTTTAATAAGTATTAACACGAATTATATAATTTTTTTAATATATTATATAATTTTTTTATTATCTCATATATTTTATCTGTCGTATTATACTTAATAACCACTTCCCGTTACTAAACTTATAGCCATAAAGTTTTCCAGATATTTTTATTGGAACAAAGAGAAGGAAAGACCACAGTATTTGACTTTGCAGCAGAGACACAGAGAGAGAACGCGACGCGGAGAGAGAGAAGAATCAACTGAATAAAAAAAAAAAGGACAAAATCATCAATAAAATTCTATAATGGGATTCGGGGTGGGCATTGATTCTGTGTTACATCTCCATCAAAACTCCGGAATGATCGCTTTGTATTATTATAAATTTATAATAATAGAATTATTTTTTTGGTCAACAATAGAACTTAATCCTTACTGTGCTAATCAACGGACTCCCACGTGGTCAACAGAAACAGCGACAAGCAGACATTAGGTTTTTTTATAATTTTAAAAATTTTAATAACTTTATAAAAAATAATTATAAAATAATATAAATTATTAAATAATAAAATTAAAAAAATTAAAAAATTAATAAATTATAAAAATTATTAAATAAAACTGTTTAATTATTTATAATTATAAGTAATAATCTGAAACTATTTAATATTACTTTTATTTTTTTTTTCTTTTTGTTGTTTTTCTTAGGTTTTCTTGGTGCCGCCTCAGAAACTGCCGCTGCAGTTGGCCTACTAGTCTACTCCCGACTTCCGACAGACAATAAAGAACTACGGCTGTACCAAGCCCTCCGTTTTCGCCCGCTAGCAGGAATTTATTTTTACTGACTTTTAATTGCTTGGGCTAACTTCTAACTCTGACGGTCAAATTTTGAAATTGAAAAATATTAACAACATTTATTTTTATTTTTATTTTTATAATTGTTACTTATGTGTCATGTGTTGATTAGTATTAAAAAATTGAATGTCAAAACATATTACAGAAATATTACTATTAAAAAGTGTTGATGTGTTGATTTGTAATTGATATCTGTAAAAGAGAAGGTAAAAAAGTAACATTCTTAGTAAATCTCTTTGAAATTTAGATTTTATAAATCCACTTTAGGATCTAATTGAAATTAATGCAACAAACTGAACAAAATGTTCTTTGTTATTGATTTTTTTTATTTAGTTAAAAACAATAAATAGAATACTTATTCACTAGTTTGGCAGTCCAAACGTCGAATTTTATTTTACTTGGCTTACCTCCAGCTAACGGATAAATCAAGTTTATTAGTACTACAACCAGTCCATGACATTACTTTTTTCAAAAAAAAAAAATGAATATACATAGTAATTTGAAATATTAGATCTTAAAAATTTATTAAATTTAAAAAATAAAAAAAAGATACATCGTTAAATATTATTTAATTAACTATATATCTCATTAAATGTGTATACATAATCTTACTTTTTTTTTTTTTTTTGTTTTTTGGGGTGCATATGAAAAGGGCCACGACATCTCTTAACATTGAATACTTTTGTATTTGAGGACTGTTTTCTGAATTCAATTAATCTGTGAAAGGTTGTTAACTTGAAAGAGATTGAAAAGCTACAAATTTTTCTTCAAAAAGGTCCCTTCAGTTTGTTTTATTGCTGAATTTGCAGTTAGAATCTTGAACAATGACAGACAAATTACCGAGACAAATAACGACAAAGGAAAATTCTTGGGCAATATACTTGCGTGTTTACGTAATTCAATCTGCACAACCCACCTAACCCAATTCAATTTAGGACCATGTCAAAAAAAATTCAATTTAGGACGATCTAAATCTATTCCCGAACTTTGATTGAGAAAGATTTATAGCACTTGCATCTCATGCCAAACTTAATTCAAAATAAAATATATCGAGGAGAAAAGATGAATGAGCCATCTAAATTAAATTTAGTATTAAATTTTTTTTGCAGGTGGTGTTTTTTTTTTTAATTTGTAATACTCAAATACCAAAATAGACTAAATCAATATGTAAATTCCAATGATTTTTTTTTTTTTTTGTATGAGAGAGTACAAGGGTAAAGAAAAAGAATAGAATTATTAAAACTAACACACAAAATCAAGACATCATGACAGAGTGTGTTAAACTTATCATTCATACCAACATCACTCTTCAAAATCAATGATTTCTTTATATATAAAAAAAATTTAAATAGCAACATTAGATAAAGTAAAGTGATATAAACTGTTTAATTATCAAAATTTTGTAAAGAATAAAAAAATTATTATATATTATTAAATAAATTATGTAATTATTTTATTATTATCATCTAAAATTAAATTATTTAACGAAACTTGTAAAAAAAAATACTCTGATCTTCATGCAATAGTTGGGGTTGAATCAGTCATATTTTATTTTATGTATCCCTAGATATGCTGATAGACTTACAGATTGAGTAGTTAGATAATAAAAATAAATTATTATATTTAAAACTGAGTTAGCAATCCACTTAGAACTGTATCTCTTTTACCAGCTTCTCAGTCAAAAAAAAAAAAAAATCAGTCATACTCGGACCAGCCGTAAGAACATACCTAATGTGAAAAGCAATAAGCCGAAAGGTATCTAATCGTGAGTCTAGCTTTGAGAGGGCCCATAATTTTTTTATCATAATTCTTAAACCCTCCACATGTATCACTAGTCTATTTGGTCGTTTGGCTTTTATCACTCTTTCCGCCAGAGTCCAACGCGTGGACTGTTCTTTGTATCGATGTTGTATATATTGACTTTTCTACCCCTAACATGCACATATTAAATAATTAATAAAATAACGCAAACATTATTATAAAAATACAAAAATAATTGAATGAAGATAGATAAAATAAAAAATTGTATTATTTTATTAATATCTTACGTATGCATGTAGTTGGTTCTAATATATTTAGACTTTACAATAGGTTCTCATGTTTTTTACGTTACAATTTAGTGATATCACAATATTTTAACTTTGGAAATTTTTTTTATGCTAGTGTACAACACTTTTTTTTTTATTAAGAGATTTATTATATTATAAATTAGATTTTTTTAAACAAAAAAATCTGTTACGGATATATTGGTTATCGAATCTGTGAGTTGGAACCAAAATAATTCCTATTTGTTTGAGTCATTTTCAACTACCTTCAAAGGGTAGACTCATTATCTGAATACCAATAAGATCGAATGAGACTCTACCACTAAAGACCATTACAATTATCAAGTCAAACTTTCGAAGTTGTGCATCACAGCTTATACCGACTTATCAGAATTAAAACTTGATAACTCCCAAATAAAAATCAATGTTCTAATTACTCGGTAATTTTTTTTGTTTGGGTTACAACGAAAATAATGCTGCAAAGCCCTTTTATCTTGTATTGGACCATAACTCTTTTTTCTCGTGAACATCTTTTGCCTTCCAATGTGGCGAATTCTAACTTTTGATGATGCATCTAAATCGAAATAAGAGAATTGATCATGCCAATAATGCAAGCTTTAAAATATTATTATAAAGACTAAGGGTAAACAATAAAAAAATGTTGATAATCCGATTGCAAAGATAAATAAATATTTTTATATAAAAATATTATTAGGTGCATGTTTATAAGACTTGTTTACGTATAAAATATTTTTCTCAATTTCCGCGTTTATGCAGCGCTACCACAATGTAAATCCCCTCTTGATCCTTGTCTTTCTCGGAAGGTCAAATGGGTAATTTCGTTAAGCACCACATAAGCTAGCTATGGCTTGTTTTTATTTTTTTTATTATTATTTGTTTTTTGACTTGTCAATTCTCGCCAGGTAGTGTCACCAAATGCACCTATCCTCAATTATTTCCAAGTAGTATCACCAAGTGAACCTAGCCCAGCTAACAACATCCGCAAATGGCAGATCTAACAAGATCCAACACATAATACGAAAATCCACTAAAGTCCAAGCGTCCTTTAATTGGCTGCCACTTCCCATAACGAGGCTCAATGGATAAGTCTATGATTTTTTTGTTTTAAATCATTGTTTTATTACATAATTTAATTTAAATAATAACAAAATAATTATATAATTTATACAACGATATCTAACAGTTTATTTATTTTTTTAAAATTTTTAATTATATAATAATTCATATTATTTTGTTATTACTAAAATATTAATATGTAGTATTTCCCTTTTTTAGAAGAAAACTAGATAATAATATTTAAGAATAATATAATAGTAATTAAAAAATATAAATCAATTAAATTTTACTTAATCCAATACATAAATGAAATTGAATATAAATAGTGTACTATTTCTTTTATTAGACATTAGATTACAATATTTATTTTATCACCTTGTCGATTGGTGTCTCCCAACGATCCCATTTAGGTTATATTTTATCTAGATTCCATTCCCCACATTCGACCGAAATTACTACATGAAATTTGATTAACAGTCAATAGTACAGCAAAATATTCAAAATTAAAATAACTTTGTTATTATCTTTATATTAGTGAGGCTAAAATTGTCAAAATGATCACTTACACTAAAATCATTAATGACCATTTAACTACTTATTTTAATTGATTGTAATTTTAACATGAATTTAACATGCCAAACAAACACAATTTATACATGAACTCATTTTATTTAATCATAATTATTAATTATTATGTGAAAAAATGTAAAAATTATAACTGACTGTCATAATTATATATTTATAATTATATTTGTAGACTCGAATTAGTAAATGACTTTGTTATTTTTATCTCTACAATAATTTTTTTAGAATAATACTATGTTGAGACATTTAGTGAGACATATAAAAAATACATTATTAATCGAATAATATATAATAACTTATTTATTTTTTTAAAATTTAATATATTTTTTATAATTTAATAATTTAAATTATTATATACCTACTGTTTTTTAGTTCCGATCGCCGCTGCTTTTACACAATTACACGCCCAAGATGTTTGTCTGATTTATGTTAAATTATTCGTATGATTATTTAGTTTGAATAACCAAATCCAGCGGGTATATCGCTGTCAAGTTTGTAATATGTGTCAACATTTGGGAAGAAAGACATTGACGAAACGTCAAAACTGCAGATTCTCTCGGGGATAAGGTTAAGCCAATGGAAGGTCTCCACTTCAAACCTTCTGGGCGCTCGCCATCTCATCTTCTCGCGATGTTTCCATTTTCTATGGCTCGCCAGTCGCCACACACCTCACAAATAGAAATATTTGGTGCTGCTTAGTTATTGTATTAATGGTTCCACCGATAAACATATATCGAAGAATTTTTAATTTAATTTATATTTTTTTAATAAATATAATTTATTCATAATTTTATACTAAATAATAAATAAAGTTCACTTAAAATAAAAGAAATAAATTTATAGTGATAAATGATGAGTAAATTTTATTTATCTAAAGAAAAGTAAAATTAGTAAATACTCAAATATTAATAATAGCATGAAAATTGCTTCATAGGTTAACGTGACATGTTGTATCTTGTTAAAAATTTAATTTTTTAACAAGATTTTAAGTATAATTCTAAAAAAAAAAGTGATAAAAATAGAAAAGAGTTTTTATTATTATGCAGCTTAGGACTCAAATAGGTTCATAATGGACAACAACATGTTGCTTACATGTTTACATGACGACATAAAGCAAAGAATGAGAATTCTTGGCAGCTCTTTTTGAAGTTTTTAGAACACGTCTTTAATTTTAGGACGCCTTTGAAATAGATGAGATAAAATTACTGTCAACACTACTAAAATATTTCATATCAGAAAAAAATATTATTCTAAAGTTTATTGAAAATATATGTTAGAATGTAAAATTATTTTAAAGTTAATTTTACCATATCGGCGAAAAATTATTGTGTTTGGTTTGAAAACAAGAAAATCTTGTTATGAATATATTTCCTTTAGTATAATAAAACTCAACCAAGCCATTCATTTTTCCTTTTTCTTATTCGTTTTCTTCTTCTTCTCCGCCACGTACTTCCTTAATGAGAACGTGCAAATTCTAAATCCCAAATCTTCGAATGTGTAGAGGATTTAGAAAGGAAAATCTTGTTGGATATTCGCAACATAAATTTCTATCAAATTTTGAGTGATGATTTTCACGTTAGATTTCACCAATTTTCTTTCTAATAAGATTTTTTATTAAAAAAAGTATATTGTATGGATGTCAGTTATTATACTAATAGATCGAGGTTGGAGTCACCGTTACCATTATCATTTAACTAAATTTTACGGAAATGATATACGACCTGAGTATTATTGAATTTGTGAGAGTCTTTTCCTGTTCTACTATAATATTAACAAATTTGGCACCTATCACACGACAATTCATTTAAACTTAGATGGTGGGTTTTTACCAGTTCATAACAACAACAGAGACTCAAACTTGGTTCATAGTAAGTAAAGCCCATTGAATCACTAATTAGGCTCCTACATCAAGTGCTAATCAGACATTTAATTTCATACTTATCTGTACATTAATTGCGGCATAAAGAAACAAATCCAGAGCGCATTATGATGTAGATAAAGATAATTGAATGGACTACCACCTGCCAAGGTATAACTATACATTATACAATACAACGACGGTAGTTTTTTTTTATTTTTATAAATCTCATACTAATTTTTAATATTAGAATATAAAATTTTTATCATTTTTTTCAAAGAGAAATTAAATAACAATTTAAGAGTAATATAGTAACGATCAAAAAAATGTGTATCAATTACATTTCACATAATTTTATAAATAAATGAAACGAAAAAATCAAAAGACAATTAAGGAAAAGAAAGTAGATAAGAGAAATGAAAGTGCATTTTTGCCCCTCATAAATTATAGTCTCATCTTAACGTCCGCGTAGAATTCATCAATACACTCTTATCTTATTGGCGCCCCATTTAATGCTTTTGATAAGAATAATAAATGCACAACTGTAATTTTCAAGCAATTAATTAATAAATTGTGGAATGTTTTTATTATACAATTTAATTTTAAATAATTTTAAATAATTATGTAATTTTTTTAGCAATACTTAATAATTTTTTTGTAAAATAATTTAATTATTTAGTAAAATATATTTATTTTATCATATTTTAATTTTATTTAAAGAATCTTACAAATAATTTTCTAAGAAAAAATCCGGCGGACAACCTACCAATTGTTGACGTGGCAAAATCATGTCTGTTTATGCATCGAGATATACATTTATTTAGTCTTAAACCTTTATTTTTTTTATTTAAATTCTAAACCTTCTTGAGATTTCATTTCAGTTCTAAACTTTTTTGATTTTACTCTAAATTAATCATTCGTTTGTCAAACCGTTAAAAATTATTGTTAACTAACGAGAATTTTTTTAAAAATGTAAATACACTATTTTAATTCACCAATTAACAGAAATACGTTGTGTAATTTAAAAAAAAACTCAAAATTTCAACTTACATGTTACTATTTAAAAGTAAAATACAAGTATTTAATAACAAAAAAAATTTAAATAATATATTTTACTTTTTAAAAAAATTTCTATTAATCAACATTAATTTTTAATAGTTTAACTAATAGAAGAACTGATTTAGAGTAAAATTAAAAAATTTAAGATTAAAATAAAATTTTAAAAAAATTAAAATTTAAATAAAAAAATTTAAAAATTTAAAATTAAATAAATGCATATCCGTATATGCATCAGCTAGGAACCTTCTTACAACTTTCTTCCGAGAGCCCGGAGACGTGGGGACGAGAACACATTAAGATAAGAGAAAGAGTCGAAAATATCGCACGAATATATCGCGATACTGAACTTAGCCAATTTTATTCCCATACATATAGGCCTCACGAGAGAAACACGTGGAAAACAGAGTGTTTCGCGGTCCCCCAGGCCACGCGGCTACTCGACGCTGCTAACCGACAACGCTGTGATGGGAATCTTGGACAAGAAAAAAAGAAGTACCATTGTGTTGTTGCTGCGTAATCTGTCACGTATAATATACATACTTAATTTAGTAATTTATTTAAATATAATTTTTATAATTTAATAATATTAAATTTTATGTATTACATACCTATTATTAATACGACTTAACTTTTCTAAAACAAAAGGCTCTGAAAAACCGTTGGAGGCTGTTCCTTTATTTTTTGAACGAAGGAAGTCAATACATTAATTTAAACGAGTTTTGTATATAAGACCTGACAAGATAGGTGACATAAAAACTTACACAACATAAGAATAGATGACACGATAACCTACAGATTAGTCAAAATGACTATATTCGAACAGGGCATGAAGCCCACAAAACCCTATAAAGTTGATATAAATCGGACTAATAAGACAAAACTGCATATACGGCAACAAATAGTGCACCTCAGCGAAATTACAACAAAAATCGTTTAAGTAAGTCCAACACCGATTTCCTTCAAACTTAAACTACGGGCATTATGAGGCTGTCCCTTGGTTTGCGGAAAGGGCGCAATTATACATTATAACTAGGTGAGGTAGTTCAGCAGACAAAAGTGCAAATAAATATTTTTTAATAATTTTAATTTATTTTATTAAATAATGAAAAATTAATTAATTAATTATTTTATATTTTTAATTCTTTGCAACTTCTTAAATTTGAGATAAATAATTTTTTTCCAATGTAAAATTGGAGCGACAATTGAGGTGGATTGTCTAGCCAACAAATCAAATCAAAATCAAAAGGTATCATTTTCATATGTAGATTGTGTTACGCGTGAGCAATTTCATATGAGATTTTTGTAGATTATGAAATTAGTATCATAATTTTTTTTTGTTTCATTGTTACCTCAAAAGAAATTTACACTTGAGTGATATAAATATTATTTTTATGTTATATTACACATGTATTGAAGGAAAAATAGAAAATTTCAAGTAAGAGTAGCTATTTTTATGTGAAAAAACCTTATCCTTTTTTTTTTTAGAAATTAACAAATTGATCAACCTAGTTACTAGTAATAACCAATAAAAAATAAAAAAACGACAAAATGATTTGATATATATATCACAAAACATCTCGACTTTTATTATTGTAAAAAGATTTAATTTAACTTGTTTAATACTATTAAACAAAAAAAAATAAGTCATACGCTTAACACTATAATACAATTTTTAGAATAATTATTATTATTTTATAGAAAAAAAATTTATTATCATTTTGGATAGAAGATTTTTTATTGATTGTACTCAACAAAAACCCGCTTTGTAAGCCATAAATAAAACATTCAATAAAACCGCTTCCCTTTTTTTTCATTTTTTTAGAAAATTGCAGCAAACACAATTTCGTTGAGACATATAATTATGAAGTGATATATATTTTTAAATAATTAAATTTAAAAAATAAAATTATATGAATTGTTACCTATCACTGTATAAACTGTACAATTACTTATATTTTATCGTGAATAAGTTAACTAATGATATTCTTTCTATTCTTTTTAACATAGGAAATTCATATAATTTTCAAAAATTAAGGAAAAGTAAAATTTCGCAAGAGGAGAAAAACACGAGAAATTGAAAAGATAATTGATCCGGACAGGCTAAACTTGAAAAAAAAAAAAGGTTGGTGGGCCCCACAGGCCCAAGCATCTGCCCTCACCCAGCCCTATATATAATTGCATCGGCAGTCATGCAATTCTCGCCCATTTCCACCACCATTAGACGTTCTCTTATTAGAGGATACCTCCAAACCCTAGCCCCACTTTCTCTCTCTGCCTCCCATTTTTCCGTTACTCCTCAATTTATTTTCCTTCGCTTTCTCTCATTTTCCGGGAAACCTCCTCTTTTTCTTTCTTCTTTCTTTTTTTTTTTTTTCTCTCTCCTCTTCAATCCATTTCTCTTAGATCTGCCGCATGGTGTGGGGTCATTTCGGCGCACAGGCTTTGTTTAGAAATTAATTAATTTTAATTTTGTGGGTTCGGTTGTTCTGAGAAGCGATCTTCTGAGCGGTCGGCGTGGCGATTAGAGAGAGAGTCGGGTTTGAGAGAGGGGGCGGCGGTTTCGGTCTGGAGAGATCTTCTTCTGCTTCTTTTGGGGGGGTAGCCGGGGCCTGTGGCCTCGGCGGGTTCTAAAGCCCCCACCTTTTTCAAAAATCAAAAATTCTGCAGAAATATTTTGATTCTTTTTTTTTTTTAATTTTTTTTCTTTTAGTTACAAAAAGAAAAAGAAAATTGTTTTCTCTTAACTTTTCAGTTTTTTAATTGAAAGATCGTCGCGGAAGAGGATGCCGGCCCTGGCTTGTTGCGTAGATGCTGCTCACGCGCCTCCCGGCTACGCTTTCTTCGCCCGGGATGGCTCCCTTCCGTCGCCGGTCAACATTTCCGGCGTACCTCCGGCGACAACAACTACCACCGCTGCGGCCTCCGCGGCCGAGATCGCTTCCCATTGGTCGCCTTCCCTATCCGCCTCCCTTTACAAGATTGATGGCTGGGGTGCTCCGTATTTCTCCGTCAATTCCTCCGGCGACATCGCCGTCCGCCCTCACGGCCCGGAGACCCTGGTCCACCAGGAAATTGATCTGTTGAAGGTTGTTAAGAAGGCTTCGGATCCGAAATCCGTGGGCGGGTTGGGGCTGCAGCTGCCCCTTATTGTTCGGTTCCCTGACGTTCTCAAGAACCGGCTCGAGTCTCTGCAATCGGCTTTCGATTTCGCTATCCAGTCTCAAGGCTACCAGGCTCATTACCAAGGGGTTTATCCTGTGAAATGCAACCAGGATCGTTATGTTGTTGAGGATATAGTGAGATTCGGATCTCCATTCCGGTTCGGTCTGGAAGCTGGGTCGAAACCGGAGCTGCTTTTGGCCATGAGCTGTTTGTGCAAGGGAAATCCGGAAGCTCTCTTGGTTTGCAATGGATTCAAAGATGCAGAGTACATTTCCCTCGCATTGCTGGCCAGAAAACTCGCCTTGAATACCGTGATTGTGCTGGAGCAAGAAGAAGAGCTCGATTTGGTTCTTTGTTTGGCCAAGAAGCTCTCTGTTAGGCCTGTGATTGGAGTGCGAGCCAAGCTGCGAACAAAGCATTCGGGCCATTTCGGGTCCACTTCTGGAGAGAAAGGGAAATTTGGGTTAACCACGACTCAGATTTTGCGGGTCGTTAAGAAGCTTGAGCAGGCAGGAATGCTTGATTGCCTGCAGTTGCTGCATTTCCATATCGGATCTCAGATCCCCACTACAGCCTTGCTTGCTGATGGGGTTGGCGAAGCTGCACAGATCTATTGTGAACTGGTCCGTCTCGGTGCCAACATGCAAGTAATTGATATTGGTGGCGGCTTGGGCATCGATTACGATGGATCCAAATCCGGTAATTCGGATGTCTCTGTTGCTTACGGGTTCGAAGAGTATTCTATGGCTGTTGTCCAAGCTGTGAAGTTTGTTTGTGACAGCAAGAACATCAAGCATCCAGTGCTTTGCAGCGAGAGCGGGCGAGCTATTGTTTCTCATCACTCTATTTTGATATTTGAGGCTGTGTCTGCCAGTGTGTCAAATGCAGGGTCGGTGACTCCCTTCGGATTGCAGTATCTTGCTGACGGCCTCTCAGATGATTCCCGTGCCGATTACCGGAACTTGACAGCCGCGGCAATGAGAGGTGAGTATGAGACCTGCTTGCTCTATGCTGATCAGCTCAAACAAAGATGCGTTGATCAATTTAAACAAGGAAGTATTGGTATGGAACAATTAGCTGCTGTTGATGGGTTATGCGAATTGATTTGCAAGGCAATTGGAGTAGCTGAGCCAATTCGCACTTATTATGTGAATCTCTCGGTTTTCACTTCAATCCCTGATTTCTGGGGCATTGGTCAGTTGTTTCCAATAGTTCCAATTCATCGACTTGATCAAAGGCCTGGGGTGAGAGGGATTCTGTCTGATTTGACTTGTGACAGTGATGGGAAGATTGACAAGTTCATAGGCGGTGAGTCCAGCTTGCCGCTTCATGAAATTGAAGGCGCGGGTAACGGTGCTGGTGGTGGGCGCGGTACTATTTGGGGATGTTTCTGGGCGGGGCTTATGAGGAGGCGCTCGGTGGAGTTCACAACTTGTTCGGTGGCCCGAGCGTGGTGCGGGTATTGCAAAGTGATGGCCCCCATAGCTTTGCGGTGACCTCTGCCGTGCCGGGACCGTCTTGCAGTGACGTCCTCCGGGTTATGCAGCACGAGCCTGAGCTCATGTTCGAGACCCTCAAGCACCGTGCTGAAGAATTTTGTCCTCGTCGTGATGAAGATTGCTGCTGCGTTGATGGTGACTACGGAATGGGCAATGCTGCTCTTGCCAGCAGCCTGGCTCAGTCCTTCCAGAACACGCCTTATCTAGTGGCTTCTTGCTCGCTGTCTGCCATGACTGCGGGTGGAGTCTACTACTACAACGAGGATGATGGTTTCGGCGCTGCTGCCGATTCAGCTGCTGGTGACGAAGAGCAGCAGTGGTCTTATTGCTGTGCTTGAGAGATTGGCGTATGTCGTCGTCCCCCATTAGCTAAAATTTTTAGCTAATTGGAAAAAATAAAACCGTCTGTTTGTTTGTTGTTGCTAGAGGTCGTCGTCGTGTCTTGTTCTTTGCTTAGCCTTTTTTTTGTTTTTTTGTTTTTTTGGGGAGTTAATTTCCCATATTTAATTCTCATCAAGTGCAAAAGATGTAATAATCAGGACAGTGTCTTTTGCATTCTCAGGGTGATGTGAGAGAGGGGATTCGGAGACCGGATAATATTTATCCTTTATTTGTAAATTCGGGATCTTTTTCCCCTCTGTTTTATCGTAGCAGACTTTTCTTCAAGGACTTTTGTTTTTGCTGCCTTTTTATTATTATTATTTTTTTGTGTTATTCTTCCTTTAGGCTTATTAATGCGTCTTTGAGGTCAATAAACTTTTCTGCCAGTGCAAAGCCCAGTCGATATCATTGAGGGCGTGGCGTTTTGACTTGCTATATGATATGACACCCTGACAATAATTAATAGTGATAATTGTGAATATACATGTATTTATTTATTATAAATTTTTGAACATAAAATATGAAATTATTTTTGAAAACATATATTCGAACTAAAAATTATATATTTATCTAAACTTGGTTACATTGATGATTAGGGTCAAATCCACTTAATGGGGCTGATTTTTTTTTTTTTAATATTGAAATTGCGTTTATTGTGGGAGAAAGGATCCCCAGAGAGTCGTGAATCTCGTGATTTGTGGGCTCTCCTTGTCTTGCCCTACTCTTTTTTTTTTTTGGGTTTGTGTCTTCCGCAGCTCTTTGCTAAGTTTTCTTGGGGTTAACAGTTGGGCATAACAAAAAGGGTGAATATGTTAATATGGCCCACATAGTTCTGGGTTCGTAAGATTGACCCGGCAACCTTATTGAAGGGTTTAAAAGCAACATGATTCCGCATTCCTCGTGGGTTTTACCTTGCTGGGCCCGCCCATCTTGCGGTCGAAATTTGATGCAGCTCCAAATTCGCAGGGAAGCCAGGAAAGGAATAGAAGATGTCGGGCCACCCTTAGAAAAATGTGGAGGTTGCACAGGAAACTTTTAGCTAATGTCTGGCCAGCCCGGCCCGGATAATGGCTCTATGTATATGAGAGGGAATATATGTATAATGAGATCTGCTGGGGGTTTGCTGGCCCCGATTGGTACCTCTTTTCTCTAAGGTTCCTGTGTAAGGCTGAGGCACAATCTTGACCAAAAATATATATACAGAGAGATAATGATTCATCCATCTTTAATCAAAGGTCAGAGGTTCGATTCCTAATTTTGGGTATGGAGCAGTTTTAAAATTTTAGGTCAGCTATCCCATCCTTCGAGGTGCCTGCAAATTAGCGAGAGGATTAGTTATCGTGATCGACGGTAGATACCCCAGTCAAAAATTAAAAAAAAAAAAAGCCTAAATTTTATGTTTTTCATTTGAGATTTAAATGTTTTAAACTTTCTATTTAAAGTTTAAACTTTTTCTTTTTATAATATTTAAGTCTTTTTGTAGTCCAATTATTAATTTTTCTGTTTCACCAAATGGATATGGTGTTAAATATTAAGATACATTATGTTAGTCAAATAGAAAAATTTGTTTCAGCAGATGGATACGTGCTAAATATCAAGATATATTATGTTTGAAAAGGGCAAAACTAATAGTTTAACTAGAAAATGACTCAAATAGAATACAAAGTAAAGGTTTAAATCTCAAATAGAATTTTAAAAGGTTTAAACCTCTAATAGTATTTACTCATGTATATAATTATCTTTTCAAAATAATTGTTGAGTGGAAAACTACTTTGAAGTCGAAAATAGTTTGACAATGGTTATTTGTATAATTATATTATGTAATTTTGTATAATTATAAAAATTCTGTATAATTATAAAAGTTTATATGAATTAATGTGCACGCCAGAAAGAAGTACGAAAGTTCGATTTTTATATCTTCTAAATCCTCATCCCCAATACTAATCTATGACCCTTCCTTATTAAGACCAATATATATATATATAATCTATGTTTTTACATTTTTTGCAAGCGCTTCATGTTAGGGTTAAGAATATGCCACCCCATCCGGCTAGTACTCAATTAGAAAACAAAAAATGTACATAAACAATGATAAAATAGGTTGGCTCTCAAAAAAACAAAGATAAAAAAGAATAGATTGGCAAGGTCGGCTTCCACTGTCGAGAGTCAAGAATCAGGGTTGACCGGTGGTTGAAATACAGAAAGTTGGACACCTGACGGGGAAATTCAGGGCATTAAAAATTTTCCGTTAGAGAAGGCAAATAAAATCTAAGATCAGGTTATTTAGACTGAAAAACGTGTTGGTCCGAATGCAAGAAACTAAATTTTTGTAAATTAATGTACCGACTTTGAGTTTTGTAAATGAAAAAAATGTCGTTTTTTCTCAATGAATATGACATAAACTCAAATTAAATTAGTTGAAGATCAATGCAATTTTCAAATACCAGAGTCTAGCATTAAAAAAATTAACTCCTTAAATTTTTTTGTCCGTTTGAGGAAAAAGATTGGGAAGAGGATATTTGCTTTTCCGAAGGCTTGGAATTTGTCTGATCCATCGGTGTCTCATCGGATATGCTATTGAGGCAATAGAATAAACCCCAACAAGATAGGCTCTCCTTTACAAGTAGCAAGGCGCGAATGAAGTGCTTTTTTTTTATTTTTTCACCCATATGATATGACTCAATGCAAAAGGGAGAAAGGCCTGTGGCGATAAAAAGCTTAGTAATGGCTACAGTTAAACGACGATAGAACGAGAACAGAATATCCTTTCACAAAAAGTCGAAATAATATGCAGCATAAGGACCACTCTAACCATTAGATTTCAGTACTGTCATTTTCTCATATTTTGACCCTTCACATTTTCCTTAAAGTGCCAGATAGGAGGAATTTATATTCGAATAGATCATCACATGCTCGACTCAACTCTCACCATGGCATTTTGTATTGATTCACTTAGATATTTGTAATGTCTCTCGACTCTGATTGAATTGGCTATTATGTTCACTCGAAAAGATCTTCTCTGCATCCCCAGTAATGCAAAGGCGAATCCAAGTGGAGACTTGAGAGGCAGCGTATTCTTTATGGCTCATCGGCTGACAACTCCCAAAGTGAAGCTTATATATTTGTCCAAGAGATTTGTTTTGATGTTTAAGAGTGTCGTACTAATCAGTTTGAAATGTGGTGTATTGGGTGTCAAGAATAATAATCCAAAACTGTCAAGAGAAATCTCAATTATTTTGTTAGGTCAATAATCGAGGTTTAATAAAAAAAATATTTCTCACGTCTTTTTATAAATTTGTCTCAAAAATACTTTGAAAGACATGATGACTTTAACATATATACTTATTATATATGCTTAAGCAACAATATCTTAATATTAACTTAGATATCAGAATATTAACATTAAGTCCATACCTGACCTCCCTATCTTTATTGCTTTGTAAGTACTCAGTCTGCATTCCTTCTTCGGTTAGGCCTGCTTCACCATTGCGAAATCCAATCCCGGCAGGGTCCTTCCTTTCACATTCGAGATGAGCCCACATCTCTAGTCTGAAATTTGTCTGGTTAACATGGTTAACAGTAATAAACAATAATCAATAATAACAAAAAAATCAGTAATAAGTGACTAATAAACTAATAAAAACCCATAATTTAGCTTGCTATAGCATACAATTAAGTGGACCATTTTTTGTTTTCAACCATCTCTGTATCACTTTAGTTTTTTCCTCCTCAATTTCTACTGTTTTCAAATGAAAAATAATAATAATAAAAATTTTTCTCCCAATTTTTTTTTTCTTATTTGTTTTACTCCCAAAATTTTTTGTCATGGGTTTAGTTACAGGCACAACCTTTTGGGAGAAACAAACTTATCAGAGCCCACAGATACGGGTATTAGGCCCTAATTTCCACGTGGCAGCCAAGCACGTAGCGTGGAACAAAAACAACACGCAGAGACCTACCCGCAACTTGGGCTTTCCATCTAAAAATTTTTTCTTTTCTTTTCCTTTTTCCTTTTCTGTCTAATTTAAATTCTCAAGTTCTCTTTTTTTCGCCTTTCCCGTGTCAGGAATTTTCGTTCTCCTTCAATCCAAACAAGCAGGTATTCCAATTTCTTCTCTCTCAATTTCCCGTCTCTAATTATCCGTTGATAATCCGTTTTCTTGGTCTTTAATCCTAATCATCCCCGTTTAGTTGCTGGGACAATTTTGGGGCGTTTTGGAGCACAAAGGTTAGATTTTTTTTTTTTTTTGGAGTTTTTTAAGTTTTTTTTTGTTTGCATAATAAATTTGTGTTTGATTTGAACTTTTGGGTTCTTGCAATAATCTGTGTAGGAGCTCTCACGAGTGTTGATTGTTACTTGGTTTGACTGTGTACTACGAATTCACAATGGTATGTTATACTCTCATTCTTTGATTATTCGCTTACAGCACCTTTGTGATAATGGGTTTTCTTGCAAAGATTCGACATTTTTCTTTAGTCTGTTGTTTTGATGTTGTCTTAGTATAGCCTCTTACTATGGTTGGTTGCTAATATTGCTATGGTTATTACAGTTTTTTGATCCGTACGCCTATCATGGAACATCATTCGAGCAGACATACCGGTGTTACCCTGCATCCTTTATTGAAAAGGTTGTACTGTTATTGGTGTTTTTGTTTTCTTTATCTAACTTCGGCCAACGACGAGAATAGATTCAATGAAGCCGATACAAGTTGATTAAGGCTTTGTTGTTGTTGTATGATGAAAAAGAAAAGCTTTTGATCTCCATCCACATGGTACTAATGTCTCTTTCCCCTCTTGTTTCCCCCATTTGCCTGCAGCCCCAAATTGAAAGTGGTGATAAAAGTAAGTCTTCAAACCATTATCTTTCAGTTGTAAAGTTTCATTTATTCTGCAGCTTTCTTTCGATGTTATTTTTGCTTTTCTTTTTGCAGTTATAATGCCTCCCTCAGCCCTTGATCGCCTTGGTTAGTTGTTTTAGTTTGGTTGTTTCGCTGTCAAATTCATCGATGGGTGATTACTCTGTACAACCTTAAATCTAGAGTGCTAATCTCAAACAAAATCCTGTAGCATCACTGCATATTGACTATCCAATGCTGTTTGAGCTTCGGAATGATGCGGCCGAGCGGATCTCTCATTGTGGTGTTCTTGAGTTTATTGCAGAGGAAGGCATGATCTATATGCCATATTGGGTAGTGGAAAGCATTTCTGTTATGTGCCTTGATTATTTAGTTTTGGTTTTTTGCCAATCAAAGATATCAATAAATATTTAAACATGTTTTGGTTTGATGTATTTGCTTTTAGATGATGGAGAACCTGCTTTTACAAGAGGGAGATATAGTGCGAGTGAAAAATGTCGCTCTTCCCAAGGGTACATATGTTAAACTGCAACCTCACACAAAAGACTTCTTGGATATATCCAACCCAAAAGCTATGTAAGTCTTACTTTTAGTTTCAGTATTCAACAAATTGGGGGCCACTGCCCGCTGAGGGGTGGGATGCTGGGGGTAAAGGGGGAGAGATAGGGAGGGATTCACGTATGGCAATGGCAAACCAAAGCTTTTCTATATTCCTCGGATGAATGAATAGGCATTTGAGGTTGAGGAGGAATTTCAAAAATAACTCTGCAATGCTGCTTCTTGTTTATTGTGCTCAAGGCAGATCTATATGTGAATGGAAGTTTGATTGTTATGCAGCTTAGAGACAACATTAAGGAATTATTCCTGCTTAACTACCGGGGACAGTATTATGGTTGCTTATAACAACAAGAAGTACTACATAGATATTGTAGAGACAAAGCCTTCAAATGCAATAACTATCATTGAGACGGACTGTGAAGTGGATTTTGCACCTCCTCTTGATTACAAGGAGCCGGAAAAACCTGTTGCACCCACTCCTTCGAGCAAGACATCTTCTCAAGGTGGCTGTCTATCTCTTGTTTTTTATTTTCAATGATTCTTTCTCTACAGATTAGACTGTTTACTCTGCCTACATATCTTTCAATCGTCAACATGTTGTGTGTTTCCATGTTCTCCGCTGATTTCTTCCCAGTGTTGTTGCCTTGTGATTCCTCTTGATATTAAGTCCTAGTATGTGTTTCGAGTTTAAAATATCTTTGTCTGTGCAAGATTTTCGATGTTGATGCTTAACTTTTGTGCTAGTACATTAAGATGCCAATTGGAGTAAAACCTCCAAAACTTAAGATTTTATAGCTGGGGCGTTGAATATGTATTGCAAGCATAGAATGGCTATTAAGTTTCTCTTTTGCATTTAAATTACTTAATTGCCTAATGTCAAATTCATGTGTCTGAAACGAGACATTCACACACCTTACACGTTGGTTGTGGGAAATGACTTGCTAGATTGTTAGGTAAGTTCAGAAAAGGTTTTAGGTAGTTTGACTGGTCATTTTTGCCAAACTAATTGTCTCTTTTCTCCTTGTAGTGGAAGAGGATCCAGCTGAGACTCAGCCAAAATTCAGCCCCTTCACAGGAGCAGGAAGACGTTTAGATGGGAAACCATTGACGCATCATCCTACACCAGCTTCTTCAGCAGGGTCCAAGGACAAGCAACCCTCCGTCACCAACAGTACTGGGAAGCCTTCTGCGGGGTCTAGTTCACAAAATACTGGCCACCAGTCCCAGGGAAAACTTGTGTTTGGCTCGAACGTAAGCCGTGCTCCCAAGGAGACTCAGAAGCCAAAGGTGCCCTTTCTTTTACCATCCACCTTTACAAACCAAATTTCTGACAAATCAACAAATCATATGAAAAGGAAATCATTTTTAGGCTTGTAGAACTGCTAACCTTCTATTTGTTCGATCTACAGGAAGCCGGCAAAGATACGAAGCAAGAGGAGTCCCAAAAGAAAGAAGAGCCTAAATTTCAACCTTTTACGGGAAAAAAGTACTCTTTAAGGGGCTGATTACTTATCATGTGACAATTGATGCCTTTTCCTTGTATCCTCACACCATTTCTGGATCAGATAAATCCTGTAGAGTAATATCCTGACTCGGAAGTTGTAGTTTCAAAATGTGGAATGGCAGGTCGTTATTTGAAAACTAAACGGTATTCCCTTATTTAAGGGATTTGCGGAACTTTCTTTACTTTTTTCCAGTTTGTGTGCCAATGCTTTTGAGATTATGAGGAATGCTTCAGCTATGTATGCTGGGGCTAATCTACGTTTACCGTGGAAATAAAATTCCACATTGATTTATCATTTTGGAGGGACATGTTTTTTTGTTTTTTCAGAGATATGGAAGTGACAAACTTGCGTTGAACGAGTTTTGCAACCTCTTACAAGAACCTTTGACAGTGGAAATAAGCACCATTGTACTGGGAGAAATGATGCAACATATAATTGGCGAACACATAATGATGGACACTATCGGCTTGTGGTTGTCAAGGAATTGCTCGGTTATAGCGTAGAATAGCCTATCCGGGGGTTTCCCTGGGGCACCCATATTCATTTTTCTGATCATTAAGTACCTCCAGCGTTGCAAGAAACGGTATCTGCAAGTCAAATGCAGCCGGCTACACATGCCGTCTTCGTCAAAGAATGGTCCTGAGTGCATCTTGCACATAGGGATACTTAAACTGGAAACCCAACTCTTTGGCTCTAGTAGGAAGCACCTTTTGTCCTTCCAAAACCTGCGAAGGAGGAGGATTTATTTTGTGCCGTACGCGACGAAAAAGTAATGAGGATCAACAGATGATGTCTAAGAGTTCATACCACAGAGGCACCTTCTCCAAGTACTGCTTTAAGGACCAACTCAGGCACGGGCAGCCATGACGGCCTGCCTAGAACATTTCCAAGTTGGTTACACATCTCTGCCAATCGAACGGGATTTGGGGCAGTTCCATTGATAACTCCTGATATTCAGTTCACTAAATTCGAGTTCAATAACTGTGAAGCCTTCCATTGCCATGTTTGAACTAAAGCAACTACCGACTACCAAGCACATTGTCTTTATATAGCCAGGTGAATTCAAACCAAATGTCAGTTAAATGTAAAGAGAAGTACCCTTATAAGATGGATTTGACATTGCTTCGCATATTAGGTTCACTATGTCATCCAAGTGAATCCAGGAAAACCTGCACACGAACGAGAATAAGAAAGTAAGGAAAAATGGTCTTGTAGCTCTGACTGTGCTGAGATGCTAGGCATCATGGCTAATTTTAATATCTAGAAGAGAGTTTAAAATTTCTATAAACAAGTTTAAGGATCCATAGTATGAGCAAATATAATCCTCAGAACATCGAGAGCAAATGCTCTTGTCAAATTTATGAAGCACAGCATGCCATTCAGCCAGTAGGCGTTGCAATTTTCTTTAAATAAAAAGATAGCGCATACCATTGCTGCCCAGAGCCCAAAGGTCCACCAGCAAACATCATGAAAAGAGGTATCATTTTAGCTGCAGATAACAAAAGATGAAAAGAAGCAGACAGAAACAACATATTCATATTAAAGCATTCAGCTCTCTCCCTCCTTCTCCTGTGCCAAATCTAGCAAGACTGTGCACCTGATAGCAGGGGTAGGTGCATAATGCAAGAGAAAGATATGGAGGATAGACCACACCTAGAGCACCACCTTCTTTACCAAGCACAACCCCAATGCGTATAAGTGCTACTCTCACATCCTTGTTTACTTTGAGGGCTGTTGCCTCCCACTCCCTACAGACCTAAAAACTTGTAAGCCGTTAGGAGAAGCAAGGGAGATTTGAGATTTTGTACCCACACATAAAGGGTGTAAATGATAGTTGTAGCCTTTCTCTTGCATTCTCAATTAACATCACATGCTTCATCGGCCAAGAAGCTAATTTCATGTAGAAACATTGACCGTATGAAGTGCTTCTGGTGGCATTTATATAATAACCTTGCAGCATGAACTGCAAATGCGTAAATTACATTCTATGTAACTTAATGAGTAGAATTGCTCAGCACTTTTGGTCTGGCCAATTCCCAAAATGTCAACACATACATGCCTCAACTAACCTTGCAGATCATCGAATGCAATTATTTGAGAAGGTCCTCAAAACAACCAAACAGTGAACCGTCAAGTAATCGACTTCCAGAACTTTTACGATCTAAACAAAGGACAAACAGGCATTGTAACTTTTTTTTTTTTTTACCTCGGCCAAGTAGTCTCTTCCAGAGGGACTGCGCTCATCAAATACTTGTGTTGTACTAGTTCCTGAGCAAATGTGGGCAAGGGAAAAGGGAACCAAGAAAAATTGAGCATGCCTTCAATAATTCAGAATGAAGGACGATTGCAAGAAACAGACTTTTCAGGTGCACAAAGAAAAATGATTTTGAAAGGGCAAAGGAAAAGGAATGTGGGTGAAATAAGAAATTATTTACTTATGCTTTAGAAATATGAGCGGGAATTTGTGTTAGAAACGCACCGTAGTAACCAATAGCTGTTGCACTAACCAGAGCTGTGGGCCGAAGTCCTTCTGGTGAATTATTTATCAAATCTACAATCTTCAAAGTTAGGTAAAAAAGTTGGATGGACAATCAATTAAGAGAGATTGTAGACCTAATTATTGCTTAGATCTACTGATTTCCACCAGACATAGGCAAGTTGCGAAACATGTAGAGGCAAAGACAATGATTTCTTGCCTTTGAGGTGACTCTAATCCTGCTTTCCTTGATTTCTTTCTTGACCTGAAATGCAGTAAGAGAGATATATTTTTCAATCAAGGGCCGCTTGCATAACATATTGTCCTCAACAAACAAATCCTAACACACTTTCTTTTGTAGGAGAGCTATGTGTAGGCATGACATGTAATAAAATGGAATTAATGGCTTGCCATACTAAGCATGCTCTATGATTGATGCCAGAAAGTAAACAGGCAAGCCAGATGATAATTGACAATAACCTCAGAAGACCATCTTGTGCTGATCGGCATTCCAGCCAAATTTACAACAGCATATGAACCTTGGATGCAGTCTTTCCACTCTGGCTCCTCCGCAATCACAATTCCAGGAAAGTCCTTGACTAGACAAGCAAGATATAGGTACGTTCAGTTCATGAATTAAACAAGCATAACAGACACCCAGCTGCAAAATACCACAGAAGACACAAGCAAACGTTAGTTTCGTTGAAAATTATCAATTGGGAATTTTGCTGAAAACTAAATGTGTCCATTATTACCTTCTTACCCGGAAATATTAGCTCAGCTTTAGATCTAGAACGTGTCAAGACACGGATGTAATGGCTATCTGCATTGAAAATGGACAAAGAAAACACAACCTCAGCCTGTATTTTCTGCACAAGAAGAAGAAGAAAGAGAAACTAAACTACGAATGTTCCATAACAACGGCAAGATGGAGGAAACCTGCGTGCAGTCTTTGTACCAATCTTCTACCTATAAAGCCTGTAGCTCCGGTTACTGATACAGTCATCTGATTATCCTACAAAAACTTGCAGAGAGTCAAACAAAATCTACCCAATTGCAGCCTACGATGGAAAATCAAGAACAATAGCCCAAACCCACATTACAAAGCAAAACCAAGAGAGGGAAAGGAAAGTAAAGAAAAGAAATTGCAGACCTTTTGAGCCTGATCAGAGGCACACCATACTCTGAAAGTCTTGGTTTCACTTGTCTGTAACAAGCAATAACAAAGAAAAAATCTTTGGTGAAAAATATTTACATTAAATAATGCAGGAAACCCACCAAAAAGTAAATCAAAGAAAGAAGGAGAAAAGACTATAGAGAGAGAGGATGTGAATTTTTTTATTTTGTACTAACGGAGAAGGTTCGAGGCATTTGAAGGGAAAGAGGAGAGATTGAGTGGGTCCATGTTAATGCACTGACTCTGCTCGTCACCTCCATTTTCTTTCTGTCTCAGCTCTTCTCTCTCTCTCTCTCTCTCTTTCTGTCTCAGTTAATGGTGACGACAACGACGAAGAAGAAGAAGAATTTTGAGCCTCACCACTCACCAGGCAAAGCGCCATCTCCATCACACATATATCGGTTTAATTACGTTGCTTCTTCTGGGCATGGGCTCCGAAGTCCAAATCAATGTTATGGGCCTAATGAATAGAAGGAAAAGAAAGTGGGCTTAATAGTAGGCCCAATTATTTCCCTACATGGTTATCAATGCCCACAAAGGAAGTCCAAACCGATAGTATGGGCCTAGTGAATCGATGAAAAATAAATGGGCTTTATATTAGGCCCAATTATTGCTGATCAAGCCCATAAATCAGTCTTTAACTTCCCTCTCCCAGCTTCTGTTCGGTGTGCGCAGGTCAGACCCCCGTAGCATCTTGATTGCTGCTTCGTCTGGGCTTCGGCTCGGAAGACCAAACCAGTGTTATGGGCGTACTGAATCACTGGAAAATAAAGAGGGCTTAACAGAAGACCCAATTATTACTGATCATGGTTATCAAAGCCCATAAAGGGAGTCCAAACCAACATTATGGGCCTTGGAATCGCTGGTAAAGAAATTGGGCTTAATGCTAGGCCCAATTAAGCAATCTTTTAAATTGCCTCTCTCCCAGCTTCTGGTTCGGTGTGCGCAGGTCAGGGCCCTGGTATCATCTTCGTTACATTGCTTCGTCTGGGCTTGGGCCTCGAAGTCCAAACCAATGTTATGGGCCTACTGAATCGCGGGAAAAGAAAATGGGCTCAACGGTAGGCCCAATTAGTGAGGTTTATGATGGTCCAAGCCCACAAAGCAATCCCATAGCCCTCCCCGCTTCTGTTCTGTGTGTGGCGAGAGTGGCGACAAGAGGGGACGGACTACGGAGCATGGCGACGACGATGCAGTGGTGCGGCGCAGCGGCGAGGAGGGCTATGGTGGCGCAGCGATTGAATTTGTTCTCGAATTCATCGTCGGCATGGACGGCGACGACGGCGACGACGAGTGCGGAGGTAGTAGCACCGATCGTGTGTGGACGCGGAGACAAGAGAACGAAGAAAGGGAAGAGATTCAAAGGATCGTACGGCAACGCGAGGCCCAAGAAGGAGAAGAAGATTGAGCGCATTAAGGACAGAGTTGAGGTTCCCAGGTCCACCCCTTGGCCTCTTCCCTTCAAGCTCATCTTATAGTATTCTACCGTTCAAGCTGTCACTTTTTTTTTCTACTTTTTTTTTTTTGTAACATTGGATTCTATCTTTTTTTTTTTACTGAATTAAGTGTGTTTTCCTTTTTTAGTTCAAAGTTTTCACTTATTTTCTGCATTATTCATCTGGAAATGTTGAATTTAATATATTATCTTTTGTGTGTATGTGTGTAATTTGAAGAATTTGGGAGTCAGGAGTTTGGACTTTGTGTTTTGTGGGTTTACTTGGTGAGGCCTTTGCTTTGGTAATTTCTTTGGTACTGTGTGCTGCTTAGTATTAGTCTTGCAAGGCTACCTCTTGCTACTTAAGGCAAGAAAATGGTGTGGAGGACATGAATTCTTAGTCTAGCAATGCTACTTAAGCCAAGAAAAATGGTTTGGAGTGTGGGAATGTTGCTTTAGAAAGTAGGATGGAAGTAGCAGTTGCTTTTGGGGTCGTCCTGATAGCTGAAAACTGTCAGGAGAGAGGAAGTTTCAATGGAGTGCTAAGAGTGGGGAACTTTCCATAAAAATGATTTTAGCAGAAAATGAATCACGAGTAGAAAGAATCAAAATTTAGTTATGTATTAGTGTCAGACAATTTGGATTATGTTACGTGAAACTTTGGCCATCTAGAGTAATACCAATCGAGAAGTTTACAAGATCAGAGAAGTTGAGTGATTGTTCAAGATTGGTTTTGAGCTCTTATTGATGCTAGATGGTTAAATGTTGCCTAAAGCCTTATTCTGGGGTGCCATTCTTGAAGGAAATAAAAAGTATTTATAAATTGAAGATCTAGAACAGTTGAATGACAAACTGCGATATGAGGCTTTGGAAGCAGCGAATTTGTAGTCCTTGATTATGGAAGATAATTGGGAGAAGACTTATATGATTCAGTCTTACAGAACCATTTGTATTATGGGATTTTGTCTATGACTCGTGGCATCCAAGCTGGTGCTATCAGAATTTGTCTTGGTGACAGTTGGGCGTTGTAAAATGCTTAGTTAACTTATCACAACAAATGAAGAAAAGGAGAGTTGCAAAATATTGGACATCTCTAAAAGTAAGTGACCTTTTCTTGTTTTTCATGCAAAATAGTGTTAAATCAAGTATTCAAAGATCAAGAAGTGTTTGTCTTTGAGATAGCTTGGAGGTAATCAAACATAAAAGATCCAGCGGTAGCCGGCAGTGTATACAATTTTTCTCATTGTAAGATTGTTTGGGAAGCTGGAATACTATTTCTGTGAATCAAGGTGATAGCTTGTATTGAGTCTTAACAGTGCATAAATGCCAGTTGCCCTCTATGCCCTTCCGCTGCAATTTTCCTAACAATTCCAGTCCGAGCTCCACCATCATGGCAAGTCCAATGATGAAATAAATGGAACCAAATATAATTGTGACTGCTCCAATTGAAATTGTTAAGACATAATATTTGCTGTCTCTTCTGGGTTCTGTTGCCAGCCTAAATCCTGTGCAGATGCCCCACCAAAGCACGAGCATTGTGATCATAGTCATGAAGATTCGGGCAACAACTTTACGGAGGATATTTTTTTCCCTTGCTGCTAAATCATTTGTACGAGTGAGATCATCTGGAAAGTAAGGCTCATCGGAATAATAGAAAGATTTTACTTATATCATCAGAAATGATATTATTTATTATGGAAAAAGCTGATAATACACAGAATTTTGAACAGAATCATCGATTTCCTTACTGCTACATATGGTCAATAAATCTAGAGAGGATATTTTCAGTACTGCATATCTACCATAACTCATTCTTAGTTCGAGTTTTACGAAACCATTTGAACTAAATTTTCTTGCCGTCTAGCTTTTTTCTCGATCCTTTTCATTTCAAAGCATTATGGCTTGATGGTTATTAAATCGATGCACAAGAAGAAAAGTCTCATCCTAACTAGAGACGATGACACAGCATACAGCAAAAGAACTTCTCACATAATCTAACTAAACAGAACTTTCCATGCCTGTGTTACCTCTGCATATCCCAGCTTTGTCCTGCAATTGTTCCGACAAATTTAGAAACATGTCAACTAGTATGGGGAGTCCGAGCACCATAAACAGTAAGCCGGAGAACATTGTTAGAACTCCCAAGTAACAAGCTGTGTCTGGGTATGAGCCATATCTGCTTGAGTCTGTTGCCAGTTTGAAACCATAGCGAACTGCCCACAGGAGCATGAATATGGTTGCCAGAAACACAGAAATACGTAATGATATTGCTTGTATGGTGGTGGCGCTCCGATGATTCATCTTCCTCACGAATGTGCTCCCTACCTCCTCGTCCATTTTGATCAGATCTGCGTAAAATGAGCATAAGAAAGCAATGGAGTGGGAGGGACTGAAGGTGTGGTGGGGTTGAAATTGAAGAAGGCTTGAGGAAGAAGCTAATTCACTTTCTTTATGTTTTTCCTTTCGGGTAGTTCATACGTTTTTGGCTGGAGCAGAATTTCTAGTTCATGTTTATGGACATTCGGAAGCGCTTATTTATGGTCTGTGCTTCTTGCTGGTCCGTCCGTTAATAAGTTTGGACCTCGCCATCAACTCATTTTAAGACATAAAACGAGATTGATAGGGATTTCTTTTTTTTCTTCTGGATAACCTTATTGATGGGGATTTGATAGAGGGTTAGGGTGCCATTACAAAGACTCAAATCTAAGTGAACTTGAGGAGATTTACTCGGACACAATAATATTTTAGTAATAGATTATTCTTTAAAAAATATTGAATGAAGACGATTCAAGTGAACTTACACGGTATGTAAAATAATTTAAGCCTCAGGATTCGTATTTTGATCGAATCATTCCTTCTTTACATTCACCTACTGCTCTAGGGCACGATCCAACGAATCGGAGTCGCATCTCATGAAAATCATGGTACGTTATTTTCTTCGGATATTAGGGTTCACTCCCAACTTTTCTCCGCCAAAATAAAACTTCATCGTCTTCGTGACGAGGGTTTCTTCTTTGCATAACGAGAACCTCGACCAAAAGCCAACCCTGAATCAGGTTAAACGAATCGAGAGCTTTTGCATTCCACAATCAAGCTAAAAAACCAATCGTATCACAGTATCTTGCCTACGTTGTCAAATAAAATGATTAATTAAAAGTTGAACATAAGATCTCAAAATGTCCAATTTCTTTTACCCACGTTGTCTGATGTCAGGATCGTTTACTTAAATAGATTCCAGTCAGGTTGCAGCCCCATTAATGCATTGACATTGCCATATGCTCCACGCTGCTGATGATGATATAGATTTGGGAATTTAGTTATCGGACTTCCACGTGAAAAAATTTCAGTCCTTTCAAAAAGCACCAGGGACCAGTTAAGACAAGGCCAAATAGGTGAGACGCATAAGCAAGTCTTATGGTCCCATCAGCTGTACGCCTCACCGGAGACGAGGCACAATTGCACAAAAAAATTAAGGTTAGGACCCGAAGAAGGAAATATTGAGTTTATTGAGGAGTCAAGATCAATTTGTCCATTTCTGTGCCATATAAAAAAATCCTTCAGCCGCATAATCAAGAATCAGAATACATGGAACTGAAAGCGACCAAACATCTTAAATTGTATAACATTTGCCGTCACTAAACAACACAATGAGATTACTGGCCTCGATCATCTTATTGTGCATCAGTCATGGATTAACTCAATCTGCACAAAAGGCAGACATCAGTCTGTAAGCACAGGTAGAATGTCGATATGAGAGAGAGAGAGAGAGAGAGAGAGAGAAAGAGGGTTCAGTGCATGTTCTGCTGCTCTGCGGATAAATGGGGAAAAAAAGAGAGGCTAAATTAAGGAATTGATAGAATGACAAGAAATCCCAGGATGTATCTCCCAGGTAAGGGAAATCCACCAAACCTAAGACTATTAAGACATGCAAACAAGAGGCAAGACTATCCCAGGAAAATCCCATCTAATAATCTATGTTTGCATAACAAATCTCCTTGACCTCGTCTTTGTTTATAAATCGTTGTCTTGATTAGACATCTACAAATCATTATTCAAAGAATTAATGTAAGGTTCTTGTAGTAACCGGTAACAAAGAAGCTAATGCTAACCTTAGAATACAGCAAAACAGAGTTATAATAGCACTAACCTTTATTGGTTTCCATGCGCAATGATGTATGTTTCAGTCATTATCTTCTCGACCATAATCATACACTATCTCAATCTGCAGTTGATTTAAATATCAGCAGAGAGACAGAAGAAGATAAATAAAACCAGCAGACAGAAAGCACGCAATGCTTCTTGCCTGCTAGGAAAAAGACAGACAAGAAAGTGAAAATTGGTTGGTTGTAAGAGTTCATAGCATGTATCCCTTGCGAACACAGCTTGGCGGAGGAAGCCTTCCAAGATTTGGCAGTGGGGAAGTGAAAAGAAAAGAGAGCAAATGCAAAACAGCAACATAGACAGTAGATAACAATACATTACCCCAGAAGGTGGAATCGGGTTCCGAGTAAACTTGGTGCCCCCCGGAGCCCAAGGAACTGGAGAAAATTAGATAAACAAGCTTCAGAACCAAATTGACGTCCCTCAAAATGGAAAGATGCATCACAAAGAGTAACAAAAAGGAGGCAATAGGGAGAAGGAAACTGTAAGGCCGAGCGATGCTGCAGCCGATTAATTTTGCATCAATAAGCACCAAAGATAGAGAGAACGTGTACCATCTTTTCCTAAAGAAATAATTCAGCTATTTTTTCTGACCAAGAAAAATACATAACTCTAATGGATAAGGAACACCCTCATTGTAAACTAAAAACTTCCAAGGAAAAGTTACAAATTTCAAATGAACCCAGCTATTGTCACCCACTGTTTACTTGTATCACTTCCCCAAGCTCACCACAAAGTCATTCTTTACAAAGAATTTTGGAATTGTGAGAATCTGCTAATAGATATACCTAATTAAACTGCCCAGGCCAGAAACTTAAACTAAAAAATGAACTCACAACTTCTCACAGATGTGCAAGAAGCAACAATCAATAACACCCACATTCATCTCTGATAAACTAAAGACGAATTCCAACCCAAATAAGGACCAAAAATAAACACGAATTTGCCCCCATTATTACGGCTGGCTTACCGATATAAGGATCGGGGTGCCGCCACTTGTTGTACTGGGCCTCGCCATCAGCTATCAGACTGTCCATTGTGTCAAGATCTTCCTGCAAAACCCAACCAAATTTTAACAGAAAAAAAATGAAGTATCCGGAGAAAATAAGCAGCAAGAACTCGTATTGAATTCATTAGAGAGAGGAATTGGAAATATTAACAAGGACGAACCACATGTTTGTGAGCGTCGAACTTCGTGCGGAGGTCGGAGGCCTTGCAAAAGATAAAATTCAAAAGGATTTCAATTTAGTTAAAAAAAAAAAAAAAGTTAGATGAAATCGAAGGAGGAATGTCTGATCGGAAGAGAGGAGGCGGAGGAGGAGGAGACAGAAATGTACGTCTTGATAGAACAGGTGGCGATGGACGGCCCAGTTCAGAGTGTCTTTAAGGGCGCGGCGGTAGAGGATCCGCACCCTCTCCTTCTGCGCTGCTCGCCGAGCCCAGTACGCCGCCGTTGATGTCAGGCTCATCTCTCCCTCTCTCTCTCTCTCTCTCCTTCTCTTCTCCAGTTCTTCTCGCCGTTGATCTTTCGGGAACGCAGAGCGAAAAACACAATTGGCGGAGGGGGCCAATTGAAACGTCGACGTTTGCAGGCCCGGCGTTGGTATAACTAACAAGGATGGGACACGACACGATGTCGTTCGAACTTGGAAGGCCATAGGGCCCACAATTTATTGTTTATTTAATTGCGGTAAAATTAAGATAAAATCATCATTTCCCAAATGATTGAACTGAAGTCTATAGTATCAAATTTGTTAATTATGCCTGCAATCCCTAATGATGAAACTGCTTAAAGTTGACAAAGATAAAGCAATCTGCATTAGAGAAAAAAAATAAAATATAACTTTTTTTCCCTTGAGATGAGACCCATTAATATTTGATATGTTTATTGTAATAATTTTGTATTTCATATTTGGTTTGTGTTTCAGATTTAATTTTATTATCTCATTCTCTTGTTTAAATTAGTTGTGAGATTTACTACTAAATCTTTTCTCGTAAGGATTAGGCAATGATATTATCATATTAATAAAAGTTAAATAGGACACACAAATAAATTTACCTTTTGATGAACAGGTAAAAAAATTAATAACTATATAATTTATGAAAAACAATAGTCATCTTTTTTAATTTACGGTCCAACAAATCTCTTAACAAATCTCTTGTTTGTGCACAGAAAAGAAAATTGTTAATAAAATGCAGAGCTATTTCATTAGCCACCGTGAACTGTTGTCTGGCTTTTAGGTGGTTTACTTTGGCTGATGTAATGGGCGTGGCAATGTCATAATATCGATCATTACCATATGCACGGTAATAGGCCACTGTCATGTCCGAACTCCAAAAGAGAAGCCACACGAATACATACTTTACCATTAACGAAAACCAGAAGCATAAGAAAAGAAGGGACCAAAACCCTGTTTAACTTCAATCAAGGTACGTACAGTACAGGCTGTAATTTACATAACTATGAGTCTGTCTCTGTTTCAATCATGAAAAGAATGCAATATGGCCGTCTAATGTAGCAGTATCAGCTTTCACAAGTCGCACACATGTAAATATAAAACAAGCCTACATGAGAAACGACCTGCTGTGTGACCAGCCCAAGGATTTTCGCCGCGTGCTCGGGGGAGTGAAGCTAAGCCCAAACATCTCCTTTGGAGCTTCTTCCTGTTGTGCAAACCTCAGCAGTTTTGCAACTATGGCAGCACTCTCCCTGATGTGATTAACGTCTTTTGCATTGCTCCACAAACAGTTGGCCAACTGTTGCCTCCTGCGCTTTGAGTTCAGTTCAATACCCCATTTCTGGTACAGTTTCTTTCTCTCCTCCTCCGAGAACCTTTTCAGCATCAGCTTGCTCAGCATCCCTCTCTCACGGTGAAGGACTTTGATGCTGCCTCCCGTATAAACATTTTAACAGTAGGTCAGTGTAATGTTAATGACATGTAAACAGGGAAGAAGAATATATATAGAAGGAAATGAATACAAGCAACCAGAAAATTTCAAAATTTTCTTTCAACTAGAAACCATTAATACACCCTAACCTCATTTTCTCACTTCCATAATTACTCAATTTCATGACCAAAAAAAAAATTTGCATTTTGCGAAGAAGGAAGAGACTAGCAGAAACGAAAGAAGCAGAAATGGTGGAAAAAGTTTTCCTGAGTATTTCATTCTGCCAAAACCTGTCTTAACCTGGCTCAGCTGATTCCTTCGCATGGCAGAAATATTTCCACTTCTGGTACCATTAGGAATGTTGGCTGATGAACGAGGCATAACAGAGACTCACATGTTGGATTGCAAGGTGGGGAAACAAGTTTACCAGTCTACAATACACGAAAAATGCAGCAAGCGAGCAAGAGAGGGAGAGCGAGAGAACCTTGAAGCCAGAGTGAGTGCTTGATCACCTCTTACAGCCTCATCTCCATGACAAAACGATTCCTTGAGGAAGGAAAGTCGCCTAAGCTCCACCTCCATGTATATGGAATCTGTCGGATCACCCTTAAAAAGCAGGAAAAAGTAAGTTCTGTGGACTAGCGAAAAATGGCAAGTTTGCCAAAGCTCGAATATTGCTCTTTGCTGCCCCTCGAATTCCACGAGCCAATTACGAGGTGTTTCCAATTCCTCACCCATAGAATCCAACCCTACATTTCTCACACTCTTCTCTAATCTATCAGCCATTGGTTTTGTCTCCTGAACCTAAAATTCACCAAAAAAAAAAAAAAGGAAGAAAAAAGATAAGTGCCAAAAGGAGTGGTGAGCACCAAAAAAACCATATGTGATCAATTCTAACAAGAACATGGAAGGAAAGTTAAATAAAACAGATGTACCTGACCGTCAACAAGTTCATTTCCATATTCTTGCTTGGCCATCTCCTTGAGTCCTGCAACAAAAGTGTTGATGCTAGGAATGTCCTCATCTGCAGAAGTTTTGATGCTCCGTGATCTTAAGTCATCAGTGGAAGCAGATCCGAGAGATGACTGAGAGTCATTTCTTGACAACCTTCCAGTAGGAGCATCATAATTTAGTGGGGAGAACCTCCTTTGCAAGCCTTCTGGCCTTCCAGTAAAGTGTTTCTCCAGCCCATTTGGTGGGGTGTTCTCAGTTTGTCCCGCCCTGTCACTCAGCTTATCAGCTTCTGGGGAATTTGGAAATTGTTCGTCAGGATAACTGACAAGAGCATCAATGGTCCTTTGCACATGATTCAGCCTCTGCTCCAATACATCACATGTAGAACGATTTTGCATCTGACTTGCTTCTGCATCTTCATTTGATGACTCTGCTCCAGCAGCATCTCCCGACACAATCAAAGCCAATGTTTGTTCATTTTCACCAATGGAATAGTGTTCGCAGTTGTTCTCCCTTCCTCTCTCTTCCATTTCAATACACTGAACCTCTTTACAGTACTCATCAGCACCATTTGCAGTTCCTATAACAGAAGAAGTACCAGCAGATAAGGTATTGTCTTCCATGTTGTCGTGAAGGTGGTACGACTCCTCAGTGTTGGTTCCACTATCTCCATCACAAAGCATTTTGCTGAATCTTCTCACACCACCATTCCAACAATTTGGTTCAGCCACACCTGATGATTCTGATGCTGAGCAATCTTCTTCCCATGCATCCTGTGCTTGATGGCTATGATGATAGCTCAACTCAGACTGCATAAAGAGTGTAACGCATGAATTCGTAGCAGAAACAGAATAATGCACATGTTGTATCACTCAACAGCAGTCAGGCAATGATCATACCCCTATTCTTGAACTCTTTTCATGTCCAATCATTTTCAACAGATCCTCAACCCGAGATTCAGCCAGATCCCGTTGCTTTGTTAACTCTTTAATTTCTTTCTCCATCTGCATGATCAAAACAAATTACCAATGGAAACCAGGGCATAACTTCCCATTCACTCTGTTTATCGGCCTCTGTATCACATAATAAATAACTGCCGGAATTTTTCAAACATAGTTAAACCATACAGTAGTATCTTAGGATTGCCCACTGCACAGGGATTCATAAACTAAGCAAATTAAAGGATGGCTTGGCCAAGTGGCTAGGTATTACTAGGCCAACATGTAAACCTCTTCATTCTTCAGTCTTATTCAAAAGCCACAAGTTGAGGTTCCAGATTTGATGCTTAGCAGCTTGTTTAAGACAGAAACTACAGAAGGTGCAAGCACTTATCCAAGGCATGACATGGAAATTCTAATGCAATGTGTGCACTAGGCACACATTATATTGGAAATTAACCCATTGCATGCTTTCTTTTTTCAAATACTAAATATTTGTTCCAAAAACTAAATTGTCTGCTCCAACAAAACAAAAAACCTCCATTGAATTATCTAAAATAGCTGGCAATGAGGTGTTTCAAGTCAGCATCCTAACCGAAAGCCCATCATTTGCCACCCAAAAACGGAAAGGAAAGTAAAAATAGAGACATAATAAGACAAGCCACAGGGTGCAGAAATGCTAACCAAAAGTGCATCAGTTTGCATCCATATAAACAACAAAGCACAAGCAGAAGTACTTGCAAATGAATTTAGAAAGCAAATCATTACCTTCTGAATCTGAATATCCTTCTTCCTGAGTATTGCTGGATAATCACAAGTTGAAGATGCAGGGGTAGGGCTTCTCAGCTCACTCTCCAGTCTAGCTAACTCTCTTTGCAAATGTTTAACTAATGCCTGGTCAGACATTACTACATTAACTTGTGCTTTTGTAGAAACTTCTTTTGCACAACAAGCAAACAAAAGAGTGTTTCTTGTTTGCTCAACATGGCTTCTTGCAGGGCTTAATGTGCAGATGATGGCAGTTCTAGCGTTACCACCCAAAGCAGGCTGCAGCAACCGTGTCAGCTTGGAATCTCTGTAATTGATGTGTCCATGTCTCCCCTTGCTGAATCCATTATATCACCAAAGTGGTGCAAGATGATTAATCATCCAATAAAATAGATAGCAACAAAGGAACAAGCAAAAACATAAGTACAATTGTGAAGAAAAGTGGCCACATGGCCAGCCCCATACACCATTGTTACAATAGATTATAAGGGTCACAAGATCAAATGGGACTCAAAAAGTTATAATTGTAAACAAAGAGATAAATAGTCAACCTTAGTTTGCGAATAACAGTTCCTAGAGTCAGTAAACTACGATTGATGTGGCAGCCTTCTTTCAACCTTGCTCCAGAGGACAAAGCCTGAGATGCGCGCTCACTTCCTGCCAAATCAACAAAATTCTGCATGGCAACCAGAATTTACTGTAACAGCGCATCTGTTATCAATAAGATATACTATTCTCTGCTACTTTTTTTCCACAATTCAAATCTGAAAGTAACCCATACCACAGAGGCCGTGAGAGTGGTTGAATTTTCTTTGCCCAAGAATTCACGAGCAGAACTGTCAACTGTCTGTATGAACCCAACGGAAAAGTTAAAGGCAAACTAAGAATTGCCCATATATTCCAAATTGCAACTTTTTAGGCAGTAACTAGAGGGGATAGAAGGAAGGGGCATACCAATCTGAGAATTTGATGAGATCTGGAGCTTTTCTCATTCAAGGACGGTCTCCCCTATACGCCTTTGAGCTGTCACGTTACAAAAAAGTCTAAGTATACAACATCAGCCAGTAACAGCAAGAGTTTGCACAATGCTTCACCTTCACAAACTGAAAGGAGTTGTTGTAGGTGGCTCCAGTCCTTCAGTGTTTCCTCTGTAACTTTCTCCACTACAGTCCCTTTCTGACGAAACAAGTACAAACTAGAGCATTTTTTCTTCTTATTTTTCAAAACTAAAAGGGTAACAGCAACAATACCTCTGGATCATCCAGCAGTCTGAGTGGAGTAGCATCTGTGCTAAGGAGATCCCTGATGGCTTCATTATATATCTCAATTGCCGAGAACTTCAAAACAAATGCTCTTTCTCCATGCTGCAAGTAATAGCATCAGTACATGAATTTCAGCTTTAACAATTTGATTACTGACAGCGCTGAAACCAGCAAAAACAAGCTAAAGAAGAAACTATAATTACCCTATCTATATAGTTAAATATGTCAGCCACTGTATACTCAGTTATGCCCATCATGGTGTAAGTCTTTCCACTGCTGGTTTGCCCATATGCAAAAATACTTGCTGGAAACAAATGCAGGTGAAAACTTTGTCACTTCTCTGAAAATGTAAGTACAGCAACACCTACGCACCAATGTCAACTTACAGTTAATTCCTCTGACAACTGAAAGGGCAACTTCCTTGGCCCCTTCCTCATACAATTTTCTCGTGCTGCAATCACCCAGGAATACTCTGTCTATAACAAAAGCAAAGGAGATAAAACATATAATTAAGAAATGAGTTCCCATAGAGAGCAATGGCCGTGTGAATGGCCTTTTTCTTCGAACAAGTCATTCCAGGTCTCATTATTATTATCCAAGCAAGACAGAAGTATAGGTAAGCGCAAGTCCCTGCAGACATATTCCGGTCAAGAATACAGACAAACAATTTTCACTAGCAAAAACAAGTGTGTATGAAAAATAGATCACCAGATCAAACCCAAATAATAGTACTTAATACTTAACCCTCACTGGTATGAACATATGCATTATTACCCTTACTTGAGCGTCTCCTTACCAAAACTATAGGCAGATGGAAACGTGGAACCTTCACGGAGGGTATTCCGATACAAGATGGTTGTGTCATTAATGCATTCCCAGTCTGCAACTTCATTAGCTTCAAGCTCTTTCTCGCTCAAAGGCCTCAACCTCACCAAGACAAGAATCTTCTCTTCACGGTTGTTAGCCACTTGCATCTTCTCCATCTTTGCTAGCTGTTCATCTCCAATTGACCCCATTCCTCACCAAGAAGCTTCTTCTAAACCCCAGAAACAATTAAAACAAAACAAAACCATAATTTGAAGATCCCGAGAAAAGGAAAAATAAATTCTGGGAGTCGAAAATACTCACAGTTGCTCCTGCTTTCCAGAAATGTGAGGACAATTTAGACGTTAAAAACAAGCTGTTGCATTTGCCTAAAAGATGCTAAACCCATCCCTTCATTAACTGCAAGAAGAAGCTAATCATGAGCATATTTCCACTAACCCAAGAGACAAGTAACCACTAAATTTGCTAATTATGCGTTGTATCAACAATAACAAGTGACCCACCAATTTTAATCAACCATAAAAATTAATGAAAAAATATATTCAAAAAAAAAAACAGAGGGAGAGCGAGAGAAGATAATAAGTAACGCACATACACCACCTAGAACTGAAGGAAAAAAAAAGCCAATTAGTGGAATAATCCAGACCCTCTTAAAATAGATAACGACCAAAAGAAGGAGAAAACTACATTGCCAAACTCTTGCTTAACCTTCAGTACCAAGCATAATTATTAAAAAGTATATTAAAAAAAAATGATAAAACCTTAACCACTTTCCCACTGCAATAATCCCATAACTGAAAACTCCATGAAGTTGAGACCAACTATGCTTGAAAACAAAGTAAACAACAGTAATTCACCTATGACCTCTCATTTGGACAATCCAAACTTTCTTGACTTTGCTTGCTGTGTCCATGGTCATGGTCCCACTCTAACCACCCCCCTCCCCCCTCTCTCTCTCTCCGCAAACACATCAAATACATCGTACGTATATACGAATCTGTCTGTATGTATTTTTATTTTATTTTTTTTCTAACACAAGTATCCCCCACACGCTTTTGCATGGGAGACTATTCCCGTTCACAGTAGTGAGTTTGCGACTGACCGGTGTACGAGAATTCGAACACAAGAAGCTTGTGAATAGTCTTTATTAAGAATTCGAGACGCTTAACCATTCAAGTCAATTCATCCGATTTCTGTAAGTATTTTACGGGTATATGGATACCTATGCAATAGCAAATTGTGCAGTAGGAAACAAGAGAGGAATGTACGTACAAGTTAATTGTCATCGTCAGGAATGAGTTGGTGCGCAGCAAATGGGCTACATTACCCGTTAAGTCGCTCCAGCAGAAAACGCCGTCGTTCCTAGTTCTCGGCCCTCTGTATTTCTGCCTGAACTGATCTGAAGGCGATGCCTCTGCTGCCCCCTTCGATTCTCGAATAACACAAATTCAACAATGACGCTTATTAATTTTAAGCCATATCCCGAATCCCCCGCAGGTAACCGTTGCTATTTAAAAAAAAAAGTATAAATAAATAAAAGCTTTTTTTATGGAAAATAAATAAAAGCTTACAGAAATTGAAAGACGGAACACTAAAACCCTTTTTTTTTTTTGTGGGTGCGTCGCGGTGAATTATTTTGACGGAGTGATTAAACTGAAAAAACCACCAAACTGGGAGAATGTTTGGAAAATATAGCTCTTCAGAGTTAGTGAATATAACAAAGGGTAAATTTTTTTTCTGGCAAAAATATTTAGTAACAGTTTTTTCTTTTTTTAAAAAAAATAATGATGAAAATTAATCAATGGAATGTGCTTCTATGGAACAGTAAAGATTAGCAAGATTTCAGTCCCCGCGGTCTCGTGACTTCTAGAAAACAGAAACTGACTTCACAGGAGAGGAGAGGGGAAAAGAAAACCATGCTAAACGCTGTCGTTTTAGTTTTCTAAACGGCTAACACCTATAAATTACGGAAATGGATACGATGATACGGACATGACACGGATACGACAACTCATTAATTTTAAAAATATTATGACATGGTACGGTTCAGACACAATTATATATATATATAAGTAATTTTATAAATTTTGTTTACTTGAAAACACTTACAAATATATTTATATAATTATTATAAATTTTAGATTAGCATATCGTAAGAATTTTTATTTTTTATTACAAAATAAAGAAATAAAAATATAAGTTTAGTGATAAAAATTTTTTTTTGTTAAAATTAAAAATAAGTGATAGTTTAAATGTTTCAGAAGTCACTAACAAGTGACAATTTTAAATTATAATTTTTTTAAAAAAAATTATTTATTAAAAATAATTATAAAAATATTCAAACATATCTATAGCGTGTTGAACACATATAATTCTCGTATCCAACATATATGTCCGAATTTGTTTTAAAAAATTTTTTTTGACAGTCCATCAGATATAAACTGCGTGTCCGTATCAAACAAGTGTCTAATACCTAATATCTTCTTCTTTTTCTTTTTTACTGTATCCATACTTCCTTGCCAGTACCTCTCTGGCTCACTTCGTCTGGCGGACCAGCGGAGAAAATCTGGTGGAGCGTTAACGTCGGTGACGAGGGTAACACTCTTCGTTGTGGGAATGGAGATATTACCATTTTGCCCAGCGATTTGCTTTGCGTGGAAACCTTTTACTTTTTTTTTTTTTTTGCTTTGCTTGGATTGGTACTTGAAAGCTGGGACTTCGGAGGGAAGTCACGTGGACTTTGGGGGATTGGTTGATTCGCGCCACGTGGATTTTGTCAACTCCATCTTGTCTTTTCCCCATCTTTAATAACTGATGGTGGACTACCCCCTTGAGTTGGTTGTTTTACGTTTAATTGATGTGGACGGTTATGATTGCGGAATAATATTGTCATCTCCTTGTTTTTTTTCGAATTATAAAATCAGCCTATAAATTATTATATTTATAAATTGACATCAAATATTTTTTATTAATATTTTTATTTAATTTTTTATAAAAAAATTTATTATTTAAATATTATTAAATTTGAGTGAATTTTTCATATATTTAATTTTAATATTAATAAATTTTAAATAAATCAATAATTAAAACGTAGAATTTTAACATCAAATATGTCATTATTGAAATTCGAATCCTCACAATGTGGAGTAAAACACTCTGTAAGGCGTGTAATAATATTTAGAAAGAAAATCTTTCATGTGAACCAGCCGAGTCAGCTTGGTTGGACCTGATGAAATATTTGTGAGGATCTTTAAATAAAGGTAAAGTAATATGTATTATTAAGTAGTTGAATTTTCTTTAAGAAAATAAATAAGTTATTAAATGTATAAAATTAAGTTATATAATAAAATTTAAACGAGATAATCAATCGTCAGTTATTAGAAAAAGTAAAAAACAATGCCTCGACTGCTTGAATTTGGGCATTAAAATTTATGTCACCAGTTACATAGCAAGCTTTTTGGTGATTGAATTCCAAAGAAAATGTATATTCGTTTTTACAATCATAATCAATTCATAATTGTTTTCTTAGGGAACTAAGATGAGATTGAATTGTTTTTCATCTAGGTATCCCTCAATCTGGAAATTCCCAGTTGCGTCCCTGATTGTCATTGGATTCATTTGCCTTTGGTGGCAATTCGTCTAACAGCCATAACGTCTATGACTTACTTACAGGATAGTCGTGGGCCTTTTATCACGTTCTGGAGGACAAGAATTGAAACGATAGTGTGGAAACTTTTATTGTAGACTTCATCAAAGACAAAGTATGTTTCATTGTCATAAGAGTGGAAATGAAATATTATACATAAAAAGTTACCAAATGGGGCATATCACGATCGATTCATTTCCTGTGTATCAAGGGTGACGATCTTAAAATTCCAAGGAGAGAGATCGATGAGATTACCTTTGCACCGTTTGTTGGTTAGCAACCACAACGACAATATGGTTGTTTGCCTAATATCAAACGGCAGACAAGTTAATGGCAATCCCACCTTCTGTTTTATTATCATATTTTTCTAATTAAAGAATTTATTAAACGATAAACTATGAAATAAAGATAATTCTACCTATTTTTGTAAGGTCCATATACTCTCTTATGATTAAAACCAATATTTTATGATTGGGGCAAATTTTTGTCATTATAAATATAAAAGGAAAATGCGTAAGAGGAAGGAACTAAACCCTAAACGCTATTTTATTTATTTAAATTGAAACTTCCACTCGAAATTCACAAACTGAAGCCGTTGCTACTTCTTCATCTGTTCCTTCAATTAACTCCAATTGCAACTCTGTGGCATAATGCTAATTCTCATAGCCCTTGTTAAACCAAATAAGCGTTGCTTAAACTTTTGTTCTACCCCATTTTGTTTGTTTAAGGAAGTGTTGGGTTTAGAAGATAGATTACAAACTGTAGTTCCAATGGTTATTATTTGTTTCTGTCATATCTGTTTTAGCACATAGTAATTAGCAGTCTTATCTTATCCATTGTTGCCCCTAAAACTGTAAGAATACCTTAGATAATTTAAGTCAAAGAGAGCGCCCTTGTTGGGTAATTATTATAAGCTTACACGCCTACCCATGATGTCGTCCACCATATCCGTTGCATTCGCCTTAGTGAAAGCAAATGAATTGAGTTAAAAAGTCTGCTCTTTTTGGAAGTTGGTTGGAACTTGGAACTGCTTCACATGTTCTCCCTTTTATTTTCATTTACACGGGAAATAAATAGAAGTGGAAATACTGAAAATGTTAGATATCATATAGATTATATATATATTTTAGTACTATTTATGTAGTAGAATTCTAAATAAAGCTGGACCGAATTTTCTCTTTCTTTCTATGTTCACGATTTTACCGATCAAACAAATTTCCTAATACAAAATACTTATATTTCTATTATACAGGATGTGCATGTTGATATGTAGAAGTGCGTGCATAGCAAGACTGTCATCCAAATTTGTTGAAAGAAAAAGGGAAAATATCGAAGCTATCAACAGTTATGTTCATTCTCTAGCTTGCAAAGTGGGGAAATGCCAAAAAATTTTAAAAAAATGAAAGGAAAAAGAAAAAGGAAAACAGGAATTCTGGAACAAATTAAGAACTTGTACTGTAAAAGAAACAACAGAGAACCTGTAAAAATAGGACTCCAAATCTTTCTGAGGGGGCCAACTCAAGAGCGGGTCAATGTGAATCAGATTAACCGTATGAACCAGCAAGTAACCATCATGGGAATTTTCAGGACCATTGCTCACGTGTTATTACTATTAGTAACCAATTAATGTCAGTAAAAATGTTAGTTTAAAAAAAGTTACAACTACACTACCAATGCATTGTTCAAGAAAGAGAGAGAAAGAGATTCCAATAAAATTTCCTCGCTGAGATTTGCCCTTAAATTCATAATTAAGTGGCTGGATGCTTCATAATTTTTTTTATTCCTTTATTATTATTATTATTGTTATTATTATTATGTTCATAGAATTTTTTTTTTGTTGTCTTAAAAGGACCATAGGAAAATAAGGGTAGATGAAAAGTAAATTCTCTACAGTGAAGCACACACTTTATTTTTATTTTTTTTTATTATGCAGTCTATTAAACTGTGAGTTACACAATAGAATAGTTTTCCTCTTTCATAAATCTCACATCTCTTATTTTATAATTTAAACTCAAAATTTTTAAAATATAAATGTAAATTTTAACTACTAAAGAGAAACACACACACTACATTTTGATTGAGACAAGCTAGAATTGCTGAAATAAAGGCTCATGTTCAATTCTTAGGCCCATGTAAGGGGGCTCACAATCCACCTAAGTCCAAGTCTTCTCTCCCTGCCCACCCCCCGGGCCCCCAAAACCCCAAAACTCAAAGGTGTTATCCACCTGCGAGGACACCGGTTTGATCAATTTACCTGTAGGAATGACCCAACTGATATTGGGTTTTGAAAGCAAGCCCATAAAATTGTTTTGGAACCTCGTTTTGCCACGCTGTCACAGAGAAATAGATTACTTGCAAAAACCGAAAAAAAAAAAGAAATAGATGTTTCATCCTATGTTTGGCAGCCTTTCCAAAATAAATCTTATTAAACAGGCGAAATGACAAGGATAATTTCCATTAAATAGACTTTTTTTTTTATAATTTCAGATAAAGAAAAATATTTTTTTCCTGGATTAACGCAGCGAGTTTTGTAAAAATATTTTTGTTCCACGAGTCTCTCATGCCACTTATTCTCTCTTCAATAATCTAATTTTTCTAAATTGGAGAATTAAAGCTTTCAAATTAAATTTCAACAAGTGTCTGCATATAATTTGAGAGTTTTTAGAAAATAAATGCAAACCATAATTTCTTTTAAATAGTTGAATGAGATTATATATATATATATTTTTGATGACATAAGAGTGAAATCCTTTATTTTTCCTTGTTGACCGATAGTTGGTTTTTTTTTTTTTTTTTTTTTGGTCCTAAGACAAGCTGCAAGGTGGTAAATTCTCCATGGTTCCCGAATTTACCAATTAGGCGTGCTTTGTTCCTCAACTAACATTTTCTTCATCTATCCACGCTTTATCAATACTTCACTGGCGGAAACATCCGGGCGGTAGCCGCAGAGATGCGACTAGCAAAGGACATAAAAAAATAAAAATAATAAAAAATAAAAGCAATGGCATGAAAGGAAGGGAAAATAGTTCGTGGGGTGTGGGCCCATGGAAGATATGACATTTGTGGCTGGAAATTGTCTGGGAGGAGCTTTCGTTGCCCCCGGCATTTTTGATTCTTGTGGCTGAGGTTAATCTGCCATTTTTTCAACATCGAGGTAAATCTGCCATGGAACAACAAACACGAGCAGCTGTTGTACAGCCAAATGTTGTCAGAGTTGTTCGGCCTCAATTGTTTTTACGGAAATTACTCGACCGAAACTAGAAGAATATTTTAAGTAAAATTAAAATAATATGATTTGTTAAATAATTAAATTTAAAAAAATAATAAATTTTTTTAGTAAAATTAAAATAATATAATTAGTTAAATAATTAAATTTTTTTAAAAAATATATTAAACAAAATCAGATAAATTACGTGATTAAATACTACTTAAAATACACCTAATGAAACTCTTTTTTACATTCTGTTAAATATGCTCTCCCCAGTCCGCATGAGAAAAGAAACCCATTAGTGAAATCTGATGTAATCTCTAAATCAAAAATGTTTTGAGTGTGTAATTATAAGAGTGAGATGACTACATAAGAATTTAAATAATTTGATTGTAAAGTATATATTATATTAAAAATTATATAAAATTATAGATATTATTAAATTAATTATATATTTTTTATACATCTCTTTAACCATATTTATGTAATTTTAATATCTTTAAAAATCACAAATCAGAAGAAAGAAAAGATTACTGTCAAATGCTAATATATTAAAAGCCAAATATTGCACTGGTTTATGTCTTTCTATTTAATAAACCTGAGCTGAAAGAAAACGATGATATGGTACTTCGCGGACCCAAGCTATCGGCCTTCCTGTTCCTAGTAAACTAATTATTTCCATTCACCAACGATGAAGAAACCCAAACTCAAACTCTGATTTTCGACTGCATGCAGCAGAAATTTTTCTGTCTTCTAAATTAAACGATCGTACTTGGTCAATAAATAAATAAATAAATAAACGATCGTACAAGACAGTTGATGAAACAAAAGTTGACGTCGTTGGCACAAATGAATGTCGCTACCTGCCGTGCGATTGTTGTCTTCCGTAAGGGAAGGACGGGCAATCAGCGGTTTCACGAGTTACAATCAACTTGACTCGCACCATCTTGACAATCTGCCGCCATGAGAAAAACTCTTTCTCCTCTCGTCGTTCATTTTTTGGGTTGATAAAATAAGAAAATAGAGATAATGTTTTATAATTTTATTTAAAAATATTGTGTATGTATGTAGAAAGAATATAAATAATTTAAATAATTACGATATAATTAATATTAAATTAAACGTAAATTTAATTCTACTAAAAAATTATAATAAGGCTCTAATCTAAAATCTCTTACCGAAATTTGCGCACTTAAAGCCACTTGAACCACACTATTGGTGGTTCCATTCACCATTCTTAATACAAAAGAAAGGAAGCTCTTATTATTTCTTAATCATTACTTTTTTTATGATGCATTTAATAGTATAAAATAATAAAAATTAGATTGTATAACATACATTGACAATTATCTTTATTCATCCTCTGACAGAGGAAGAAAAAATGGCATCCTCTATCGAATGCATCAAAATTAAAATATTTTATAGAAATTTAAGAAAATAAAAATTTAGAACCCAATATTTCTAAAATTTTTTACTATTAAAGGTATCTAAACATATACAAACATTTTTCTTTGGTCAAATATACAAACTTATTTAAAACGTTCCGATTTGCGTACTCTGTTGCACTCTAATAAAATAAATTCATAATTTTATTACTTATTTTTTTAAAAAAATTCTGTACGGTTCCTGTTTTCCTTTCTTCTTTTTTTTTGGTCGGAGAGATGTGCCCCAATATTTTTTTTTAATCAAAAAGATGTGTCCCACCTTAACAACATGATATGCACGCCACCGGTGGACCCCAAATTCTAGAACGCCGTTGCGTGGCCAGGGCAAAGCCACATGGCGTGTAGCTCACATCACTCGAGATGGGGGCGCGTGGCATTTCAACCGGCAGCCGCAGACAGGAAAGTAAATCAGAAATGGATGTATAATAATCATATTTTTTTTTATAAAAAAACTTTAAATAAATATTATCTTTAATTTTAAATTTTAAATCTCAAAATTTAGCTCAATTTTTTAAAAAACTTTGAAATTTTTATTTTTTTTATTGAAAAAAGTTTGATTGAGTATATTAATCATTAAATTTTTAAATTAAAATAAAAATAATTTTTTTATTAAATTTTCGTTTAATAACTCAAAAAGGTCGACTTATATTTTGAATACCAGTAAAATTAAATATAATTTCGTTATTAAAATCTAAACTAGTGAATGTGCCTTTAATAAGTCTCAGGACAAATCAATCAGAAGAAGCGCAAACGCGGGTTCGAATATATTAGGTTTACGCCTCGTAGTTTGCTTTTGAGTTCTCTATTTCTGTCTGACTCCAAGACAGGGGGAGGTCCAATTGTCTGCTTGGCTGGTCTGCTACTTCTTCTTCTTCACCATATATTCTCAGAATAAAACATCTCTCTCTCTCTCTCTCTCTCTCTCTTATATGTTTCTTTGTCTCTCATTATCCGTTGGATTCCACTTCCCGACTCTTTGGAACTGATCAAGTTTAGTGCGAGCTCTCTAACAAAGACGAAAGAAAATGGCTTCGAAGAACATCGCTTGAGAAGAAGAAAAAATTTTAAAAAAAGAAAGATCAAAAGAGGAAGAGAAATGCGGACGCTTTGTGACGTATGCGAGAAGGCCGCTGCCGTCCTCTTCTGCGCCGCCGACGAGGCCGCTCTCTGCCGTTCTTGCGACGACCAGGTCCCTCCCTCCCTCCCTCTCTCTATGTCCAACACAGAAACTTGATCAATGGAGAATAGAATTGAATTTTATCTGAGCTTGCGTCCGATTTGTTGATTGCTTTTAGAGTTTTTGTTTTTTTTGCTAGACCCTGTATTAGAAACTACATTGGGTCTCACCAATCTAGCTGTCCAACCTCTTCTGAGAGTCGGTTTTCTCAGCGCCATTTTTTCTATGCAAAAGACTTGAATTTAAGACTCTGTTTAAAGAAAGAAATCGAGTTCCTTACCACTCGAACCACCACGGTTGTTGTTATTACTTCTGGAGTTATGCGAGGCCGGAAAGCTGAGTTGACTGCTTAAAAACAAATTCTTCGTATTTGAGGAAAAGGGTCTATCTTTTTTTTTTTTCCCGGTGAAGTTTCCTCTGTTCTCAAGGTTTTTGTCTGTCTAACAATCAATCTCTCTTCATTGTTGGCTTAATTGTTGGCTTCTTTTAATCCGAAAGAATGGACTTTTATCCACATTGAAGCAACTGGTTAATCGTTGTTCTTTTTTTTTTTTTTGAACTTTCCTAGACCTAGACTTAGACCTACACTAATTGGTTGGGAGAGGGGAAAAAGTTGAGGAGGTCGAAGGTTTGAACCCTTCAGTTCTCACTTACTGGCATACTGTCAATCGTTTGAATTATAGGCTCACGGCTGGTTAATCGTTTGTTCTTGGCATTTGAAGAGTGCCTAATTGACTAGCTTATTTTTGCATACCCACCATACCCAAAACACCGGGTGGGTGGCTGTGCTTTGGTTTGGAGCATATGTTAGTGTGCAAAGCTCAGGTTGATTCTATGTTATCTCTCGGTGTTTGGAAAATAAGATTTTGTCGAGTTTTAATATCGGAGATGGTATAGATTTTGGGCTGCAAATGGTCAGGTTTGAGAGAAAAATGGCCATAGATTTTTTGTTGCAGAATTCACCCTACATCTCTCTTTTATCGGAGAATACTATACAGTAGTTTTCTACATAATATTTATAAGGATTTCATGTCCCACTAATGGAGCTCAAAGTTCATACCAGAGAGAGTGACTTGTTATAATCACCTTATATATTGGTACATAGAACAGGCGTTTTGTAATGGTACCACCGTTCTCTTGCTTTTGTAAGTTTCTGACTTTTCTGGATGTTCCGTTTTGACAGAAATTTATAGGTTATTGTTTGTTGGATTTCACAGGTCCATTTGTGTAACAAGCTTGCTAATCGACATGTGCGGGTTGGACTTGCTGATCCTAGTGATGTCCCTCGTTGTGACATATGTGAAAATGCACCTGGTATGCAGTCTTTTGGCATTTAATTTTTCCTTTTCTTTCTGCAAGGATATCTGCTTTTTAACTTCAAGAGTTTGAGCTTTTCTTTTTCTTCCTGGAACATGCATGTAGCTTTCTTTTACTGTGAGATAGATGGTAGTTCCCTCTGCCTCCAATGCGATATGGTTGTACATGTTGGTGGTAAAAGAACTCATGGGAGGTATCTCTTATTGAGACAGAGAGTTGAGGTTTTTCTCTTGACTCGCTGCTCTGGGTTTTGCATCTTCTGTGAGAAGGTCCCCGAAATTGATATGCTTCTCTTAATTGTCTAATCTAGTTTCCAGTGGATAAACTTGGCCGCTTGGAAGAACTAGGACAGAAAAATCTTGATCAGAATGAAATCAGGAGGGGTCAAAATCACACACCTATACTCACAGTGAAAGAAAATCAGCAGAATCACAGGGTGTCCCATGTTCCAGTGCCAGAGAATAATGTTGACAGTGATGGGAAAATGGACAATAAATTGATTGATCTTAATTCCAGGCCTCAGCGAATGCATGGGCGAAACTCAGCTAACCAGGTATTTGCTTTTGCAAACATGCTCTTTGTTACTGGCTTGTGTGTTTTTCAATCTTTGTTATTGGCTTAATGTGTTGTTTTAACATAGAGTTCATTGTTTGATCCACAATAACAATCATACTAGCCACGTTATATCCCCGATATTATGAATAGGTACAGAGTATATATGTTATGTATGGTGTTAACCATGAATCAGTTGGTGTGGTTCCCATTGGATCTTTCAAAAGAGAGGGTGAAAAGTAAGCATGGAGCAAGGTACAGTTTTACATATTTATTCACTCTACTTGACACATTCTTCTTCCCCTTTATTGTGTTATGGAGCAAACATCATAACAGCATATTGTTTTCTGTACAATTTGAACAGAAATAGATATGGTGTGTATGCCATAACTGTGAAGCCCATTGACTATGTTTTCGTTCCAAACAAATGGAGGAGGGTGGCTGGAAAGTCATCTTAACAAACAGTAGCAAAGTACTACAACTTGTTGGAGACTTGCGTTTTAATCCTTTACTTTGATGTTTCTAATCCTCTCCCTGTCTGCCCAAGAATCACTAAGGTTTTCTGAAAATCTTAATTAATAAAAACAACAGCTCGGCCAGTGAGTTGTGGGGCTAGGGAAGGTTAGGAGTGAAGGCTCGGGACCTTCATGTAACAAAAGGGAGAGTTCGTTTATGTCTCTTATTTTGTCTTATTTCTGTTTCAATTCTTGATAAAAGAGCTAATTAACTACAGCTTTAACCACAAAGGGGGGAAGTGAGTTGTCATCTACTATTTGCCTGCCTTGTCTGTCAATGACTCGTCAATTGTCTATCTTGTGTTTAAAATTATGTGGAAAATTGCCGTGATTTAGGACCAAAAACATTCTTTTTTTAAATGGTTCATAACATTTTTTAACCAAGGGCAGGGGCAATGATGAGATGAGCATTTATGCAAGAGGGCCGAGACAGCAACTTTTATGATTGCTGTTATATGTTATCCCCCAGTGGGGATCATGTACGATTGGATTTTGATGGTAGGTATTGATTTCTCTCTTTAGCCTGTGCTGTGGTGGGGTTCAATGTATTTTTATCCGCATGGGATTGTTCTGAATTAACTTAATAGGTTTATTGAATCATTTTGAAGTTGTTTTAGAAGAAATCTAAAAGCAACTAAAACTTTCTGATTAATCATTTTGCTTTTATTTCATAATGCTTAAATAATCTTGCATAGTGCTTTGTTGTGGAGCTTTCACTGTCTGAGAAATGATCCCACTCTAATCTTTTGTTTTGTGTCTGCAGATGTTCCTGGATGCTGGTGAACAAACCTAGCACCGCAAACCTGCTTTGCAGAGCCCAGTTTCTATGGTTTTAGCTTAGATTCCTTGTGCAAAGTTGGCCAGACTAGGAGAATTTTACCCTGTGCAGCAAAAGCGATGTAGCTTTGTGTGAAAGAGGAAAAAAAAAAAAAAAAACAAATAACATGATCGTTACTGGCTTGCACTTTACAGGCTGAAGACAACGTCACTGCAGGTCTAAATTCTCAATCAATGTAGTCCTGGTGCTTCGTTTGGAAGACAAACATGTATCCACTGAGCTGTGACACGTTCTTTTTTATTTCTACATTTTGATTCCCTTAATTCCTTTCCCCCCCCCCCCCCCCCCCCCCCCAAAAAAAGTTTAAATCTTTCATCAGATGACTGAAAAAGTCCACTCTATTTGAGTCTGCAATATCTGTAGGATCCCAATTACAACGTCCTTTACGATTTGTGTATTCTGAAAAGCAGTCCCTTGACTACCAAAAAAAAAACAAAGAAACCTAGTCCCTTGAAATGAGCCCAATACCTGAACTCATTGGCAAAAATTACCGTCAATGTCCAAAGTTACTGTCAATAAATGACCTTAGATGATGACCTATGCCTGAAAATGAGATTTTTTGTTTGTCATTTAATCAAATTGGTTACAAACAGTAGTGAGGCTTGTAAGGATTCTATTGTGATGACAAAAGACCATTCCTCCCTTCCTGATGCTGCAGTTGGCTGGCCAATGTCAGCAATTGTCTTTGACATAGGAATGAAGGGTTCCCAATAGAGAGTAGGAATCATTAAATTTTCCTGACATCACAAAAATCATTAATTCTCCCTTCCTAATAGTGCAGTTGTCTGGCCAATGCTAGCAATTGTCTTTGACCTAGGAATGCAGGGCTCCCGATACGGAGTAGGAATCATTAAGTTTTCCTACTGGTAACGCACCACATTTTCTCATCTAGTCCCACAAGTTCATCATCAAGACTACAAAAGCATACATTTGATGAAACGTTAAAGGTCAATCCATGATTAGAGATAAAGGTAATTTGAAATAGCTAAATTCAACGTTATAAGTTGGAACAAGCTTTAAGAGTGTATGATGTATCATATTTAAATACAGACTCACTCAACAATCTCATCTTGCAAAGGGGGTTTATTAAGAGACTAAAAGGCGCATGTAACAAAGAACAAAAATAGTCTCCATGGCTACGGAGCATCATCAGCACACACAGAGAAATCAGTCTCCCATTGCCCCCTCCCGCAGAGCTTAGGCATCTATCGGTTTTTTTCTGGCTGCATAAGCTTAGTAGACATAGCCCTTGACAAACATTCCTTTCTTGGCCTCTTCTGATTCTCCCTCACCGGTATACTTGCCAAGCTGAGCAAGTGAGTTGGCATTGGCACGGATAAGCAATACCTCTTGAGCCGCCTTCACATTCTCGGGCCTGCCTCCCCATGTCTTCAAGCAAGTGTTCTGTAGAGCTCTAGCATATGAGAATGATACATGCCATGGATTTGGAGCTTGGTTCATCGCATTGAGATTCAGCGTTGCTTCAACCTCAGATTGTCCACCAGACAAAAACTGGTCCAAGGAATCATTCACAATTATTTCATATAATTAGTCCTGCCTGCCTTACTTCCAAAAACTTATTGCACAAACTAACAGTAAGATTGTACTATTTGAAAAGGAACTTGCCATGATTCCTGGGACGGATGGAGGGATTCTCCTCCTGAGGAGCTTGAGGGTGTACTCAGCGACCTGTTGAGGAGTTGCCTTTTCCTTGCATTCAGCACCAGGAGTGACCATGCTAGGCTTGAGGAGGATACCCTCAAACATGACATTGTTCTCTGCCAAGTAGAAGAAGACTTCAGCCCAAACCTTCTGGGATACCTCAAAAGTCCTCTCGATGCCGTGGTCACCATCAAGCAAGATTTCTGGCTCCACAATTGGGACCAAGCCATTGTCCTACAAGATCCAAGTGACAAAAAATATCCATCACAAAAATCTTTGATTGTGTAGAGCTGATAATAGGAGCATCAGAGTTATGTTGGGAAGACTACTTGAGAAATGGCAGCATAGCGGGCAAGACCCCAGGCAGCTTCCTTCACTGCCAAGGCCGATGGGCCATTGGGAATGCTCACAACGGTACGCCTGACAAGTATTGGTAAATTAGATGTTAATATGTTACACAAGGAACTGATGACAAGGTTAAAGATATCAGTCTTTTTGCTACAACATAGGAGAAAAATCAATTTGATACCATTTGGCAAAACGAGCACCCTGCTGGTAGTAAGCAGCTGAGCGGGAAGCAAGACCATCTAGACCTTGGCACCATGACTCATCATTGGAACCAACAAGAGGCACCAAACCCTGTTGTTCTCATTTTTTCAAGCAAATATGTTAATAAAATCCAGTCCTTCATGACATTCACTGTTGTATCTTTAGATTCAAGTACTAATTCTACAGCTCCATACAAAACTATCTCAACATCAAAACTGATTTCGATTCGTAAATGCATATTGATAGTGGGATTACCTTGTCGACTTTGATGCCAGGGACAATGTTCTGCTCGACGAGTACATCAACCATCTTTCTGCCGTCGGTGGTGGATTGGTAGAGAGTCTCTTCAAAGAGAATGGCACCAGAGATGTATTTGCCGAGGCCAGGTGCGGTCAAAAGAAGGGTACGGTAAGCCTGGCGGTTAGCCTCAGTGTTCTCTAGCCCAATTGAGGCAAGACGTTTTCCACAGGTGGCATTGGACTCATCCATGGCCAGAATACCACGTCCAGGTGATGCAATGGTTTTCTACAACCAGCAAAGAATAACACTCACACTTTAAGCAGAGGCTTCGTCCACCTAAACTATATAAACCACTAGGTCAACCCACGTGGGCTTTCTCACTTTGATTCTAGTATAGCCTAAACCCTCTACGCTATGAGATAGTTTAGCTTGGTTGTTTTGTACTTGTTGGTCATGACAACGTATTACTTATCCCAAATTATGCAAACTTCAGTGTAGCAAATCACGCATAATTATGAAAGGTTGTACTTTCTGATTCTGGGGATAGTGACTTAAACTGATATATTTACCACTCTACATTTAAATCTCTCTCTTTTTTTAGACGGAACAAAGTGACGATAATAAATTTATGTAGCCGATTTCAATTAACTTTGGAATTATGTTTTTCTTGTTATCGTGGTCGTCATCCAAGTACCACAAGGACTTGCAGTTCATTCAATGCTAGATTTTTTTCTTACTTTACAAGTAGATAAAGTTCAAGTCTTACGCTAATATCACTACCACCACTTTACTCATTCAAAATAGTTTTCTGGGAAAGAGAAGTGGGGAAGTGGGGAAGACGGGGAAGGAAAGAGAAGTGGGGAAGACGAGCATATATCATACCGCAGTCTTAACAAGCTCATCGGCATAGGAACCGGCACGAATGGTGAGGGCAGACGGGGCGGAGGAATGGCACCGGACAATGGAAGCTGAGGCCTGGCGGAGGGTCTGGCCCTTCACCCACTCGGACTTGTCAAGAACAGGTGATGACTTGAGGAGTGATGCCGAGGCCATTAGCTTTCTCTCTCTTTTGCAGGAGAGGCTATCCGCTTTCAAAGAAGGTTTAAGCCTTGCAAATTCTTGTAATCTTATCGTCCCCTCTCCCCAACTCGTGCCTCTTTACCACATGTATGTATGCATGCACGATCACTATTTATCTTTGGCTGGCGTGGTTATCATAGGATGTCACGTTTGAGGCTGTTGTGTGCCAGCGAATAGGGTTCTGCCATGTGGAGATAGCATGGTACACTTGGCATGTTGTGTACGTGGTTGAAATGGATGGTTTTTATTCTCCACCTTAAATAAATTGAATTATGGTGTCATAATTGCTATGATCTTTTTGAGACAATTGTCAATGTGTATAGACAAATGCATCACATTCACAATGTACAATCTGACAAAGTTGAATGTTTTTGGAAGATTCATCTGGAAAGTAGTAAATATGAGGCTATAATCGCCCTTTGTCTTTGTTCTTCAGCTACGTTTGATCAACGGCCATGCTTTAGTTGCCAGATCTGTAGGGCCGTGAGTTCTATTTCAACGGTAGTTAACTTGCCAGATCAGATTGTTTCACGTGATAGTTCAAGATTTTATCCTAAATATCATTGGTTTTCATCATTGGTAACTTCATTTTGGGGACCAAAGCATTGCCATATATGCATTGGTTGATGCTCAACTTTGGGTTCCTGCGGTTAATGTTGTGCACTAATGATGAGAACCGCAATTCCAATTGTGATTACATGTTACTGCGGAGTAACAACTACCAAGGCTCAATGCAGGAGTTACTGCTTCAGGATTTGATGCTTGTCTTAGAAGAAGAAAAATGATACTACTTACAATCTGCGAACAACATTTCAAACAGATAGCATCTATTAGTCTACATTGAAGCACAATTGCCAACTACACAAGGGACTTTCTGTCTTAGCTCCTTGTCCACTGTCTAGTAATGGTGCTCAAAGATTTCTTCTGCATGCAAGGTTCAACAAACTTGAAACAAATATGGCACAAGGTTGGCCAACCTTCATTTTCAATGCACAAGGACACATAAAGTGAACAAATTTTGATGGAAAATGCACGCAATATAGTTTAAAGACCACATTTTAACGGCGTTAGGCCCCATTCATAGTCTGGAAGTATCTGTGCTCCAGAGTGCATGTCCCTGCTTTCTCCACTCCCATTTGCCAAGGCGAATTTAGAAAAACGTATGAAAGAAAATGCCTGATTGATGCAATACAATGGTATCCATCGGAAGTAGCAGGATCAACTATTCAAGTGCGCAAGAATCACAATATACGAAATCATCAACTAGACTGCTTATTCAAAGATAGGTCTGCAATTCCAGCAATCAAATCATCTATTGGCTCTTCTTTCAAATCTTTCCACGCCTCTGAATCGTCAGCTGTTGACATTTTCGGAGGCAAGTGGCTTTCTGAAAGGGCCTTGTTCAACTGCTTAATTAACTCACCTTCCATTTCAGCTTTATCAGTTGGGATGCCCAGATCCCAGATCCTAAAAATATCCTTCGATGACGGTTCCACCTCATGAGCCGAGAAACTCGTGTCTAGGCTTGAAGAGTCATCGGGCTCACGCGCTCCTTCATTGTCCTCCTTGAAATTGGGAACAAAGGCATTTTCTATGGAAATTTCAGCAACATCTTCCTGAATTTGAGATGAAAAAACAGTGTTCTGCTCCTCGTAATTTGTCAGCATAGTATCTTTTACAAGCAATTCAGCAACATCTTCCCGGAAAAGTTGTGACAACCGAATGCCAGTCTCCTCCTCAAATTGGGAACTATCATTTTCTGTTCCGGTTTCCTCAGCATCTGGAAGAAAATCATCATTAATGCCCCCAAAAGTGTCTACAGTTCCTGCTTCACTGGAAGGAGGCATCTCGATCTCAGTTCCTCTGGGAATGTCACTACGATGATGCCCGAAAGAGTCATGTGATTCCTGCAGTGATCGGAGTGCTTCTAACAAGGCATCTTCAAAAGAAACCCATTCGACTTCTGAATCCTCATGATCTGTAACCAGGCAAGAATCAACCCAAGCTCTATCCTCAGCGGAAAGTGGATCACCACTCTGGCTGGAGTCTAATGAATTGCGGTCGGCGGAAAATGAATCTCCATTCTGGCTTGACACTAGCGAACCGTCGGCAGGAGAAGAAAAGGCCATTTGTACCGTAGCTGCACTCTACAGAAAAGCAAAAAAAAAAAAAAAAAACCGTCACTAGGAACAAGAAAGGCATCAGCATGTTGAATTTATCAAACTTTTACCGCCAAAGACAACATTTTTATTCACGACCAAATTAGATCCGAGGCCAAACAAAACAAAAGCAAGTTGTCACCATCATTCTACCCACATGAAAGAGTTGAAATTAATTAATAAAGACCTAATAAATTCACAGCAACACAATCAAAATATTAGACCCACAATCTTCCTTCCATTGGGTTCGACCCATATAAAAGAGTTGAAATTGATACCCAAGAAACATGGTACACGCACGGGGACGCGCTCGTTATGCAAGCAAATGAGAATCAAGTGTTCGTTAAAAGCAGACAAAGAAACAAAAAAAAAGGAACAGGACAAAAGCCCTCGAGCGCGAATTGAAGCCATGAACATTCATAATTTTATCAGTAGAATTCACTACATAACCAACCAGTTGAAAGAAATACAGACGAATTTGTATGAGAGGCAGAGAGAGGAGGAGGAGGAGGAGGAGGTTCTGGAGAATCGAAAAAACTCACCTTTCGGCGAACGGAAAAATCCTAATTCCAGAGGACTGGGAGAAGAAGAGGAAACTTTAGTCGAGAATTTTCGAGGGGAAAAAAAGGGAATTTCCGTTGCCGGGAATCGAACCCGGGTCTTTCGGGTGAGAGCCGAATATCCTAACCGACTAGACTACAACGGATCTGCTACCCCTAGGGATTAAATCTATACTTAACAATTAGCCATGATAATCTGGGCCTCAGAGCCCCACTGAGCAAGAAATGGATACCGATCTGGAGGCATTACCCGGACCATCTTTTTTCATCGCAGGGCCGAAGAAGCACTGTTGCCTAGCAGGGAAAAAAAAATAATAATAATAACATTAAGTGACTTTACATAAATAATAATATATAATTACGTAATCTCATTTAAGAGTATTTAAAAGTTCTTTTTTTTTTATTTTTTTATTAATTTAATTATCTAACAGTTCATAGTACTTTCTAACTATTTTGAAGTTACTTCGATGAATTTACAAATTTTTTTCCAAACAAAGCTCCAAAGGGTTAAAAAAAACAAAAAAACTGGGGCTGTTTTTCATCGGCACAACACTATCTCTTCACACTTTCATTCTCTCAGCCGCCGATTGAATGTCCTTCTGGAAGGGTGATGGACCGTCATCCTTGTCAGTACTACTATCGGAAACAGATTGATTGAGTAATGATAATGTGCGTCGTGATTTTCGCTGATTGCTTTGCTTAATTATTAGTCATTTCATAGCTAAACTCTATTTGGAAACTCTATTTGATGAACTGGAGCATTTAGTTTCTAGATAAACTTTCCAATTAGTTTTGCAGCCTTTTATGTTTGGAATAATCCAAAGATTTATTATTTTGGTGCTAATCCTACGATTTATTATCAGCTACATATGTTAAGGATGTTTCTGATGTTGGGGCGAATTGTTGTTACTGCTGCTGAACTTGTACAGCCTCTTGTTTATCTTCTGGAATCTTTAGCCTCTGAAGTTGATTTTTGTTCTGTTTTATTATAGGTTTTCAATTGGTAGCACAAAGTAAGCTCAAATCAACTCATGTCAGATGTCATGGCAAGAACAAAATATACCGACAGTGCCCATTCGCCGGAGTAAAGTACCGTGATTGAATATTGACTCTATTCGTCCCTCGACCAATTAATAAAAATGAAATAAAATATGAACAAGCTATTAAGTTACAATAACTATAATAAGTGTGGGTGAACTGTAGTTCAAGTGATGAGGGTGATAACCCTCATCACGCCAGGCGGGGGTCGAACCCCCGCCTGAACCAGATGCCCTCCTCCTCCTATATAATGCTCATAATTGAGCTACAAGATGACCAAAAAAAACTATACTAAGTACTTATTTATATCATCGATAATTGTGGTCTAAAATAAAAAAAAATTAGTTTATTATTGTTAAAAATTTTAAATTTGAGTCTTTATTAAAATAAAATAAATTTATATTTACGCATGTACTCTTTTAATAAATATAATATTTTATACCGAACAGTAAATAGTACATTTATTTTGCCAATTCTTTTAGACTAGAACAAGACAAGTACCTGAATCGGCTACATCAACCGGCGGATAAGCAAGTTGAGAAAACAGACGGCAGAAAAGGCATTTGTGGCTAGGGACGGTTAAGACTAGGCTAAACTCATGCAGGGGTTACGATTTAAATCAAGAATAGCCCAATTCAATTGAAAACAGAACCCAATTAACCATCGAGGCCCATTTAGGAATTGGGGGTAAATTGGTCATTTTGCTCACATCGCTCTTCTCTTCATATACACAAGCACACTATTCACTTTCCCAGCGACGTCAAAAAAAAATTAAAACAGTTTTCTTGAAAAATTATCATTTCTCGTAGCGTTTAAAAGCCCTAATCTGTTAGGGTTTTCTCAATTCTCACTTCAATCTCACCGATGGAAGCCGAAGAAGAGGAGCGCTCGAAGCCGGTGGAGCCGTCTCTTGCACTGGAACATGACCCTACCGCAATAACCGCGGTAAATTCGGCAGAAGAAAGTGACCCAAACGCGGCGCCCGAATGTGAGCCGGTGCCACCGCCCCTACCGGCGGCTGATTCTGATGAGCCGCGAATCTTTGATAGGGATAGCGGGCGGCAACCAACGCCACCCCCTGAAACAGAAGAAACGGCGTCTGATGAGCGAGAAGATTCGGGTGTGGTTACAGGGGATGCTGAATTGCAGTCGTGTCAGTTACCTCCACCGCTTTCTCCGCAAGTGGCGGTGGATGAGGGAGGCGAAGATATGGTTGCGGCGGTGGAAGAGGTGAGCCAGGGAATTGAGCTGCCAAAACTACAAGAGGAGGCGGACAAAAAAGAAGAGGGAAATGGAGATTTGATTTCTGGAGAGGAGGAACATAGAGTGTTTGGGAGTAGTAATTTATTTTATGAGGATGTAAATAGTGGAATTGAATTGGAAGAGAAAACGGAGTCAGATACGCTAATTGTTGCTGAGGTGGCAGCAGAAACTGGGATGGGAGTGGAAGGATTGAGAATGACTGAGGAAATGGAGAGGAGTGGTCTCGAAAAGGAAACTAAGCTCTACGTTTCCAATGTAGGTATGGGGGAGGGAACGGAGATAGGAGTGGGGGTAGAGCTAACTGATGTGGCTGAGGAAATGAAGGACGATGATGCTGACATGGGGGAGGAAATCAGAATAGGAGTGCGGGCTGAGGCAAATGATTCAGCTCAGGAAATAGCGACGGCAGATGAAGTGGAGACGATTAAAAGCACAGATGTTCCTGAGGAGAAAAAGGATGAGGATGTGGCCTGGGAAGGTGACAAAAAGGAGGAAATGGATGAGGCTAAGGTGGAGAAGATGGAAATAGCTGATGTGGCCGATAAAATGGATGAAGTGGAGGAGGCTAAGGTGAAGAAGATGGAAACAGCTGGTGTGGCTGACCAAATACAGGTGGCAGAGCAGGGTAAAATGGACGACATTGCTCAGAAAACAGAGTCAATGGAGGAGAGGCAGGAAGCCTTTGAGGAGGTGGGGAAGGCATCCGAGCAGCATGAATTGGATGACATTGCTCAGAAAACAGAGCCATTGGAGAATATGCAGGAAGCTTTTGACCAGGGGGGACACGTGTCACATCAGGCTGAAATTGGCGAGGAGGTGGAGAAAGCGGATGAGGAAGAGGATGGGGAAACGAATGAGATGGAGATGGCAGATGTTTCTGAGGAAGGGGATAAAGAAGAAAATGTGGGAATGGGAGAAGAAGAAGAAGCAGAGAAAGTAAATGAAGCAGAGGAGATTGAAATGGCTGAAGGACTTGAGGGGGCAGAAGAGGAAGTTGAGGAAGCTGGTACAAATGTCAGTGGCAATGGGAAGAGGAAGCGAGGAAAAAATGCTAAATCTCCTGCTAAAATCCCCTCAAAAAAGAAGATGGAGGAGGATGTCTGTTTTATTTGCTTTGATGGCGGTAATCTTGTTCTCTGTGACCGCAGGTAAAGAAAAATGATTCTTTCCAGTGCTATAAACTTGTTAATTCCTTTATTGGTGTCTGTCAGTGTTCATAGTATCGTGGTTTATTCTGGTCTGAGAGTTTGGTTTGAATGGCAAATCTGCTTTATAGGGGGTGTCCTAAGGCATACCATCCTGCATGTGTTAACCGAGATGAGGCATTCTTTAGGGCCAAGGGTCGATGGAATTGTGGTGAGTTCCTTATTCTTTTTCATTTTTTGCTTCTTGTGTTATTCTGTTCCAAAACCTTTTATCATTATTACAAGTAATGTTCACTAATTGGTAGGACTTATTGTATTTGATTGCTCTGTTACTTCTTGTGGTGTGGTGTTTCAGCATTTAGGTTTTGGCTTGCGAAGGGACTCCTATGGCATCTTCCCCAATTTTTTTTTGTTTGCTCTTTTACCTTTTGAAGCCCATTGTTTGACAAAAAAGTGTTATGGCAAAAAATGCAAATGAGCATGACTTGATGTGCAAATATGAAATGCATACAACATTATAAGCTCTCTCTTTAGTCAACAAGTTGATTCATATCATGCACATGCAGGATGTAAAGCCAAGTTTTGTAATGGTGCATGTAGGTGAGATATTAATTATTAAGTGATTTTGTGGGAAATTTTGTGTTCTAGTATATAATAATTTCATCCATCCTTGGCAGAAGTAATTTCACTGATAGTTGATTAGTTTGAAGGCTTCAAAATTTCCCTTGTCAATACTTTTCACTTTTCATCGTCTTTTGATGAGAATTGCTTTAAGGATTGAAGTTGTTACTTTCTCTTTCTTGGAAAGGTTTCATGCACACAAGAAGCTTGCTGGAGTGGACTTGTGTGAAGGGACAGGAAGTTCTTGCCTGGCACACTATTTAAGTTTTGCAAGCTCACCAAGCTGGTTTATTGTGTGTTATTCAAAGTGTCGCATTTTCTCTGACCATTTGTGTCCACGAGTTGTTTCAAAGTCCAATAACAGTTACAGTTAATAGCACAATTGGTGTTTTAGTTGATGTGGCAAAGATGGGATTACTATTGTGCATGGTAATCGTTTGGGTATGGTGTACTTGGGCTCTAAGCTTATGTTGATCTCTGAATATGATTTTGGATCAGTAATGCTCAGTGCCAATGGCTATGTTTCAAGGGAGGACATTATATACCACTGAGAGGACATACACTTATGTCTCTTTGTGCAATTTATGAGTTCCCTATAGAAAAAGTCCAAAGGCAATTTCATTTTTAGTCACTTTCTATGATCAGCTCGGATTTTTTTATGCTGCTTTGGAGGAAGCTTGCATTTTTGGCTCAAACTTGTTGGCCCAGCCTCTTCCTCATCCTTTGACACCAAGAAAAAGCCACCAGAATGAACAAAAACTAATAGAATGCCCGGCATGCAAATAATCTGCTACCTTGATATCCATGAAAGAGAAGTTCAGAAGGAGAGGGAATGTTGAAGTAAAGTAGGCTAATTTTGGTAGTATATCCATCGACATTGAGTGAAATTTGCACTATTAAAAAACTACAAGATTCCTAAGCCCATTGAATCAACTTTCCAAACCAGCAAGTAGCCTTATGTCTTTTGACCGGCTTCTCATTCATGCTCTTGATTGTTGAGGAGTTACAAATTGTTTTACAATTTACCAGCTATACAGACTTCAATGCTTTCTTTTGTGATGCCTCAATGACCTCTTTGGTTTTTGAGTATTGAATATCAAAACTATTTTGAATTCAAAAAAGCCAATCAGTTATGAAATCTTGCTTAGATTTGCAAACGGGAGGACATGGTAGGTATTTATAGCATTTTGCAAATGCTATACTCCCCTTTGCTTTTACATGGACTTTCTTTGCTCCTAAAACAGTTGAAAAGAAGGTGAGTGAGCTGGGCATGTATATTAAGTATATTAATAAGGAGATGTTGAAAAATGATTAATGTGTAACGTGTTTCAATGCATTGTGACTCCATCTGAGAAGTATGTAATGCCAAAGAGGAAATTTGGACTCAGATTCAGCAAATGTCAAATGTGGTTTAGATCATTATTTTCCAGCTTCCATCTGCTATGAAACAATGCCTGCCTGGGCTTGTTGGGGTAATGTGATGGATTTTTCCAATGGTATCTTACAACATCTCAGCACTGTCAAGTGCAACAACTTAAGTCCTTGACTCAAAACTAGTTCTGTGGCCTGTAATTGTGAGATATAGCAAATATGCTTCCCTGTTTTGCTTGCGTGGATCATTGGTGCCTCTTTCATCTATTGTGATAGTGGTAGAATTTGCTATACAGGGTGAATTTGTACCTTGGAAGTTGTTTTTTTACTTTCTATATGTCTCACAATCTAGCTACTTACATTTGTTTGAACATTTGTTTTTGTTACCTTGATTGATCTCAATCTAACATGAGCGTGGTTTTTTTTTCTTAATTTTAGGCTGGCATCTGTGTAGCAGCTGTGGGAAGAATGCCTACTACATGTGTTATACATGTACTTTTTCTTTGTGCAAAGGGTGCATCAAAGATGCTGTCATCTATTGTGTAAGAGGTAACAAAGGCTTCTGTGAGACATGCATGCGGACTGTTATGCTAATCGAAAGGAATGAACAGGGAAACAGGGAAATGGTATAATCGCAATCTTGTTCTTCCAAGTTTTTGTTTCAGTTCTTTGGTCGGCTCTGGTGGCTTTCCATGTTATTGTGAATAGCATTAACAAACTCTTTAGTGTAGAACTTTGTATAACGTTGAGAAAGGAAAAGAGGTAGATCATGTTCTTTCTTGTTTGTTTGATGTTGTTGGAACAGCTGACATAAAAATGCCTAGAAGATAGTGATCTTAGAAGATTGATGAATGATCTAAACTGATTGCTGTAAGAGAGTGCACTTTGAACTATTTGAATTTAGTATTAGCATGTGCTCTTTGTTGGCTTTGCAGTAATTGTAGATGTAAATGTGTCTCTGGTGGATGGTAAGTTGTTATCAAGAAATTAGCTTTAGGATTTTAGTGATTATCTCGTTTTTCAATTTTTTTCTGCCACTGGATTGATGTCTGATTGATAACACATGATTAGGGGCGAGGACACGGATGATTTGAATTTTTTTTTCTTTAACATATGCTGGTACCTGGTCAGAGAGTGATAAATTTCAATATGATTTTATTTTTTAAAAAAAAAAAACCGTAAATTATGTTTTAGGTACATCATGGGAACTGCACTGAGTTGGTTAATATACTAGTTTCATTTTCAATTAGCCATGTTTGGTATCCATGATATGTCCATTTCTTTTTCTTTTTTTTTTTTGTTTACAGGGAGCCCTATTGGGCATATGATGAGAGGGAGGAATGAGGTTGGTGGGGGTTGAACCCCCCACCTGGTGGTTGAGGGACACTCCCCTCAACCACTAGAGCAAATGCTCAACCTTTGATATGTTCATTTCTCTTGGTTATCATGCATCGGCTTCCATTTTTTTTTGTTCAGCTTTTGAGCTTTTTTTTTTTTCCAACTTTTCCTTGCTGGCTGTGTAATTCAGCTGTCATTTCTCTTCATCTCAGATTTTTCTCCCTTTTCTCTATCTCCCCTTTTCTTGGATTGCTTGTTTATGTAAACTCTCTTGGAGTTTTTTCATTTAGATTTTTTCCTTTGTCTTTCTATCTTGCGCTTTTGCAGGGGCAAGTAGATTTTGATGACAAAGGTAGCTGGGAGTATCTTTTCAAGGATTACTGGATTGATTTAAAAGAGCGGCTATCTCTAACTTCAGAAGAACTTGCTCAGGCAAAAAATCCTTGGAAAGGACCTGATTTACATGCTGGGAAGCAGGAATCAATACATGAACTTTATGATGCTCTTAATGATGGAGGATCAGGATCTGACAGTTCTGAAAATGCGGAAGTGACTACCTCTAAAAAGAGGAAACCTAAAAAGCGGTTGAAATCTCGTGCGAAGGAGGCAGATTCACGAAGCATAGCAACAGGAAATGGAGCTGAATGGGCAACCACCAATGAAGGCATTCAGTGGGCATCCAAAGAGCTTTTGGAGTTTGTTATGCACATGAAGAATGGTGATAAGTCCATTTGTTCTCAGTTTGACGTACAAGCTCTCCTGCTTGAATACATAAAAAGGAACAAGCTTCGCGATCCTCGCCGTAAAAGTCAAATAATTTGTGATTCAAGGCTTGAGAGTCTGTTCGGGAAGCCACGTGTGGGGCATTTTGAAATGTTAAAGCTTCTTGAATCTCACTTTCTCTTAAAGGAGGATTCTCATGCGGATGGTCTTCAAGGGAGTGTTGTAGATACTGAAGCTGGTCATTTAGAGGCTGATGGGAGCTCTGATACTGTTATGAAGCCAAGTAAGGATAAGAGACGCAAACCGCGTAAAAGGGGTGATGGGAGAGGATTACAATCTAACCTTGATGATTATGCAGCCATTGATATGCACAACATCAATTTAATTTACTTGAAGCGTAGTTTAGTGGAGAATCTTATTGAAGACACCGAAACATTTCATGATAAAGTTGTTGGTTCTTTTGTGAGAATAAGAATCTCTGGCAGTGCTCAAAAGCAAGATTTATATAGGCTAGTCCAAGTTGTAGGTAAGTAATTATATCTGCCTCTTTTCACAATTTTGAATTGAGCTTGGAAGAATCAAAATCCCGTAACAGTGTTGAGTTCCTTTTGTTGTTGTGTGCAGGTACAACCAAAGCTGCCACACCCTACAGAGTCGGCAAGCGGATGACCGATTTTCTTTTTGAAATATTAAATTTAAACAAGACAGAGGTCGTGACAATTGATATAATCTCGAATCAAGAGTTCACAGAGGTGACTGACAACAATTTTCAATTTTTCTCCACTTTTGTGAAACATTGGCATGTGATTGATGTGACTTTTTTCTTTTCCCTTGTTTTCAATACTTCCAAATAATCATTTGAAAAATGTATTCTGGAATCTCGCATAAAAATGCTTGTGCTTAATAGAAGTTAATTATTAAAAGTGTTTCTTGCACAATTGAAACTGGGTCTTTCTTTTTCTTTTGGGTCCAATATTTTACACTAATTGCCAATTTCATTTGCTTTCTTCTCTTTCCAAATTAGTGGCATTACTTATTGTGTAAAAGTGCTTGTGTCATAGATCATTTGTTTGTAAAAACACAGTAATGGACTTTCTTCTAATGATTTATTAGGATGAATGCAAGCGTCTACGCCAAAGCATAAAATGCGGACTTATCAATTGCTTGACCGTGGTAAGGCTACATCATTTTTAATTGTGTATTTAAGTTTTTATTTTGTCCAGCCCTCAAAAGACCATATGCTGGTTGTAGGGTGACATTCAAGAAAGAGCTATGGCGCTTCAGGCTGTCAGAGTTGAAGATGTAAGTTCTTAAGTGCTAACCATTTTTCTGATATTTAATGTTTTCACCTTTTTAGTGACTATCTATGCATCTATAGTAGAATGTTAAAGTATTAGTTATGTGAATGTTCAACCAAAGGAAATTAATTAAATAATGTTAAGTATTCAACGAGAAGGAAACTAATTATTCATGGGCAACGATGCGACACGTTCAAAATTTGCATTCAATATTGTTGCAATGGAGATTATTGGTATGTTTACTTCTGCTGTAAAGGCAATGTTCTTCATGGCCTGCTAGATGCCTGTACCAAGAGATTTTTTTTGCTTGAAGGGCAAAAAATATTCATTAGTGATGAAAGTAAACAATTACATGCTGCCGAACTTTCAGATTTAATGTTCTTCATGGAAACCTCTCTGTATCTTTTGCCAGGATAGGTGTTCTAATAATTTAAAAAAGACTTAATCTGACGCCTTGACCCTTCCAATCTCTTAATTACGAAACTAAGTTTTATCTTTCGATTGTATCCATCCTTAAAGATAAGCATTCTGAATTTAAAAGCTGGCAATAATTGTTAGCGGCACCTTAAGTATTACAAATTTCTTTTAGTATAATCTTAATTATTTGGAAGCCGTATAATTTTTTGTGTTTGGTGTACTCAATATGGTTGGTTGAAGGAAAGCAACATTTAAAAGGCAATAGCCCTAGGTCGTTGACTCCATATATTTAGTGTTTTTTCTTTTCTAATAAATAATGTTTGTTTATTCAATGCAGTCATTGGAAACAGAGATTACACGTCTCAGTCATCTTCGTGATCGGGCCAGTGATTTAGGACGGAGAAAGGAATATCCTTTTCCTTTCGAAACTTTATAAATTTTCTTTTATTTGTTGTTTTATTCTTGTAATAAACTTTGGCATATGCTTTTTTTTTTTTTTTTTTCCTGTGATACATCTTCAAAGTATGCTGCAATAAGGCTTGAGTGTTATTTCTAGCCTTTCCAATAATGCTTCCTGTTGCTGTTAAAGCTTTTGTTCTTTTTGCGTCTCAATTTGGATGTAAGTTTAGGAATGTCTCTTTCTCAAAAAAAAAAAAGTTTAGGAATGTCTTTTTTTTTTTTTTTTTTAAGTCAAGCAATGTGGTTAAAATGAAGTTATTTGACTATATAACTCTTGAACATTTAGCTTGAGCAGTGGATTCTTTTGGGAAAAATGCACTTGAAAAAGGGTTGTTTTTGGTATTGTCATTAAAGAAGGATTGAATATATCATATGTTGAAGGAAACTTGACTTATGTAAAGCAGAAAATTGAAGATTTTATCTGGTGCAATTTTATTTACCATGTTATAATTTGTGCTTTTTTTTTTTTTTGGGAGAATGCCTGATTCAAGTCAGTTCCAGCTTCAATTTTAAATTCAGCCTATATTCAGTGTCTCTACATGAATGCACATTTCTGTTGAATAGTCTTAGTAGTCCTTGACCTCTACTCAGGCTTAGAGAATGCGTAGAGAAATTGCAGCTTCTGAAGTCACCTGAGGAGCGCCAGCGTAGATTGGAGGAAATTCCAGAAATACATGCAGACCCGCACATGGATCCAAGTTATGAATCTGAAGAAGATGAAGCTGATGCTGTTGATAAGAGACATGGTCCCTTTTGTTTGTTGGGTGTATTTTAATTTATTTGCTTCACTATGCTAATATTATATGCGTTTAACTGTACATGGCTTCTGGTGTTGCAGACAACTATATGAGGCCTAGAGGCAGTAACTTTAGCAGGAGAGGATTAGAACCTATTTCCCCCAGGAAAGGAGGTTTTGCTTCAAATGAATCTTGGTCTGTCACAAGGAATTATTCTAGCATGAACCGGGAACTAAGCAGGAGCATGTCTGGTAAAGGTTTTGTGAACAACATGGAGGATGTTGGAACCGGTGAGCTAGTGGATGAGAAATTATTCAATCGGGGGAGGGTCAGTGAAGCACATCAGACACAAAATTGGGAGAACCAAAAAGATTCTCCAGATTCAGGATTTCGTGGTACTCAGTCTGCTTTGAAATCAGAAGCTGCTTCTGGTGCTATGCTGGAGATTTCACCTTCATCACTGTCTGCTAAATCAGCACAATCTGTCGTTAAAGTCAATGAAACAGAAAAGATTTGGCATTATAAGGATCCATCTGGAAAAATTCAAGGACCATTTTCCATGGTGCAGCTGCGAAAATGGAGTAATACTGGATATTTCCCCACTGACTTGAGAATATGGAGGATGACTGAAAAGGAAGAAGATTCTATACTTTTGACTGATGCACTGAATGGAAATTTCCAGAAAGAACTTCCATCTGTGGATAACAGTATCCCAAAGACACAATTGGTTCATAGCCCACATTTGTCATCTTTGTCAAGAGAGAGTTGGAAACCTCAATCTGAAATGGCTAATTCTACTGGCCGAGATGCTGCAGCTCCTCTTGAAGTCATCAAGAATTCAAGCGATGGATGGGCTTCTGAGCCAAATCTCCCATCTCCTACTCCAGTGCAAGCAACTGCAGGTGGGACAAAGCAGCAAGGTCATCAAAGTAGATGGTCACCTGTCAATATGCAACCCACTGCTTCTTTCTCGGAAGCTAACCCATTCTCTAGAGGCAATGGTGAGTTGTCACATGCATCACTTCCATCACCGTCATCACCAAAATTAATTGGACACGCGGATGGTACAAACATATCTCATGAAACGAGTTTGGTTCCCAAGCCTGATGCTGGTTTACTTTTGGGTAATGCAAATGTCCCTCAAATTTGCTCTCAAACAACAGTACTAGATTCACCCGGACAGGTCAATTCCGATATGCTTCTGGCTGCTGGTCGCAGCAGTACTTCAATTAGTGCGGCTATTGAGATGAAAAGTCTTCAGAACTTGGTTCAGCCTGTGACAACTGGTACCCCCGTCGGGGTACATGCATGGGTTTCTGGTTTAGTTTCAAAGACAGAAATGAACAACACAAATGTGATTCCTGGGAGCGGATCTCAAGCCTGGGGAATTGCCCCATCCCAGAAGCTGGAACCTAATAATTCAATGTCTATGCCCACACAGGCTATTGCTTATGGTAACTGGAGGGAGGCACCAACTTCCATTCATAATTCTGCTTCATCCTTGAATACAGGAAATCAAACTGGGGTCTCCCCCGTGCCAGGCACGTCTAGTTTCATGCCATCTGATACTTGGAGAACTCGAGTACCCGGACAATCTAATGTTCAGCCTGCTGTTCAAGCCAATGTGCCATGGGGAATGGGAAGTGCAGATAATCAAAACCCTACACCAAGACTAGGGCCAGAGAGTCAAAATGCCAGTTGGGGGACACTTTCTGGAAACCCTAACATGAGCTGGGGTGGAGTTGTACCAGCAAATCCAAATCTGAATTGGGTTGCACCTCAAGGACAAGGTCCCGGAAATCCAAACCCAGGTTGGGCTGCACCTGTCCAAGGACAAGGGTCTGGAAATGCAACTGCAGGTTGGGCTGCTCCTGTACAAGGTCATGCAGCTGGAAATTCAATTGCAGGTTGGGTACCACCCGGTCAAGGACCAACGCCATTAAATGCAAATCCAGCTTGGGCTGTCCCCGGTCAAGGACCACCTCCAGGAAACGTAAACCCCAGTTGGGCAGCACCTAGTGGAAACATGGGTGCATGGCAAACTGAGAGGGATCAAAACGGAGACAGAGCATCTGGCCAAAGAGATAGGAGTTCTCAGGGTGCAGATTCTGGTTATGGTGGAGCTAAATCTTGGAATAGGCAGTCATCATTTGGCCGAGGAGGAGAGCCTTCCAGGCCTCCCTTTAAAGGGCAGAGGGTGTGCAAATTCCATGAAAACGGACATTGCAAAAAAGGAGCCTCGTGTGATTACTTGCATACTTGAGATTCCTAAATTTTCAGCAGCTTAGAGTAGTTAAATATGTACAGTAATTCGATTTGAAGAGTTCGATGTTAAATAATCTTTGCATGTCTCACAGTTGCAAAAACTTTGTGCAGATAAGGATGTCGATATTCCTTTTGAACTACATGTCTCTCCCAATGATCCGTGGTTCAATTTTGAAGTCGTGTGACGTGCAAGCTAGTGGCTGTAGTGTGAACATAAAGATTGAGTGGTTGTTTTGTGAATTCATTTTCTGAATTCGCTTGACTGGCTAGGGTTTATGGACGTTCATTTAAATAACCCTTGCATCTGGTTAGGTGTTCATTTCCAACACTTGCCTCTTGCTTGACCAGGCAGGCCGGGGGAGGAGGATTGATGGGGGGTTGCCAAGCAGATGCTAGATGACACCATTTATTCGAAATCATGTGTGGCAACAAAAGAAAATTAAAACTACTTATTTTAAGGTTAAATACAAATTTGGATTTTCAATTGTTAAGATTTTAATGTACCCAAGAAAAAAAAAATTATCCATTTTATAACTTCCTCCTCTTTTTCTGAACTTAATGCCATAGGAATTTAAAGGACATGATGTGTTTATTAACGGACAACATTTATTCGTTTCACGGATCATGTAATCTTGTGAACGGAATTTGGTTTGAATAGTCAAATTTTCAAATTATTTTGTTTGTTTAATATTAAATATGAGAAAAAAAATAAAAAATTTATGTGGGAATCAACTGAAATAAATAAATAAATTTGTGAGATATAAAAATTTTTGTGGTATATTATAACTATAAATAATAATTTTAAAAAATTAGATAAGAAAAAAAAAAAAAAAGCCTCCTGGTTTCCACGTAAAAAGCACACAAAAGAGGAAACAAATAGTAGCACGCAACTCAAGCACTTGCACGGAGCGTTTCGGGCAAGCAACCGTAAAAAAGCAAATCAAATCCATTTTAACTTAAACTACCACCATTTCCTAACCACCACGATTCCCCGCTTCTCGCCGCCGTTCTCTCTATCTCTTTCGGTCGATCGATCGATCGATGTTTTTTGTTCTATTATTTCTCGAATTTCTTCGCAGAATGACTAAAGTCTCTTTTAATTCTTTGTAGCAACAAGCCCTTTGCTTGTGATTGTACGGACCAGACGGCATTTTGACTTTTTTGACAAGAAAGAAAAAAAAAACAAAAACAAAAACAGGAGGAAAAGTACATCGAGATTTCGCAGAGAAATTGATGGCTTTCTGTAGGCGCGTGGTCCAGTCCGGGGCTAATTCCGGGACTTGCTTCGCGAAATTTCTAGCAATAAGAGCGTCTTCGAGCTCCGTCGCCACCAGATTCGAGTTCCGGCAGATATCTCAGCTCGTCAAACCTAACGGAAAGCGCGCGTTTCTTGTTGACACTTTGGCTCTGGTACTTCCGTTTCCGTTTTCTAATTCAACGTTCTGTTTGGTTTCCGAGAAAAATCAGACTAGAAAGGGGGAAAAATTGATTCAGATCATTTGAGCTCCTTATTTTATTTTATTTTTGTTTATTTATATATTCCTTGCGGTCGTGCAGGTGAGGAGTTTGGAAGCGCAAGGCGTGCCCTCGAAGCAGGCCGAAGCAATTACGGCTGCTATAACCGAAGTATTGAATGACAGTTTGGAAAATGTGGCGCATTCTTTCGTTTCAAAGGCCGAAATGCAGAAGGTAATCAATTTCCGAAGGCGAATGTCCTTGTTAAAATTCCTGTTGTTTTGGCTTGTTTTTGGTTCGCACGCCTATTGTTCGACGTTTGTTCACTGGGATGATGAACGCCGTTCTTGGAATTTTTTCATTGAGATTTTTTTCTCGTTTCGTCTGTGTTCTTCCTTTTTTTTTTTCTTTTTTTTGTAGAGTGAAATGATTCAAGAATCCAATCTGTCCAAGTTTAAGTCCGAAGTACAGAGTTCTCAGGTACTTTTCGGTTCTGTTTATTTTCGTTTTTCGAAATGCTTCTGCTGCTAATTGAAATAATAGCAAGCTGCAAATGAGTACTAAAAACCTGAAGTATGCATTTGCAGTATGCTAGTAGGAATTACTTCCTGCGAACTTGAGTTTTCTTTTGCTATGTCGTATCTGACACCAACATTTCTTTTTAGTAACCTTTTTTCTGATTCTGGCATGCATTATAATTATCCAAAATAGCTTTAGACATTGCCATTTGTGAGAAATAGTCTATGGATGAAATAAGGAGATGAATAGCTGTGTGATGTGTGTTGGGTATGGTTGTACGTGAAGGCATTGTCCAGTGTTGTGAGGCATGGAAGCGTGTTGGTTTTTTCTAGGGACTATTTTGGTGATTATCTTAAGAAAAGGAGTTGGTTGTTTAGTCTGTTGAGAAGTAAGGTTACTGATTGATTTTGATAGAATGACTTTTTCTGACTCTCAGAAGCATAGAAGCTGTGTGCCGATAATTTTGTGTAGATACAGAAAAGATTTGTGAGGTGTGATGCATTCTAAAGATTCAATTGGTTCAGCATTACTTGAAGCCTTGAATAACTTTTACCAAGGATGAGTCCCTTTTGGAAACCTTGAGTCAGGCTTTATAGACTGCAGCCTCTTTTCTTTAGTAAGAATATTGCTAGCATGAGTTGTATTTGCTGTATATAACCATTGGAATTCCTATGCCACCGCTTGCTAGTTATGGTTGTGTAAATATTTGCCAATTGGAGAGATGAAATTGTCTGCTTAGCTGCCTTCTTGGATGGTCCCAAAATTTGGAATGTATATCAAGTTTCAATCTTGTAATTTGTATATAATATTTGAAATCTACATCTGTTCTGAAGAATCCTGATATTAGAGAACCGGTTTTTTTTACAGCAAGTATTTGCCCTTTTGTTCTGTGTGTATTTTTCTCTGTTTTGGGGTGTGTTTTTTCTGTACTGGGTAATCTTCTCAATCTGTGGACTGCAGGAGCACCACTTTTCTATGTTGCAACGTGAGACTGAAAAACTGCGAGGTGACATAGACAAAATGCGTAGTGAGCTGAGGTCTGTTTTAGCACTTGTTTTCAGTCATCTACAAGAAATTTTGTATTTTTTCCTGATGTTCAGAGTGTGAGACATTTCACCTCCGAAACAGGTATGAAATTGACAAGGTCACTGCTGGGCAGCGTTTGGATTTGAATCTTGAAAGAGGGTAAGTTAAATTAATTTGGCGTCTCTTGGCACATATATATCTGACTGAGGTGGTGTTATGACTTTGGGGAAAAAGCGGCATGTGCACAGAATTTGCTGATTAATAGCTAACAAGTTTTGAGCTCTATGCCTATGTGAATCTCTTTTATTTTCTTTTCCTCTGAAAATTTCTACAGATGATTTTCAACTGCAAAAATATCTAATGGAGTTGTTTGCTTAAATTCTTGGTTACATGTATGAATCAGCTGGTTGCTTGTTTTCCTTGTTACCGTTTGTTTAGACTACATGTTTGTGCGGCTGTGCACTCAGAAAAATGTGGAAAAGAGGGAGGGGGTTGGGGTTTTATTTTTTCTGGGACGGGTGGGAGGCATTCTCATTGGCTAGATAAATATCATGTAAAATAAGAAATAAGATTTTGTACGCAGATAAGAAATGAGATTGATATATCTTGAGGTCCAATAATGTGATTAGCTTACACAGTGACTCTTGTTCTCGCTAGGCCAGTTTATCAGGTATGCATTGCATAAGTAGATTTTCCCATCTCCAGTATTTCTCTTTTTGGTCTCATGGAACATATAATTTTTAAATATTTCTTTTGAATTGCATAGTCTTCTTCAAACTACTGCCCTACTAATGTCTGAAAAAGTGTGGCTAAATGGTTGTTTTTTTTGGTTTTTGGAGTTCTCTTCTTTGTGTTTATTTTCCTGTCCTAACCTCTGTGAGCCTCTGTAATTCCCTTCTGCCTTAGCTTTTAGCCTTAACTGTTGGCAGGCGTATACGTGATGAATTAGCTAATCAGAATGCAGAAACTACCAACCTCACGAATAAGCTTGACCGGGTGAGCTTAGTGATTGCAGTTTAAATATCTGTGAGCAGTTTTGTAGTGTCTGACCATTTTTTTTTTTAATCTATTTTATCTACAGGAAATTCATGCATTAAGAGCCCAATTGGAAGCAGCAAAATATGATGTGATCAAATACTGCATAGGTACTCTTGTCTCTATATCTGCAGTTGGGCTTGCTGTTATCCGCATCTTGATGTAAAAACTGGTTTGCTTTGGAAGTTAGGAAAATTTCTAAAACAATCCCAGATTACATTCTTTTCATGGCAACTATTAGCCCAATTAACATCAAAAACATCGTGGCATTGTTTGATAGCCATTGATTGTAGTAGAAAAGAAGCAAATATTGATTGGTTAGAACATTTAGCGATGTTCCCATGGAGGATTAAGCACATTTTATCTCGTGCAATTCTCAAACCTATTGATTCTGATTATATACCTTCTGACCTCAAACCTGGTAACAAATGGTTAAGCTAGGGGATTGAGCTCTGTATGAACAGCGTCCTACGTAGACAAGGGTTTTTTAGTTTTTGCATGCGCACAAGTACATGTAGCCTTCTGACTGGCTTCTATGTCATGGGACTCGTAGCTTCCGAGACTAATTGCAATCTTTCCATAAAGGTCTTCAAATTGGCATGCCATCAAAAATGTGTGTAATCTCTTTACTGAACGTTAGATAGGAAATATTTAAGGACCACAGTTGTATCCATTGTATTTCATGAAACTCGCCTATGACCTATGCTTAGATAACAGAATGCGCACGTTCTTAATAATATTCGTGGTGATAAATGCTAGAACAGTATCAGCCACCAGCCAGTTTTTAAAGCCGGAATGAAATTGTGTAAGTTGTACTGGGCAGCAAAATTTTAAATAATAATAAAATAATTATACAATTCATTTAAAGATATATAATATTTTATTTTTAAAAAAATAAATTTAATTATTTAACGATTCATAATATTTTACTATCAGTTTATTTTTATTATTAATCTAACATTTTCCACGTTAAAATACTTAGCATTTTATTACGGTCTGAAGTCTTTAGAGGAGACGGGCTAAGATATTTTAGCTCAAATCATTGGATATGATGCAAAAAAGGAGTCTGATCCATCGGCATCGAAGAGGGCCAGACAGCCATACTCCACTTTGTAATTGCAGTGATTGTTCATGCTTCAGCTGTCACTATAAAATCTGAACGTCTTTTTCTGAGTGGTTCATAATTGAGAATGGGCATTTATACATTGTCTCTTGACTTCTTTGTTTCTTTGGTCATGAGGCATGCTCTAATTGAGAGCACTATTCGTTGAAAAAACTTATCATCACCGCTTGGCTTAGCCTGCCAAACTTTACAAAACTTGCGAATGGTCTCAAATCAACATCACCAAATATTTAAATGACTTGAGTTTTCAAAAAATTGTCACCAATTTGACTGTTTCAAAGGCCAAAACAGTAACGCGTACAATAGAGAGACTCTTGCCATAGGTCAGTTTTGTTTTGACCTTGAAGCAAATTTTCCATGCAGCAAACTTTGAGTTGGTTATACGGAATTTACTGTAGAATACACTTAAGAAATTCGAATATGAAATTAACTGTTAATTATAGTGATTGACCTTGAAAAAAAATATTAATTCGTTAACCCCTAATTTCTAAGCCTACATTCTCCATAAGACTTAGAAAATAAACAGCAAAAAATAAATGGGAAAGACCCATGAAAGAGGTAAGAGAAGGGGGTGGAAAGGAATAAATAATTACAAGACCTACCTATCATAAGAAGATTAGCACCCGGATAGTCAACCGGCAAACTAATGGACTTCTTGAACCGGGTTCAAGTCCGGTTCATACAATAGTTCAACCGGATTCCACCTCAGCCATCTCCTTTCTTTTCCTTATCTCCAAAACTTTTCGGTGGCTATTGGAATGAATTTCACCGGAAAAGGTTGGACTGCAAGCCGGTCTATACTCCGGATAAAGCCGACCGGATTTATATCTAACCCCACAAGCATTACACAGCGTTTTGGCACCAAGCGGACCGTCTCTCCATTGTGGGGTCTTTTGGACCTGGCAATGACTACACCGACGCTGAAATTGACCCGAACCGGACACCTCACCCGTTTGAACCGCTGGTCGTTTCATCGGTTGCTCGCCCAAACCGTTTGACAAGTCAATTATTTGGACCGTGTTGGTCAGAACAGGACAAGAAGGCGCTGAAGAAGACGAGGAAGTCGCAGAGGACGACGACGACGACTCCGTCAATGGTGACCCATCTGACCATCTCCGGGATGCAAGCCTCGGACGCTTGGTTCTTGCCTTGGCTGGAATCCTAGAAGGGAAAAGACAATAAGTGTTTGTTAAACACTTCTGCAGTTGCGGTTCAAGCCTGGCTTTTGCAAGGTTTTCTGGTTTCTTCTCTTGACCAGCAGGGCACGGAAGAGGAAATTCTGATAAAGAATCATCGGCAAACTGGGATAGCCATTCAAGGTCCACTAAATCATCAACCTGTGGAAACAAAACGTGGGTCTTCTCATACTTAGGAAAATAATTAAGTGCATACAAAAACCCAGAAAAAAAAAAAAAACGAAACTTTATCACTGGTTTTTAATTTTATAAGGGCACTTCCCAGCTTAGCGAAGGTTAGAAAGAAGATGGATGTATATATATGCAGTATTCTCTTTACATTTTTACAAAGAGATTGTTTTCACACCTCAAATTTATAACTTTGAAGTCATTAAAAGAATAACTTAACCACTGCGCTAATCTTGCACTCCTAATATTATAAGGATGAAAAAGTAAAAAGGGCTTACGGGCACAGGCAGTTCACCGAGGAAGAGAGAATCGGAGAAGCCGCTAGAGTTTGAGTTATTATCATCGTCCACTCGGCCTGGTTGACTCTCTTGAGACGAAAAAGAATCGGAAAATATGTGTTTTTCTCCTTGTTCCTTTTCTCCTTCCGTGTCTGGTTCTTGCAAAAGGCAATCTTTACAATCACTGTCGGAGAAATCAAAGAAACAATCAACAGAGAACTCGTCTGTTGAAACAACAGCAGTATTTGTATTCAAGCATGTAAAATCCTCGAAAAAGGCTTGATGGGTCTTGCTCAACTCCACTTCACTGCGTAAGCTTGGTCTCAAGGCTATGGCCGCCATGCAGTACTCCATTTGTTTTATACTGAAATTCAAGCCACCAAAGGTTTCAACAGATATATATATATAACAACACAGCAACGCTTAAAATTAAACACCAAAAATTAAAAATATTGTGTACTTTGATTTTTCTTTCAATTTCTTCGAGTAAATTAAATGGGGTTACCCGAAAATAGATGGAGAGAAGAGAGAAGTGAGGGATAGAAGGGCTTGTTGAGTTGGTCGCGGCACGGAAATGAAGGGGTCTTCATGGGTGAAACTCGGCGTTTTAATGGTTTATCTTTATCTTCCCTCTTTCTTTGTCTGTTATCTTTCTTTATTAGCTGTTCTTTTTTGACGCATTTTAAAACTTTCATTTCATTTCATATATTTTGGTGAAAGAAATATCATTCGGATTCCTTTTAACGCTAAAAAAAAATTAGGACGTTAATATTTCTAAAGCTCAAGTGGGGTGATTTGTTTGCATCTTGTATAAATATTTTTTTTTATGAAATTATATGTTGATATTTTAATTCAACTTATTTTATAAAAAGTATCTATTAACTGAAATTGATAAAGTAAAATAAAATTGTGTATTTTTAATTACAATAATTATTAAATTTAAAATTTGATATGTTCGCTTCAATTAAATTGTATTGGCAATTTTGACTAAAAACAGGCAATTTATTTTAGTTTAAGGAAGAGCGAGACAATCAAATTTCGAACTTGAATCAACGGATCCAAAAAGTAACGGGTTTGAAGCTGACTGTGCTTTTGGGTGTTGATAGTTTGGCTTGATTTTGAAGGGAATCTCCGAATCCACAGTTTCCACATGGAATTTGAAGCGTTGGACCAATTTGACTTAGCATGCCCGTCTAAGGGCATTAAAACAATCCATTTATACGCGGTTTACCGTTTACCATCATTATTTGTGTTCCAATTTCTATGGAGGATCACTCCATACCAAATCCAATACTTATTGAGCCACATGTTATCTTATGCATGTGACTTTGTCCAGCTGCCCACCTCATTCTCTCCCTCAATTTGAGTTTGGACCGACTCCAAGTCGAAAGATTGATAATTTAATATTGACTAAACTATCCGAACTAAGTTCGGATAACCACTAAACATCTCTTAATGAGAAAACTTGTGAATAAAGTAAACAATTTAAATTTTAATTCTCTTCAAAAAAATAATCATTATGTGAGTTTGAAGATTTTATTGATTCTTCCTTCTTTTTATTTTTAACAACTAATAAATTAATTACTGATTATTTTTTATATAAAAAAATTGACTTTTTTTTTTCCTTCATTTTTTCCAAACATCAATGCCATAAGACTTTTGTCTCGAGTGTCAAGATGCGTGCTTTTCCATGTTTCACCATAGATCATCAAGTATCCACCCTGGAAAGGGTCATGCATGCTCTCTTTCTCTGTCTTTTTTCTTTTTTCTTTTTTTTTTTATGATACCAAAGCATGCTTTCTTTTTACATCAGGTCCTCCGGAAATTCTTTTTTCATTTATATTTTGAGGCTATTAAAAACAAACAGGTAGCTTAACACAGTTGGCAAGCATATTAAACTATTTACTAATTTAATTGTTTTTAAAAAAACCCAGATGTTTTTTGAAAATAATTCACAAATTTTGAATCAGAATAAATAAATAAATAAATAAAAAGGCGAATGGCAGCATTTACCGGTGAAAATTAGCAGAAGGCAAAACAACTCGAACAAAAAAGAAAGTTGACACACGGATGCCAACCAAATTCAAAAAAGCGCAATAAGGAACCAACCGTTGCGGAAAGTGGAGCTGTGGAAACGACATGCAATCATTTTCGGGTCTCGTACAAATCGCCCTCCGGATTCAGAATATTTACCAAATTGGTATTCTCAGTTTTTCTCGGATGTAATTCTACAGAGCTTTAAATCCCCATTCGCATCGTGTCTCCGTGTTTAATCCAATGGACGGCACTGATTGGCTACTTCTCATCCAACCGTTATTTTGGTGGAATTAAATTCACGCACTTCGCGAGCCATTGGAGCTCCAGTAGCGGCAAGTCCCAGAGATCCACCCTTTGCAAACCAATTTTACCATAATATCTTAGATTAAAAAAAATAATATTAATTATAATATCTTCATGTTATTTAATATATATTGTATTTAGAATAAAATATATTATATTTTTTTTTCGAAAATAATTTGCATTATCTAAAAAATATATTTCATAATTTTCCCATCTGGCGGCGTGCATGATTAGGGGGATCCACTTCTTTCCATCCTCATGCCATATCTCTTTTTTTTTTTACGCAATCATGCCATACCTTTGCTTTTGATAATTGTGTCTCAATGATTATGATCAAATGACGGTCCGCATTACAGTTTGAGGCGATAATTTTCTTGTAATTTAGTACAATTTTATTGGCATTAGTTTTTTATTGTCGTTTATTTTTAAATAAATAAGAATTTATTTTTAGATATAATATTAAATTTTAAATTTATTAATATTAAATTTAAACATATAAAAATTTATTTAAATTTATCAGTACTCGATTGTGTAGAGTTTGCATGAGAATTTCAGTGAGGAGCTCTTACCTCGGCGGTCCGCAATTTGTTCTATTTCTTATATTTCGGTAAGGACTAGCTAGTAGCTGGCAAGGCACAATGTTGGGCAATTAGGCAAAAAATAAGAAAGGCAAGAAGATTCCGAAAAACAAATGACATAGTTTCATTCATCAGGATACGACGGAGTCAATAACGTAAGGATCATGTTTCTGCATAGAAGTCATCAATCACGGTTCTAACAACCAAAGGAATCCTAACAACGTGCAAGCCATCCTCCCAAAACAGATTTCCAAATGAGTATCTTCCCTGAACCCTCAACTGGGAACAGATTGTTACCTTGAACTTGAGCTTCTTTACTGTAGAATTAAAGGCCAGAATCAATGGCTCAACTCTCACATAAGTGCCAGCCGGAGACCGAAAGCGAGCATAGTAGACAGATGTAACTGGACCAACATTTGTGACCGTTCTCGATACGGTTATATTCTGCTTCAGATCAGGAATGGTGATGGAAGGCAGATTGAGTTTTACTAGGAAGTTGTTGGTTGATTTCCGGCACAGGGTGTGAGACCTGGAAATTAAGCTGATAGCAGAGTTGTTGTAACCCATTGAACAAAGAAAACGGACATAATCTGAGACCCCCATGTCATAAACTAGGCCGGGATCTAAGGCTTTATTAGGATCAACATGACCACCTCCATAATCAAATGGATCGGCCTGCTTGTGTGGAGCTCCCTCAGCGACACTGTTTTGTCCGTATTCGTCCTCCGTAGAAGCTGTGAAACACTTGGAGTCAGCTATCAGAAAAGTTACCTAAACAAAAACCAAAAGAGTTTAAAAGTTTGGCCTCTCACCTGTAGTGACCAGTGCAGACTTGATTGCAGCAGGGCTCCATGTTGGATGAATGGCTTTAAGGAGAGCCACTATGCCAGATATATGGGGGCAAGCCATGGACGTTCCTGATTCAATTTTGAAATTTGTTGGAGGTACTTTATTCGCACCCGTATCAGAAGCAGCAGGAGACCAAGAGGCCAAGATGTTTACTCCAGGAGCAGCAATGTCAGGCTACAAGATAATCCAAACACAACAATGATAGAGATGAAAAAAAAAAAAAATCCAATCTTTCTAGGAAGGAAACCAGCACCTTTAATACAGCAGGAGAGAGAGAACTGGGTCCTCTTGAGGAGAAGAATGCAACTTCAGGAGATATCTGTTGCCCAATTGTTGTTTTTGCCATGCTAAACTTAACGACAGGATGTCTACTTACAAATAAGGATTCATGAAGAAGAAGCCATTTAACACACTTGAATTACTGGTATAAATCTATCCAAAGTAAGTAACTCTGATAAATTGACTACAGATGACATTTACAATAGATTTGGACCGCTATGAAGTGAAGTAGTATTGACGAAGCTGGAAACTCTTTGAATAAACTGACCTACTTGCCTCCATGTATGTGAGAAGAGATGTTGCAATTGCAAAGTCCACTTGGACAGAAGGGATACCCAAGGACCAAGAAATTTCCTTCGTGGGAAACTGCGCAAATATAAGACCAATGCCTTGAGCCTCCAACACAGTTCTTCTTGCAACGATACCAGACCTTTGTGACTGTGATTGGAAACACAGAATTACTTTTCCTTTTGCTAAAGTAGAATTCAATGCTCCTGCTTCACAACTTCTGTTGAACATACTGTATCAGAATATGCCGGAGTTCATTTATATTTTCCAATCTCAATTACAAATTCTTTGAAATAATGTACCTGGCCTTGTTTTCATCTGCATCAGCAGCTACAATGTCTTCTCCATACACAATAGGGTAAAATTTGTCTACATTCTTCCCTATGTACAATGCCTGACCCTGTTGGAGAAGATAAAATTTACTACTCGGTGGATCTGTAAGGCATAAAGTTACATATTTACTATTAATCAAAGATATTGCACATATTGCTCAAAATTTTACAGTCTATGTACAAGAAGTCTTTCCTCTGCTGCCCAAATCAATATTGAAGAAAATGGCCTAATCATCGTCTATTAACAAGTCCATGAAATGAATCTCGAAAGGGGAAAATAAATAAAATCAGAACAGCTCTGTTAACTCGTAAAAACAATGCAGTATTCACGAACTACATTTATTACTTGTATATCCTTGCGTCTTGCTTTGACCACCAACAGTTAATTATAAAAATGAAAATAGCTCATTATCACTTTTAGCCAGAGAGTGAGTGTTAGAAATGCAGCAGAGTGAGACCAAAATGTCAGAAACAGCGATGCAATGAGTGAAAACCCGAGTCACATACTGCAAGTTTTCTCAACTATTCTAGCCAGTTCTTGCTATGAACTTGGTTAAACTTGCATTGCTGAAAAGAAAGTCAAACTGTACCACAAGAGTTTGGTTGTTTCCCAAGGTGATTGTAGTAGGAAAAGCCCGATCAATGGTGCTAGCTGCAACTGTAATAAGCCATGGAGCAGTATTGATGACAGTTTGAGGATAAGGACCAGAATTTCCGCTAGAGCATACAACAGAAATTCCTTTAGCTATCGCATGGAAAGAGCCAATGGCCAATGCATCATCGACATAAGAGGCCAGTGGAGGTGTTGAGCCAAGAGAAACTGAAAGAACATCCACGCCATCATAGACTGCATCATCAAATGCAGCAAGAATGTCGGCTGAGCTACAGCCACCAGCAGCCCAACAAACTTTATATATAGCTAGCCAGGCTGATGGTGCACCCCCTCTTGCAACTCCTTTAGCTAATCCCATAAAACTGGCATTTTTAACCAGAGCACCAGTTGCAGTAGATGAGGTGTGAGTACCATGGCCCACAGCATCTCGAGCAGATAAAAACTCAACCCCATCACTAGTATTTAGCTTTCCAAATTCAGCTTCATAGCCTTTGATATACCAACGTGCACCAATGATTTTCCTGCCCAACAAGCCATATCAGTAAGTTCCACGAGTAGATCAAGATACCCCGAGAAAGTTCAATTAGTTCTCTTGATCAACCTAAAATGAAGCAATTTTTGACAGATGATACAGAATCAGCAAAGAGGGTAGCGAAACAAGTACATTCTGGAGACGAGACCAGAGCCTAAGCAACAAACCTGTTGCAGTGAGAGTGAGTAAACTGCTCTCCTTCCTGGCATATCCCTTTCCAACGAGATGGCACCTCCCCCATGCCCTCATCCTTGAAGCTTTTTGACTCTGGCCATATGCCTGTAGAATAAATGTGATTGAAAAGCAAACCATAAATTCTTCAAAATCAACAAGGAATTCTGTGTCTGCGACCAACCAGTATCCAAGACACCAACAATGGACCCAACCCCAGAATGACTCGTCGAGAGGATCCCATTCACTACATGGGGCTTCACTTGCAGGAAGTCCCAACTCCTAGTTGTGTGAGGCCTAAGGATTCTATTCCTGATAATGCGAACAACTCCAGGAAAATCTGCACCAATGTACCACCAAAGAGAATAACGGCTGCGACAACTCTCTAGAAGCATAGATTAGGCTACAAAAATGAAGTTTTAACAGCATTATGAAACCTGCAATAAGCTTGGCTTGGGACTTATTTAAAACAGCAGCAAATCCTGAAAATCCATGCTTGTAACTATAGAGAATCAATTCCTTGGCAGCTTCTTTGCTATCAAAATCCAAACCACAGGATCAGACTAATTAAAATTGACATCTAGAAGCTATCACTTACACGAATCACCAGCTTTTCCTTTCATATATGAATAGAATGGTGTCTCTGTAGTCCACCATTAGAAGAATAAAACCAAAGGGGAAATTTTGCATAGAAAAAAAAAAATAAAGATCAAGAAATAAAACCTTCCAACAATATCAGAGAGGAACTCATGGTGGGACTCTTGAACAATCTCTGGCTCTTTATAGAGCCTCTCTCCCATGTAGACTATGTAGACCTACAAGGACCAAATATACAGATCAGCAACTCCATGAAACAATATTTTTCAAATCAAGAATCGTAGCTGAACTTTAAGGAATAAAAGAAAACTAAACAAAACCCACATTGCTTTTAGCACTTGTGGAAAGGAACATGGCCGGCAGCAGCAGCAGCAGCAGAGCTAGAATAAGAACAGCAAGGCCATGATTCCTGTAGAAGGCCATTGGAAACGTGAAACACAAAAACCAGTTGAGAGCAAATACAATTTGGCATTTAATTATTGGATGAATGTATATGTCCAAACATGTTGTTCTGATCACATGATCTAACAACTATTATAATTTTTTTAATAACACTAATAAATTGTAGAATCAAATAAATAATATTTTTTTTTTTTACACATTACAAAAAATTATTTATTATATTACGAATATTTTTTTATATGGTTTTCTTGAACCATGTTAGGAACTCTTAAATATTGGCCTGGTGATAAGAGTAAGTGAGTCGATGTAGATTGACTAAGGTGGGATAATGGGGGGGGGGACCACTGTGGAAAAAAAAAATAAAAATGGAGATTTGCTGCTGCTTCACCATTGGCGCCAACGGTAATGGAGGGCCTGTGTTTAGTGTAACTATGCAAAATGCATTAAGGACACAGGCTGAGGAGACGCGGGATTTTTTGTCTCTTCGTGGAGCAAGCACACGGAGACCGAGGAGACAGACCGTTGACTTGAATTTTCTGTAAACGACACGGGGACAAAGAAGTGTCGACCTCACTTGGTTTATTATTTTTCTTTTTATACAATAAACTCTAAATATTTAGAGAAGAAAAAATAAAATTAAATGAAATTTGAATTATTATTTGTTCATCGGGAAGCACTCCACTTAATCAATTGAGTAAATACTCGGTCTCATCTCACTTGCCTTTTTCTCTGCTTGCAATGGTATTTTTTTGGGTCACGGATGTGGAGAACTCGAGATATCTCGTGCAACGTAGGAGTCATCTTATTAGGTATTGTAAATACAGCTGAAAGTTATGATTTAACGGCAAAACGCTGCGACATAAGTCTAGATTGTTATCCGTCCAAAACATGTAAGCTCGAGTGCTTGTTGGTACGATTGTTGAGATTAAAATTATGATGGATTTGAAATTTATTTTACTGTAATCATTTATATAGTACACCTCCTCTTTAAAATTACGATGTAATGTTTTTATATGAAACTAATTACAATATCATCCTACTCTCTTATTTTATTTATCAAAAAAAAAAGTCACAATTATAATATTATATATTTTTGCGAGATCATTTTTGTAATTCTTTTAATTTTGATGTCTCTTTGTGATATTTTTATATCAGAAATTGATAGCGTTAGTGTAGATGCATCAAAACAAATGAGAAAAAACGACAAAGGACAAAGGACAACCTTTTTTGAATATGCAAGCATAGAAGAATATATTGGAAGGGCACCTAATACAATGATCATCGATCTCCATGGTTTGTCATGATGTCTCCCAATGTATTTTGTACATGAATCTAGCATTACTTTATGTTTGATACTTTGATGGGTTTGTGTGATTATACAGATTAATAAAGAAATTCGATTAGAAAATCAAGAGAAAGGGGTAACAACAATAGATGCATGTTCCAAAAAAAATAATAAAATAAAGTAATAATAGATGCAATCTTTGAACATTGATCATGAGTTAAGTTTACGAAATCCCAAGCACTTTAAGCACGCTCGGTTGAATTTTAAAAATGGGAAATTGAGAATATTGTTGAAACTAAAAATGGAAAAAAAACAATTTACAGGGTTATGCCGAAGTCTTGTTTTTGTTCCGTTGTCTTTATTGCCAAATTGTTGATCAGGGACGGTCTCTTGTCATTATCTTGGATTCCAGACATTGTCCCATGGCCGGGAAAGGAAAGAATTAACTATTGCGTAATGGACAAAATAAAAAGGAAAAAGCTTTATGCCTATTATCAGCCACCAAGATTTATACCATGCTATTTTCTTTTGTTTTTTTTTTTTTGAAGAGACCATACTATTTTCTTTAAAAGTGATATAATTGGAAAACAAACTATTATTTAAACAAATAAAATTTTTACAAATAATTTTGATAGTTTTTTTTTTTGAGAAGAATTTTTTATGGTGATTATACAAACTTAAAATTTTAAATTTAAATAAACACAATTAATAAGATAATATAAAATTTGTCATATTTTTTTAGTTAACTCTCCTTTTAATGTTATTGTTTTAATTGTGCGTCTATCTATCAACAAGTTATTTATATTTATATTTTTGTTGAGTTTGATTGCGCGAACTCGCGCTCTTGAATTTGTATTTTTATACATAAAATGATTTATATAACATATAAATTATTTCATATCATATAGAAAAACTTTTTATACAACATATAATCAATTTCCGGGATTTGTATTAGTTTATATATATCTGTATAAAATATGATTTATATAATATAAAATGCCCGAATTTCTATTTACAGTTAAGAACTTGCGTCCATAAAGATTTTCTTTTCTTGTTTCGTTTTATTTGGAGGCCTTTCCGGCCGGAGAGTAGAAGGCTGGAAAGTGGTGAAATCCAACCAGTCAGGAGGACGCGTGTCGGCTATCACAAAAACTTTTATTATATTTAATTTAAAAGTAATGCTATTTATTATGATTAAATATTATAATTAGAGGATTAAAAGTAATTAGAGGGGTTGCAGTTTTGCTGCAGTGATTAGAATATTTATTCTTTAATCCTTAACTCTGAAGTTCGATTTTTAAATATCTAAACTCTTATTCTTTTTACGAAATTTATTTTCTCTCTCCTACTAATTGAACTCCAGTTTTTAAAGAATAAAAAAGAAAAATATGATGAGTTATCTAAATATACTTATATATAAGAGAAGAAATAAAAAAATGAAAAAAAATTATTGAATTAATTTTTTTAATCTTTTAGTAGATTCCGCATAAATTATGGTATTGAATAGAATTATTCTGAATTTAATTAAGAGCTTCAGACCGAGGAAGCGTGAAAGTTCCCCGAGATTATGTCTCTAATCTAAATTGGACGAGACCCCGGTTCGAACCGCTCGCATTCCCACCCATCAAAATTTCCTTTCAAAATCATCTCTCTCTCGCTCTGTCTCGCTCTCTCCGTCTCTCTGGCTTGTTGGGTTTCAGGCTCTCAGCTCCTCCACAAGAAGAAGAAGAAGAAGAAGAAGAAGAAGAAGAAGGGGGTTAAATCAAGAATCTGTTTAGTTGAATGGAAGCTATAAGGAAGCAAGCCACGAAGCTTCGAGAACAGGTCGCCAAGCAGCAACAGGTAGGTATCAGTTATTTTGTTTTTTTTTTTTTTTTCTTAAATCCTTTATGTCTTTCATTTAAGATCCGTTTTTTTTTTTTTTTTTGGCCTTCTAATTTTTGGGATCTTTGAGTTAAATATCATTCGATCGGTTTAGTTTCTAATTTGGGGGAAAAGGGGATGTTGCAATTTGATTGATTTGATGAAAATTTTGTGGAGGAAACGGCGAGCATTGCGGCTGGAAGCTACGATTTTTGAGTTGTGGAATGTGAAAAAGATGGCACTGGCTTTTGATTTTGTAGATATGAGATGGATTATCGGGAAAAAATTTAATCCGTACCTATTTTGTAGATTAAGGAATGTTTAGCATTGAAGTTGAATGTCTTTATCGACGTGTGGTTTCGGTGGAAACTGAAATCAACGCGTAATTGTGGACTAGTCCGATTGTTTATGGCGTGGAGAGTGATATTGGGTTTGGTAAAGAGTTAAGAAATTGAGATTCCATAAGCAAAAACCAAATTTTGGCCACATTGGTTGAACACATTTTTACTTTAAGTCAGTGATTTCCATGTCGTCACCTGTCTGGGTTAGGATAGAAATGACTTTTTCTTTGTGGGTTTTGTGGTCAAAACTAGTTTCTTAATTTCATCGTGTGTCTCTCCAGGCCGTTCTCAAACAGTTTGGAGCCGGTGGGTATGGAGGTTCAGATGCTGTTATTACTGATGAGGCAGAACTCCAGCAACATCAGAGGCTTGAGAAACTTTTCATATCAACACGTGCTGGCAAGGTTGTCTAGTACTCCGTAAATTTATTTGTCTCGGCTTTTTTTTTACCGGTCTACTTGTGTGTGACTAAATGAATGCTTCCTTGCCTCAGCATTTCCAAAGGGATATTGTTCGTGGTGTTGAGGGGTACATTGTCACAGGGTCGAAACAAGTCGAAATAGGTAAATCTGTGAATGCCTTATGTCATTCTGTCGTGTCCCACATTGAATGTTTGAATTTCAAGGATTTAGGATCATGCTGTGTTACTGCATTGTTTTATTCAACAGGAACAAAATTGTCGGAGGATAGCAGGAAATATGGCTCTGAAAATACTTGTACTAGTGGTAATACATTATCAAAGGCTGCATTGAATTATGGACGTGCCCGTGCTCAGATGGAGAAAGAACGTGGGAATCTCTTGAAAGCACTGGGTACACAGGTTTGACCTAAATTTTTTAGTCCTTTCTCGTACTGGCAGTTCAAATATTCTAAATTGTGGTCTGTAGCTTTTAAGTGTTATCGTGATAAATGTGTGTTTTGAATATGAGCCTTGATGAGTGCATATTCCAAATCTTTATTGTAGCCCATATTCATGTGTTATCTTTCCTGTTTTGATCTTGCCTTGTTCCCCCCTTTTGTGCTGGTCATTGTGGCAAATATTGTTTTGCCGTAAACTTGACGGAGACTGGGAGAGCAATGTGCATAGACTGAACTAGTGCAAAACTAACATCTGTATGGTGGGATTATTTCCTTAAGAGGAGCCCCTTAGAAAATAAATAAACTCCACTTTTTGTAAAGAGTAGAGATGACTTACTGCTGTTTATGTTGTTTCTATATCAGAATTTTTGTTTCTGTTTCCTTCGCTTGATAGTGTGTCTAATATTTTGATTGTTAGGTTGCAGAGCCATTAAGAGCAATGGTAATGGGGGCTCCACTAGAAGATGCACGGCATCTTGCTCAACGTTATGATAGAATGCGACAAGAAGCTGAATCCCAGGTAGTCCTAAATATGGGTATCTTACTGAGTTATTCAAATGCATGGTTCGGTGTATATGATGGTATGAATAAAAATGCATGTTGACATTTATCTGTTTGCTTAATATTCTGTTTAGCTGCAAAATTTTAGTGTCTGTTATTTCTGTGCATCCCAGAGGGCTGTTGTTCCTACTTATTTTTGTAATGTAGAGAATCAATTTGTTTAATCGATGACCATATGCAATATGAATTTTCTTTCTTGATGTTTTAGTAGTAGTTTTGTTTAACCTAGACAGGCCATTGAAGTGTCTAAACGCCAAGCAAAAGTCAGAGAAATGGCAGGTAACCATGAACTAGCTATGAAGTTGGAGGCTGCAGAAACGAAATTGCAAGATTTGAAGTCAAACATGGCAGTATTGGGAAAAGAAGCAGCAGCAGCAATGGCTGCAGTGGAAGCTCAACAGCAGAGGTTGACTCTTCAGCGACTTATTGCTATGGTATTGTGAAGTATCCACTACTTCTTCCATGCACTCCTATCTAGTTATAAATTATATGTTAAGACGTGATCAAAGTGAAGCTTTGCCCCTCTGGTGTTCTGATACTAATTTGCAGGTTGAAGCGGAACACACTTATCATCAAAGAGTACTTCAGATTCTTGATCAGCTTGAAGGCGAGGTATGCAACTCTGTCATCATGCCCATTCACTGAGGAGTTTGGCTACAACTGATTGGTTTTTCTTTTCAATTATGGTCATGATCCATGCTTTCCTACCATTAATAGATGATAGCAGAGCGGCAACGTATTGAAGCACCACCAACCCCAAGTGTGGGCAACACAGTGCCTCCACCTCCATCGTATGAAGAACTGAATGGTGTATATGCTTCTCAAATGCATAATGGGTCAACAGACAGCATGGGTTACTTTCTAGGAGAGGTTAGCAACTGAATTTATCTTGTTGCTATCATGGCTTTAGCTTAATGGGAAATGACATTTATTGTATTGCTGTTTGATTTTGTTGTTTGTGGACATTCTTGTGCAGGTGGTGCATTCATATCATGCTGAATCTGATGTGGAACTGACATTGTCTGTTGGTGACTATGTTGTTGTCCGAAAGGTCCACAGCCTGCACAAATTTTGCTTCTATTTTTCTTTGATATTCAAGTGTTTTATTATCCATCGAACTTTAAAGCAAGAAGGGTTGAGTATTTTGCTCTGGATTCTTAAACAGGTGACAAACAATGGATGGGCCGAAGGAGAGTGCAAAGGGAAAGCAGGTTGGTTCCCATTTGGGTACATTGAAAGACGGGAACGTGTTTTAGCGAGCAAAATTGCTGAAGTCTTCTAGGGTTGTCTCTTTTGGATTGGCTCCTAAGCTGAAGGATGATGATGGTGTACGTTTTGTGTAAACATGCTCCATGTGAAATCAGATGGCGGAGCATGTTTTGGCACAAATACAAGGCCATATCCTTCCTTGTTGTGATATGGATACTTCCTCTTCTTTCCCCTGTATTATTAGTGAATGTGAAATGCCTTTCGTGTATTATTCGTCATTTTTTTTTTTTTTTTGTTCTTGTAAGAGTGCGATTGAGATTTTGATCTACAAAGTCTATATCATGAATGATGAGCGACACAACTTTTTGTATTCCACTATGTTCTGCTTTTCCCCGACACACAGACTCCCATGTTCTCATTCATTATGTGTATGTAGCAATGTTTCTTTGCTAAGGGAGGGATTCTAAGATCATCAGTTTGCAGTGGGCTTATATAAAGCTTCGTGGACAGACATCACCTTGTAATAAATGAAACCATGTCAGAAAGTTGTGCTGACGCAGACAATTAGTCTGACTTTTGGACATTTTTTTTGTCAGAACAAAAATGAGTTAAACGCCAAAGTTGGACCTCGTTTCATTTGTATGGCAACGATTCCTGAATAATGGCTACTGATGATAATATCAATAACTCGGGACTGAAAGCTCAGCTCCCAGCGTATAGTACTGGAAATTTTTAAATTAGATTAAGTAACAAACGGTCTGAGTATAGCCGTTACAATACAGTATACAAACAGTACAGGGCATCAAACTTCCACTGGATACGTGGCCTGCCAGCCGCAAAGTGACCATCCTGCATAAATCCAACAAGGTTTCCCGTATGAATGTCACACATGCACACCAATTTCCATTTGCGATTTTCTGCTGGCTTACTCTAGTTACTTGGTCGGTTTGCAGACAGATATGCAAAAGCTATAGCCAGTATAATGAAAATGAGGACGACCTGCATTGAAAATATCTAAAGAAATCAGCCTATATTCATTTAATCAAGCAATACCGTAACATAAGGATGCCAAAGGAGACAACGCAATTGCAATTGGGGTATGCAAGGAATTGAAAAATCAGGTTCATAATTGTTTAACAGGAACCCACCAGAGCAGAGTTATATCTAGGCTCACTCCAAAGTATGCGAGACTTGCTGGTAAAACAGAAAAATATGAGGATCAGCAAAACAAATTGAAGAGCAACGGACATCAAATGTTCCAAAAATCGCTTGATTAATTCATCAAAACAGGGGGATACTTCGCTTGACCTTTTGTTTAGGAAACCAGATTCCCTGCAAGTTTTCTGTATTGCTTCCAGCCTACCCAATGTTTTTGTTGCATTTGGGTCGCTCTTGTCAACCTGGTAGCCAATAGCAAATTATCATTTGAGAGGAACATAAAGGCTGAAAAAAAAATTGGTGCAAAACCTAGCACCATGACCAAATATTACCAAAGCACACAGTTTGGCACCATAAATTGAAGAATAGCAACTTCCCCTATGCAACATAAAAAGCAACCAATGGAGGCAGCATACCTTGGCCTTCAGCATGCAAGAGAAGTCAAAGAAAGCACCATACACATCGGCCATTGTTTTTGTTCGGTCAATAACTTTAGCAGTAAGACCTAGAAACCAGTTGACAGACAGTAAAACACATTCAACAAGGAATAATTATGCTCCACTCCTTTGTCTTCTGTATACGTATAACAAGTAAACCTATGAACTGCATTATTCATGCCAAAGATAAAGGTGTTTTACATTCAGTTACAGGATGATGCCATCTATGCTATTTCCATCATAGGTGAAATGCTATGATAGGATTATTACTCAGAAAAGAAAATTGCCCACAATCTTTACGGGACAATTAGACTATAATTTTCTCAGCAAAGAGCAGTAGTCCTTGTAATAATCTTACCACGCCTCATTTTCACTACGCCTCTGAAGACTTCAATGTTGTTATAGCACAATGCTAAAGTTCCAATTGCCATGATCTAGCAAGAAAGATGGAGACATTTCAATTGCCATGAACTCAGACAATAAATAAATCCATCAGTGTGACAAGTTCCTCTTGAAATTATCATAATGACAGACAACATTTCAAAATTTCAATGTGCAGTGAAAAGACAAAACCCATGGGTTCTGAACAGAAATCTTCCTAAATATTCCTCCACGACCAGTTTCAACAACAAGTGCAAATATCTTCAACATCAATCAATACATTTCTGTCCATATGGATATCCCTCAAAGACTAAAAAAAAAAAAAGAAAAGAAAAGAAGAGTACCAAGAACAAAAGAGCAGCACACTTGTACAAAATTTGTCATGGGATTTCAACAGACCCTGATGTCAAGTTCATGTTTTCTGCTTTAGCATGCCCAAACTTTTAAAGATGGAGCAAACATGCAGGCCAACTAAACTAGAAGCACAAAAATAGTAAAATCTCCTTCATTCTACATAAAGCAACATATAGAAACATTTGTTGTTTCCATGGGCATCTGGGAACATAAGGAAACATTGTAAAAGGCCAGTTCAAGTAAAATTCCAACCTGAGGGATGGCACAAAATCGAAACGTGGCAGGATCCCGTAATGCAAACATGTATTTCAGGCAATCATCCACATGAATCAAAGCATTAGTAACCATATCATTCAAACACTGCACTGCCTTCACTGAGTTTTCTTCATATTTTAAGTCCTGTGGAACAAACCATGAAATAAGAGGGAAACGCCCAATAAGTTTAACACATTACTGGATGTAGATTTGCTATTATATTCTGAAGCTCATACTTATATCAAATAGTTATGTGGACAAAATTTCAGCCAAATAGTCATATATTATTACTAGAAATAAGAACGATAAATGAAAGAAAACAAACCTCAAGTTTGTTAACATATTTACTCCAGATCTCACAAGGCCAAAACATGCGACACTTGGGTATCTCATTAATATCTTCCAGATAATCTCTAATAATATTTGTTTTCTGTGTTTTATCAAATCCAGAATACAAAGAATCAGAATACATTTAAAGCAAAAGGACCATGTAAAACACATCGATAGCTCTATGCATCAAAGCAATACCTGAAGAAACAGACCCATGGAATTGGAGAGGTCATCTGGTGCCAAATCTTCCAAATGGGATGCATGGAAAAGTTTGGATAAGCCAAGTCCAACAAGTCCTGCTACATAGTGGCAATATTCATCGTAGTCATCAACTGTTTCCACCTGCGAGATGAGAAGTTTTATGGTGCATGTAAGACAACACTCAACCTATTCGAGAATTTAGAAGCAATAACGTAATTCAAGCTCAATCCTATCATTTTGGAGCGGTCGTTTCAGCCTTATTAGTTCATAACCATACATCTGATTCTGCATGCAAATTCGTGAGCTCACTACAAGAGTGCACAAGTGCACGGATATAGGATATCATTAAACCCCAAAAGATAGTAACTAATTTTCTTCCCAGCCACTACCAGACAATTATGCCAACGTCACTAACCTCCTTGGTTATAAATTTAGCCATTCCAGCACCCATTCTCCTAGTGATTTCCTCAATTGCTTCCTGATGCCTGCCAAAATAAATTGGCATATTAATTAAGTCATTTAGCTGAGCCATTTCAGTTCAAACCAAATGTTATATAAGAAACCAATAGCATATAATGTTATCTCTATGCCCTTTTTAAACAAGAAGTAGTGCATACAGAAACGGAAATAGGGAAACAGGAAGTGAAGTACCCTTTACCAAGCTCAGAGAAAGCAGTTGAAACATGGTGGAATTGGTCCATCAAAACCTTATATTCCTTAGTACCACCTTATGCAAAATAAGAAACAAAAAATTTGAAAACAAAATAAGTGCTGGCTCTTTTTTCATTGTACGCTAGGAATATAATTCACAAAATCAAGACTCACATGTAAAGTGCCAGTCACGCTCATATATGTGACGGTGAAAAGCTATCAGAATAGGCACCTTGACATCCGTGGCTATGCTTGTGTCATCCTCTGCAAAGAGACATTAGAAGCAGTCAAATGAGAGAAGAAACAAAGTTGCTTCAGTATTATACATTTAAGATGCAATTGCACAATTCTAATTATCAGCAGTTTCATGACCAACAGAGAACTTCAAAGCTTCACAAATCGAAACAGAGAGAAATTCTCCCCGCCCCCCTGCCCCCAACTTCTATCTCTAGGCCCAACACCAACCGTTTGCACCAACTAAATTTTCCAAACTATTAAGTAAAACCTTCATGACACTAGAAATAGCAACTCTAAAAAGATCGATTGTATGCGAGAAAACTCAACTTTGAAAGTTCTACTAAATTTTTTTTAAGGCGAAACCATTGAAATCAAAATCTCAGAAGAATAAAGACATTATGAGGAAAGTCTTATTAAAATCTCAAGATCAAAGATAGCAAGGACAAACCAACGGTGTCAAGGGCCCGGAGCACCAAGTAGAAGACGCATACCTGAACACAAAAAGAAAAAAAATAAAATTATTATTAACAGCTGCAAATTAGAATCTCCCCTCAAATTAGAATAACCACAACAACATATATTCCCATCGAAAACCCGGCTCCTAAACAAGATCTCAGCAGCGCATCTAGTGTATGTTATCATAATCAGCATATACATTAAACGGACCAAATCCAACAAACAATTAACAAAACAGCCAACAGCCAACAGAAACAACAACACGGTAAGAAGGAAAACAATTAACAAAACAGAACGAAGCCCATAAGATGCAACAACACGCATAGGGCGGTAAAAGCAATAACAATCATAATTTACAGCAGTAAAACAATTGAAAATTTGACTGCACAAAGTTTCTAAAAGAATGTTTGGAGACGTGAAGAAGAAGGAAGGAAGGAAGGAAGAAAGGAAAATTACAGCGTCGCGGAGCTGGGGGCCAAGCTGTTGAATGACGAGAGCGAAGGAGCGAGAAACCTTGTGGAGCATAGTGTAACAGAAGCCCCAATGAGGCTGCGGCGGGATCTGCTTCTCCGCGTGTTTCATCGCCATCTTCAGCTTCAACAGCGGGTAAAAGTCATCTGGGTGTTTCAGGATTGCTCCCAAACTCCCCATTTTTTTTTTTTTGGATCTCTTTTCTTTCTTGATTAAGAATAACGAAATGAAAAGAGAGGCCTCTCGCTTATATGAATGGACAAAAACAAATTTTAAAAATAACCTCTCCCTCTCCCCCTCTCTCTCTCTCTCTCTCTCTCTCTCTCTCTCTCTCTCTCTCTCTCTCTCTTACTTAGGTGCTTTCTATAAAGATGTGTTTATTATGCGGTGAAAAAGAAACGAGAGAAAAAAAGTATAATTATTATTATATTTTATTTTTATATTTTTTTTATTTTTTACATCATTTCAAATAATTTTATTTTTTCTTCACTTTTTTTCTCACAAATTATTATTTATTTTTTCTTTCACTATACTTTCTTTTTCTTTATTTTTCTATCACTCCAAAGAATTTTATTTTCTCTTCATTTTTTCTCTTACAAATTACTATTCACTTTTTTCTTCACGCTTTTATTCTCTTCACTTTCTCCATTAATCCAAATAACTTTATTTTCTCTTTATTTTATTTTATTTTCTCCTCTTTTTTTACCCTTCCATTGACTCTAAATACAGTGTAAATATGTGATTAGATAGTAGAAAATTGAATATAAAATAAATAGAAAAAAAATAAATAAAAAATAGTATAATAATGAAAAATTGAATAGAAAGTGAATAGAAAAAAATAAATAAATAATAGTATAATTGATAAAAAGTAATTATTAAAAATTTGTAAAAAAATAAATAATAATTTGTCAGAAAAAAATAAAAAATAATTATTTTAATTGATAAAAAATAAATAAATAAATAAATAATTTTAAAATTTTTTTCTCTTTTTTCTTCTTTTTTAAAAAATAACCAAACATGGCTTAAAATAAAAACGATAGCTGAACGACGGGGAGGCGATGGAAGAAAGAGAGAGAGAGAGAGGAGTCGGTGGGGCGGAGGATACTCAGGGGTCCCACTGAATTTTTATTTTTAATTTTTAAATTCATGTTTTGTAGTTTGTGTGTAATGGTTAAATTTAAAATATAAAATGATTTAAAAATGATATGTAACAAACGTTATGTTATATAATAATTAAAATTAATATGTGTATATAAATTAAATGTGATATATAATAAATTATTTATATATATATATATATATATATATATATATATGATTAAGATTAATTTATAAGAAATTTAATTTTAATGTGGGAGACACGTGATGACTCCCAAGTAACACAGCTCCTCTAAATTATGTATTATATGAATTAAGAAATTATAATTTAAATCAAATTATTTCTGGTTGGATACAAGCCTCAGAGACAAGGCGAACATGCCGCGTTGAGAGGAACGAGGGTCAATGCATAAAATTTCGTTTTGTTTTTGTTTTTGTTTTTCGAAAGCTTCCTTTTTCCGAAACCTTCCTTTTTCTTGGTCTTCTTCTTCTTCTTCTTTTTCCTAACTTTTTTGATCTTCTGCTTTTTTTTTTTCGCGTCTCTGAAACTATTGATGAAATAAAATAATAAAAAATTGTTTCCCTTTTATACTTTTATTCCAAACGAACTAACAGGAATTGGGAATTATGTGGTGGGAGTTTTAATTTTTTTTAAAAAAAATTGTTTTTGTTTTATTTAAAAATAAAAATTAGGGGCGACATTTTATAATTTTATTTGAAAAGAATGTATTGGTTCTATCATATTCTTTATACTAAATCTTAAAGGAATATATTCTATGATGTTTAAAAATGTCACCATATTTTCTTATAACTGTGTTAAATCATATATACTTTAAGTTTTATTAAATATTTTAACAAAAATTTAAATTCACAATTTTACAATAAAAACAAAAATTCTTGACAACTGACAAGGAATGTTTTTTTTTTAATTTCTACCGACAACACCACCTTTAATTTGACAGTTTAATAGTGTGAGACCAATCGTTCAAAAAAAAAAGTTAGTGTGAAACTGTGAGGGGAAGTGGAAAGGGTGCGGAAAGTGTTGACGTTTTCTAATGGAGAACTGTAACATCACATGCCCATACATTTTTTACTATATTGTAATTATAATTATATTTTTTATAACAATATATTTATATTTTGTAATTAAAAAAATAAAATGTAAATTTTTATTATAAAAAATATAATTATTATTATAAAAAATATATAAATAATTATAATATGACTAAATCGTATCTCGATATTAGTATGCCAATAAATCGTTTCCCTTTCTAATTTTCAGCTGGAGATTTGACAGAGAAAAGGTCACCTTTGAATGTTACGTGTGACCGAGTCAGTCTGGCTTCATTAAATTTTCATCTACCAATGCCAAACCACCTAATATTGCTTCAGTCATTACCCACCGGGTGGGCCAACGATCCAACGTGACTGACTACTTGTCAGCAATCAGTTTGACGGAAATTAAACAAAATACTAAATAGTATTTTTAAGTAGTATTAAAATAAAATTATAATAATATAAATTATTAAATAATTAAATTTTAAAAAATAAAAAATTATTTTATTAAATATTATTAAATAAATTATGTAATTATTTTTATGTTATTTAAAATTAATTCTGTAGTAAAACCTCGAAACTTAATTAATGAGTATTAAGTTAATTAGTGCTAAGAAGCTGCAAATAAATTTCAGTTTTCTGATTTAACCAAAATAAAATAAAATTTCAGTTTTCTGAAAAGTACCTGAGCCTCTCATAAAATTTATATGCATTAACTGGAAATGGGTCAGAATTGCACCTGAATTTCTCTTTTGAGAATTTTCAAATAAAAATAAATGAAAATGTATTATTTATTTATTTTTATTTATTTAAATAATTATTTTTTATTTTTTTAAAAATATTATTATTTATTTTTTTCTCATAACTTTCTAATTATTATTTTTTATCAATTATAACATTATTATTATTATTATAATATTATTTTTTATTTTTTTCTATTTATTTTCTATTTAAGATTCTACTGTCTAATCAGGGTGTAAGTGAACGTAAAAAGCATTCAAGTCAGTAAATTTCGTAGTGTCACCTGCATCACTTATTAAGTACGCTCTCTTAAATCCTTCGAAACATTTCCACAATTCAATGAGAAGATAATGCCCAAAGATGTCCAGACAGGCAGACACTTCTACACTCCATCTGAAAATTACAGTTCCGTTTGGGAGCTATACCGGCATTCAGTCGACATACCCCACCATCCCAAATCATTTTATGTCATCCTCTAAAAATACCAAATTTTCGTACCACTAATCGTCATGAGTTTTGTTCGTACTATAAGTGCATAGAGTTCAAATTTTTGTTAAAAAATTTGACAAAATTAAATATATATATATCTGTTTTCATATAATTATAAAAAAAATTAATAATTTTTACCAAATAATGTAAAATTTTCTCCTCCATAAATTTAGTATAAAATTTTAATCCATTATGCAATCCAACTAGTACAATTTTTATAACAAAATTGTGAAATACCGTCATACTTTCTCATTTTGCTTTGTAGATATTTTTTAAAAAAAATCCTAGATTTTCATCCATGAGTATGGACCGGTGAGCGCATACTAGTACACACATAGCACATACCATGAAATGGACACGTTATCTGTTTCTCTACCCACTTGGCAAGTGTAACAACCTGTCAACGAATAGAGACAAAGTTTTTTTTATTTATTAAAAACAAATGTGAACCATAAGAATTGACCTTCTTTTTCTGAGCCAACCATAAGAATTGACATCCACTATTTATTTTTTTGAGCAAAAAAAAAATATAATTACATCTGTTACTAAATTTATAAATTAAAATTAGAATATTATTTATTTATATTGTATTATTCAGTCTAATTTATAAGAAAGAATTCTCTATTCAAGTACTACTGAATTTGAATAGGCTTCCTCAATTCGACCAATCAGTATTAATGAGTTTGAAATTAAGAATACACAAATCACAGTCAAACTGAACATTTATGAAAGTCAAGCCTCGTGAATACTATTTGTGAGACTCAAACTTAAGTCGAGAGTGAGAAAATATACTAACTTAACATTGATTATTTGTGGAACATGAATTGATGCAAACTTAAAATGGAGTAATATTAATAAGGTCAATTATGTAAATACATAATTTATGACATTCAGAAAATATAAAATTAATTTAATTATTTAACTATTTTTTATTTTTAAATTTAATATATTTTTTATAATCTAATAATTTAAATTTTATACATTAATTTTGTACTTATTAGAATCCACATCATTTTTTCCATATTAATAATATTCGGCCATCAACGACCGCAAAAGTTGCTTCGTTATTTTTTCACTGCATGGACGTGCGTGGGTTGTCCACTTAAAAAGATATTTTCTCACCGGACAGACGGACCAGGGGCTGGCGGGCTGCCACTTTTAAAAATCCGGTACAATAATAGGGGGACTGCCTAGCTGTCTATCCCAGAGAAAATGAAGTGTTTTATGTGGTAATTGGTGCACGAAAGAGTCCTAACGAACTGGGAAAGGTCGAGAAGAGGCATTGCTGAGAGTGATACTTGTCCTCTTTGTGGGCAATTTTCAGAAAATATTCCACACTTGCTTAAGGACGGCCATTTAGCTGCTAAATTGTGGTGTGAATTAGTGCCAGCTCGGGTTAGAGGAGTCTTTTTGATTCTTGTTTTTTTTTTTTTTGTATATAAAATGAAAAGATAGGAGTTATATTTTATAATCTCATTAAGTAGTATTGTCCTTATTTTTAGGATAACTTCTGAATTATCTAAATAGTTACACTATAGCCCAGTGTTATAAAGAAGAAGAGTATGTTTAACCTCACCAAACGTTCTAACAGTTTTCAAATCCAAGACCTTTGACTTAACAACATTCATACTTACCACTAGACCACAATAATTGGTGGTAGGAGTCTTTTTGATTCTTGAATTCTCTGAATGGCTAAAATCCAATTTAATAGGCAACTTGGCGTATTCTTGTGGAGAGGTGTGGCCTGACACGTTTGCTACTTCATGTTGGTGCATCTGGCAGTGGAGAAATGACCAAGTTTTTGAAAGGGTGCATTGGTCTTCCTATCCTAGCCAACGGGTCCTGGTCCTGAGGGAGGACTATGCTAAACCACGATCCTTGCAGGTAGACGGGCCTAAAAGGATGAGGAAGGAAATCTTAGTGGGCTGGAATTCGCCATCGAGGGGCAATCCCGGATTAGCATGTGCAGGTGGCGTTGCTGGAGATGGAAGTGGACATTGGGTTGTGAGTTTTGCTCAAAATGTTGGCATCTGTACTTCTCTGGCTGTAGAATTATGGGGTATCTTTATTGGCTTGGAACTACTGTGGAGTTATGGTTTTAGGAAGGTATGGGTTGAGGTAGACTCACTGTGGGGGGGAGCTCCATTGACACATCCTCATGCAAATCTGGTTCATAATTATAGAGACATTTTGGGATGAGCTTGGTTAATTAACCTTTCTCATACTTATTGCGAAGGCAATATAATTGCAGATTGGTTGACGAATTATACATTCTCTCTATCTTTGAGGTTTGCACGTCTTCTATGATCTCCCAATGGGAGTGATCGCCCACATGAAGCAAGACAGTATAGGAGTCTATTGGCCCCATATCACTGCTTCTTAGAGCCCACTTCAATCTACGAGGGGAATAAATCTGGTCATTGTCATTTTTACAAAGGCAGGGCCAACTTCGTACCTTTTTCCTTTATGCCTTGCGCAAATTGGGCCTATGGGTCCAACTCAATCGAGCTAATGAAAGTTTTAGTAAGTTAGCTTTGCGTCAGAGTTCTGAATATTCGGCCTCAGGCCCACTCATTCTTTTGGGCAGACGCTAATGGCAACCCATGTCTGAATACTCAATCATGCGAGCTCTTGATCTCACGACTCGTGACTCGTCAACGCTCTCAAAAACACGTCGCTTGTCCCACAGGCCTACCTTCAATCACGAAAGCTCTTGATCTTGCGACTCTTCAATCATGAGAAAGTGGGGAAAGAAATATTGGTTGAGAGGACCGACGTGGCCCGTGTGGTGGGGCCGAAGATTCCAATCCCCACCTTGTCTTCGTGCCCCTTTTCTCCGATGCCTTAGTATGAGCTCTTTGGCCACTAGGCCAAAGAAATATATAGAGGTTGAAGAAAACTAAGAAACACGAAAAATGAAAAACAAGAAAATTTTTCATCCCTTTGTATTTGAAAAGAGATTTTAAGGAAAACTAAAAATTTTTTATTTAAAAAAGAGTAGAAAGTGAAGAAAAAAATAATAATACGATATCAATTTTACCTTTATATTAATAATTAAGAGAGATAAATTATTTTATAAATATATGTGTGTATCAAAAGCTGTAGGCTTGCCAAAAATAGTGACGTCATTTTATTTGCAATTTACCTGCAAAGGACAGTGAAAGTATGGATATCGAGGTCCATAGGTTATTTTGAAGGTAATGAATGCTATCTGTAAATTTTAGAGGGGCTTACCTCTTGCCTTGTCAAGTTTTTCACACTTCTAGCTTTCATGGTTGATAATGGTAGGAGTAACACGCTCATCAACAAGTTCTAAGCAGTCTTTTGTTCGAGTTGCCACTTTCATTACATGTGAGAGATGCCTGCAAATATGTTTAGATTAGTTAAAGTACTTGAGTCTGTATATATATATATATATATATATATAGTTTTGATGTCTACATGAATAGATATAGTTCATACACCGGATATGCAGAAATATAAGCAAGCCAGCCCAACTCCCACTTACAATGCAAATATAGTTGTTACAGTAAGGCTTGAAAAGCAAATTGTCAAGAAAAAGATAAATTAATAAGGATAATATGTTCCTAGAAAAGCATTGCAAAGCTATACACATCAATTATTTTTTTTCTTAACACAGCTAATCCTAAATTCAACATCTAAGCATTGAAAGGAAAGAAATGAGATGGCCAAGTATTTTGGATCTTAGTTCTCATTCAGCTAATTGGAGTTGGAAGAAATAAAACCTTTTATGTCATTTGTTTCATCACATGTTATGGTGCTTCTTTAAAAGAGCTTTTATCTTCCCAACACATTCTTGACCATCTTGGTGCAAGGGACACCCACCAAGGAACTCTGACACTCTGCATAATTAGGTGATTTACATCAAACAACAAAAATTCAGTTGAAAGACATAATTTGGTCCTACGAAGGCCTGTTCTTAGAAGATAGAGTACATATAGGGTTATCATTCAAAGATGAACCTGGAATTGTAGCTTGACCTTGAATTGTATTCTTTGTGCCTTGGACTTACATTCCCTTCACTCTTCAGGAAGTTGAATTAATCTTGCATGTGAGATTGATCTGCCCATCCATGGCACTGCAATTTTATCCAAAAGAAAGTAATTAGCTTGTGACCCCCACTCCCCAACAAAGACGAAGAAACTGGGTATGGACTTACAACATTGGCGATTCCCTGCTTCCAGGATGCAAGCAAATAGTTGAACCTGGCATAACTTGAGTATCTTCAGCAGTGCTCTTCAGTTGGAATAAGCATGAAGTTTCTCCGCAAACATAACAAAATGAAGTTTTTTTTAACTGTGCACTAAAATATACCAGTGAAGTTACTGAAATTTTCACATTCAGCAGAAACCTGACGTGAAGAAGTAATTACCCAAAGCATCCTTCTTGCAAAGCTTGATACTTGTTTGGCCACAAAACTTTATGGGGATAAGCAAAGTGGTTTAAAATAAACAAAGCTCCAGAAATTTTGTCTCGTAAGTTACAAACCTTCTGAAGTCATTGAAAATGTTGTATCTTTAACAGAATTGATGCTGGTTTTCACTACAGATGAAAATTGTGGAACATATTCTTTGCCCATTTGCATGTAGATGGCACTCCGCTGTGTGTATGTGCACTTAAGCTTGCACCTTGGTTATTGTCAATGAGAACAAGTGTGCTTTAGTTGAATCAAAGCTAAAAATTGTTGATTTCAGTTAAGAACTAAATTGTTCTTACTGCTTCATCCGGACACTTGGCATAGATACCCTTGCATATATAAATAATGCGTTAGTCAGACAAAGCCCTACCATAACAGATATGAAGCTCCAAAGTACAGGTTCAAGAACAAAGCAAGCAACTGAATTATCTTACAATTGAAAGATATCAATGAGGAACAATTGTAAATATACAACTCAGAAGATCCTACCTTCCACTCTTACCTCCCCAACAACCTTAACCTCCAAAGGAAGAACTTTTTCTGCATTCTTTGTTGTTCTGACTTCTTGGCTGTACACGTCATGGTTGCAAAAAAATTTGTGTAATCTACATTACCAATAGCAGCAAGAGAGATTCTGTTCACAATTAAAAACTAGCCATGAATAATTCGAGAGTTCCACATTATTCTGGTAGCAAAATAAAATTCAGAAGCATTCAAGCATAAGAAGGCACGTCTAAGAACCAAACTGTCTTCCTGCAGAAACTCAGGCGCCTCAGTGCAACCACTAGTCCAGGCATGCAGACACAAGCAGATCCAAGCATCATAATCTATAAGAGTTTTTCCAAGCATATTGGCCACTGCAACATGTAATTGACATGCCATTACAAAAGAATCTAAACACAAAATAGCAAAGACGGATAAACAGACATGCATGTAAGCGACTTTACTTAGACCAGACTTAGCGTTGAAATAAGCTAAATCATCCACCTAGCATGTCTGTCCATAAGGTATCTTTTCTTCGTTTTTCTTCATTCAAGGACTCCATTGGTCTGAAAAAAAAGACAACTTAAGAAGATTATAGCCAAAAGTTGTGAACTGCCAACAGACAAATGGCTAGCAGAAAAAATGGAACTGTCAAATCACCCTTATGATTGCGATGCCTCCTGATGAATCAGTGCTTTGTATAAATTGTGATGTTCGATCTACAAAACCTTCTCTGATTCCATCAGAACACTCTGAGTCTCAGTTTCAACCAAAATTTTATTTCCTCCTCTTCTGATATGAATAAATGGCCACGCACTCAGAGTTCCTAAATCACCCACCTACTTAAGCATATTTGTTTAGCTACCATAACCGCCCTGCCTGCACCAACAAAAAAAGAAAGAAAGAAAGGAAACAGATCAATAATCCAGTAAAAGTCCAACCAAAGGACAAGAAAAAGAAAAGATTCACCTCAAACATGAAGTAACCTACAATGACCACCAACATCAATCGCCAAGAAGTACCAAAACTCACGGCACAAAACGCACAATTCAAAACATTAAAGAAGAAAAAACGAATAAAAAAAAAAAAGGATGGGAAAAATAAAGTCACGTCAAGAACCCAAAGTGGGTTACGACTTACGAAGCCGAAATTGCTCTTCCCAATTCGCCAACTGTACTGTATTGAACCTCGTAAAATTACCTGGCACTTCAAATTTCAAACTTTCCTTCAAGAACCCTCTATTCAACTTCGTGTTTTAGGCCTGTTCCCAAACATATCATATTCTTATTTATAGCACTGCGTGGCTGGCATTTTGAAGCAATCCACATAATGAAGACCAACATCCCCCTCCTCCTCCTCCTCCAACCCAGCCCTATCTCCATCTCCTACTCCGACTGGTTTCCACCCACATAATCCGAAACAGAGGCCATGCCCTCATCAAGATCGTCGTCCCTGGCCGGACCCATCAAGCTGTGAGGCGTTAACAACTAAGAATGGAACTTTAATGGAGACAACCAATGGGGGTTTTGGGAAATGATTCATGGGGCGACAGCTTTTCTCTTAGTGGAGAGAAACAAGGACAAATTCTCGAATCAGGAAAGGAAGAAAGAAAGAAAAAGATCGATGACCGCTTGACCCAAGTTGATTGCGGCCTCATCCAGACCTTTGATTTTTTTTTTCTTGGCTGGGATTCAAACAGAGAATCGAGGAAGAAAGAAAGAGACAGAGCTTCTTTATTGATGAAAGGAGAGAGAGAGAGAGCGTGGAGGGTTGAAGAAGGAAGCGCTTGCATTGGGCGGTTTATAAATTGCAACGGCTAGTTTTGACTTTTGACGTAGATGTTGTTTAATATAATTATACTACTTATACTACTTGTTAATTTTACTCTTTTATATAAAATAAAATTAATTTATAATTTAATACCATTGATATTGCTTTTAATTTTTTTATTCAAGTAAATTCAATTTATTATGTAGTACAAAATCACTAGTAAAATATACACACTTAAAAAAAAAAGTCAAATTAAAAATTCTTTATATACAGAAAATTGCACAAAATTGCACATGTGTTAGCCAACAAATTGTTAAGGAAATTTTTGTATCCTACCCTCTCTCAATTCATTCTCTCTCTACCATCTCTCTCTTTTTCTTTTTTTTTTCTCCCTTAACTATTTTACCTACTCTTTTTATCTTTACCCTCTCTCTCTCTCTCTCATTTTTCTCTCGCTATTACTCTTTCCACTTATTCTTTCTATCCTCTCTCTCTCTTCTTTTTCTCTCTTTGTCAGTCTCTCGACTCATTCTCTTTTATCTCTCTCTCTCTCCCCCTTTTTCTCTTTCTATTATTCTCTATACCAATAACATTTTTTAAAAAATAAAACCCTTTATATTTTTTTTTGAAAAAAAATATTGTTACTAAAAAAATTGATAGTAATAAATACAAAAATTAAACAAATTATAAAAACAAAAAAATAAAAAATTAAAAATATCAAAAAAATTAACAGCTGTCTTTAAACGAACTCATAGTTTCTATAATAATAAATTAACTATTCTTTTTCTTCCTCCACCTCTAACACCATTTTTCATATGATATAATTAACCATGCAAAATTTTCTTACAATTTTAAATTATGATTTAAATTATATAATTATTTTCAAATAAAAGAGCTTAAGTCCCTGCATGGCTGCATCCCACGGGGTTCTCAACTAGTAACTTCCGAAAACGCACCCAATCAAAGATAATGTTATTGGGCACCCTTTAACGCCAATAGTGCAGCGCCATAGGCAGCCTCTGTTTGCACAGCTCGACGTAGGGGCAAGCCCAGAACCCTCTCTCGTATCTCTGTCCATTTCTTGTTTTTTGCCCCACCGCCAGCAGTAAACACTTCCTCAGCTTGGGTTGCTCCTAGATCTTTCAACAAGCTATATGCTTTTGCCTGAAAAAACATGCTACGAGGTCAGAACTTTTACACGTTCAAACTTGGACTGGTCTATTTTCGTTTGTGCTTTAGTACTCAAAGGAAATGAACCTGTACAATATACAGGACTGTATACTAAAATTGGATAAGATTATACTAGAATCTGATAGGATTCTAACAATTACGAAAACGAAGAAATTCCATACCTCTATACGTGCAATAGATTCCAAGATACCATGTAAGAATTCGACATCACTTTCAGGCCGTGGATGTAACCTGCAAATGCAAGGAACATATTCAATCGAGCAGCATAAGGAAAGGACAAGGCATTGAAGACATTTGCACCACTTGCCACCATGCGCTTGAAAAATGAAGAATGGGGGCAAATGTAGAGCAGAATATGAAAAAAAAAAGAAAAGGCGAAAAAATTAGCTCTTCCTTTCTAACCTGGGAACCAGGTTTGGATCCGCCACAGGAAATCTCTCACCAATTGCTTTCAAAGGGTAGTAATCTAGAGGGGAAGGTTTGGTGGGATCTATCTGCTCACTCAATTTATCCAATTGCTCATCAGTAAAAAGTTGTCTGAGAACAGCTCCACCAGTATTTGAAGCACCTCCAACAAGCCACTTGTCATCAAGGCGATGACTATAAACTCCAAATCGTGCATCCTCAATCCTTCTGGTGCTTAGCAGCTTAATAGCTAGTGTTGAACCCAGCGAAGTGACCTAAAGCACAAATATTTTCAGCACAGCTTTCAGATTGATAAAAGCATTGATAGGACTGAAAATGAGACACTATGGCAGCTTCCAAATCTACTAAAACATAATGAAAAAATCCAGGCCAGTAACAATGTTAGTTTCATGTAAGATTTGCCGCACTCAACTTGTCTATGGTCTTTATTTTTGTTTTTATTTTATTTATGGTTTCAAAAAAGGAGAACGTACAAAGTTGCCGTTTTCAACTAACTTTTCCATTCAAACTAAATAGGGTTGTCTGGATCAAAAAGAAACTAAATGCATTATGAGAGGAAATTAACAGCAAGACAACCATATAATATGGTAACACATGCACTAATTTCCATTTACAAAAAATAGAAAATAGAATCCTGTAATTTTCTTACAGCTTTCCCGGGTTGCATTGCACGTGCTGCAAGAAAAGCGGCTATACTATCAGTTGTTCCTGTGCATACAATACAATCTTCTGGAAAACCTGGAACAAATTTATTGACATATCAATCACAATTCTCAACACAAACTTGCTAGTGGGTAATACTTTCAAGGTTTTAGGAGAAGAAGAGAAATCCACAGGCCAAATTTTCTACTTTTGCACTGTTTCCAAGCACAAAAATACAGAGTTTACAGATACTACAATCTCACATGTCAGACAACTTGAGGAAATAGCACAAATAGTCTAACAACAAAGTCCCATTTCATCAGTTAAATGCCATTGTCACTTTTCAAAACAACATAATCCATAGCTCTGCAAACTATGTTATCCAATTATCCAGCAATCTGTATATCCAAACTTTTAAACTCCCACTTCAACAAGAATGAAATTACTGAAAGCCAATAGCCAAAATCCATAAATATTAAAAAATCACTCAACATGGTTTTCTGTTGGCACTTGGCACTACAAGTTGCAGTGATCATTTATATATCAGAACTTGAAAACACAGAATGAAGGAAATTTCTGCTTCAATGTCAATCCTTGCAATGTCCCAACAGTTTCTAGGTGCACGCAAAACAGAGGAAGAGTAAGCAACTTAAGCAACTACTAAACAGCCCATTGATAACAATTCACCAAAAGCAGGCATAAGAGACTTAACAGTCCATGATAATAGAGCTAGGAAAACATACCAAATTGCTTTCTAATATCCTCTTTTAAATACCCAACTGAAGTTCCTGGAGCTATAACGGTTGGTAAAATTTGTGAGTATGGCTGAGTGAGCAGCCACGTTGGATAGGATTCCACTTCAGGATCGTAGCCAACCTGCAAAATCCAAAACAATGGTCTTTCTATTATTATTCCAATGTGTACAGTTAACACGCATCAAATATACAGGAACTAAATCCCAATTGCAAAGAGTTACAAAAACCTTCAAAGCATTGTTGTAATCAGAAACTCCAAGCTTTCCATGTAAATGCCAAAGCAGCCAATCTGCTTGGTGCAACAGCATTGCAGATTCTTTGTTTGAATCCACCGTGTTCCACCACGAGACAACCTTGCACAGCGTGGAAGATCCGGAGCAAACCGTGTGGTTTGCAGGAGCAATAGATTTCACAATCGGCAAGGCCTCAGGGCAACTCTCATTGTAGAGAAAGGGCTTCCTTAATGGTTCCCCAGTATTGCTGTCCAACCAAATAAAAGAAAAGTTCACCCCTAGCAGAATCAAAATTTGACTGTAGACAGGACTCAAACAAGGCTTTGAAACATCCACCTGTCCACAATGAGGGTAGTGGCAGAGGTGCCATCCAAAGAAACAGAAGCCACAAGTGTGCGCAGATGAACTGGAACATCTCCTAGCAGTGAGAAAAGCGTCTCTTTCCACGAAGCCACCCAATCAATAGTTTCTCCACTCTTTCTAGACAACAAAAACAAAGAATGCCAATTAATTTTAGGAAATTGGTATTTTTTTTTTCTTTTTTGGAACCAACACCAACAAGCATTTTTCCATTACTTCTACTCATTTACATATTCAACGTATAATTAAGGTGTCCAATATCCACCACTCAGCCACGATAGGATTCTAAAAGGATTTCCCTCAAAACCCAATTTCAAGTTCTAACTACCAACCAAACCAGTATTTTGTCGCCAAAAATAGAAAAAATGATTATGCGCCGATTTTTGTGGACTGTTAATTTTACAATAAAAAATTAATAACTTGTAATTTTCGTTGAAAAAATTATCATGCAATCGGAACACTAAAAATCAGAATATGTATTAATGTTCGCAAAATAAATACTATAAATCAAATCAACATGCAAGCTTGCGAGTAGCAGTAATTATGGTACCATAAAGTGAGGATACTCTTTCTTTCCTTCAGAATGAATGCTCCCATGCTTGTCAATGACAGCAAATCTCGCTCCTGAAGTACCAAAGTCCATTCCTAAATAGAGCCGCTCCCCAGCGGCTCGGATAACATTACTTTCTTTGTCAAGTTTATTGCTTCCACGAACCATCGTTACTCGTGTGCCCCTTGATCTTGATTCTCTTAGACTGCAGTGTGGCGGCTCAGTTTTCGCGACTGCCTTTGTCCTGTTCTGCCCTGCACGGTCGTAGCAGAGGAATGTAGAGGATAATGTCAAGTGCTGAACTGGTGGGCCGACCATGGCGCTTCCTGTTCCTGTGGATAAAGTGACAAAAAATTCCTCGTTCCTCCACCGTTCAGAAAATAATGTAGAGGTTTTGTGATCGAGTGCGAATAGGTCCATTGTTAATGAGTGTGTCCAGATTGCCTCTTTTGTTCTTTTCGTGTGTACAACAAATCGAGCTACACCTTACCAACATGTTAAGAAGGGTTCCGATAAATCACTGTAATAAGTAGGTTAAATTTCTTACAGTAAATTTGTAAGGAAGTAAATTTTACAAGTTTAACAAATTTTATCAGATTATTCATAATTGCATAAAATACATTGGGATGTTTAGTTTTACATTTAAAAATTTTTGTTGATCTCAAAAATAAGAAATTAAGTGTTTGATTAAGTCTTCAACAAGCTACTAATTGTTGATAATATCAAAAAAAAAAAAAAAAAGGTAAAGGTTATTTTTATTTTTATCAATTGCTAATGAAAATGATAATTATAAAACTAACGTTCATTTATAAGGCTTGTTGTGCGCCACGGGAAACGACACTGCGCCCTTTAATGCGCCAAAAAGGAAAAAAATATTAAAATATTTTTTTCTCTATTTTTTAGTTGTAAACATTAAAATAATCTTTTATTTTAATATATTTTTTTCGTACCTGCATCTTAAGTCCCCACTCTATTAAAATAAAATATTATTTTATTCAACTTTTTCAACTTTATTTTTGTAGAAAATAAAATGATTTTATCGTGTAACAAGTAACTTAAATAGTAAAAATGTTATTTTTTTAGTACATAATCTCTATATTAAAAATAATATTTTTAAAATTAAAAATATTTATTATAAATTATGGTTGATCTTGAATTCACATATTTAGTAAGTTTTTATTTATGAATATATAAGTTATATTTTTATAAAACTAATTTAAATTAATTAGAAATAAAAAAATAATATAATATAAAAAAGTGTTTAAAATTGTCTTTTTATTAATTGATCAGCAACAGTTAGTGTTGATTTAACTAAATATAATGATTTTATTTTTTTCATCAATAATAACAATAAGTAACAGCAATTAACAATTAGTAATAATAACAACAGTCGGCAATCAATAACAGTAATCAGTATAGTAAAACCAAACACTCCCCTACTCTTATCATTTAACTGAAAAAAAACTCATTCTCACACAAAAATAAGTCTTTTATTATCTCAACCAGGGTAGATCGGCAATTGTAATAATCACAGAGAGTTCGGTAATTTGATCAGTGAGTTGTAATATGTCATATCATATATATCATGTTTGCTCTATATTCTCGAATAAAATTATAAAATAGACCAGTTTGCGGACGGAAATGCGATTGTGTTTTACTGGATCTGGCTTGTGAGCCCATTGCGTATTATATGTCTTGGAAGTGCAAAGGCTGAAGAAGGGGCCCCTTACGGATATCAATGAGCTCCTGTCTTGATTGCACAAGAGCCACTTTGGCAGCACAGAGTGGAGGTGACAGCTACTTAGCTTCGCATCACAGTCACACGCAAGCAAGCAAGCAAAGGAGTTTCCCAAACTTCCTGCTTCACTAATACGACCAGTAAAAGGTTGCATGTGAAAATCTAGGCACGAAGAAAGGTAAAAAATAATAATAATAATAATAAAGAGAGAGAGAGAGAGACAATGAAATATCTGTGGCATCCGAAATTTATTTGCTTGTGCTCTTTCAGAAATATCTGCTATAGATGAAATAAGGAATATATGTAGTGTAAGGTGCATCAAGTAAGTGGAAATGGCAAGCTTTCCATTCGGTGTTTTTGACTCGTTGTATGCTACAAGCAAGTTTTTTTTAATGGTGGTAGTTGATAGGTTAAGACAGAGCCATCTTGAGGTGGACCCACTTTTGCGTCTTACCTTTCCCACTTTCCCTTTCAGTCTTTGGGGACATTAATCGATAATTTGGTCAAGTTAGGCTAAAATTGGTCCGCATAATTATAGAAAAAAAAAATAAGTATACACTTGCGTAGATATATTTATAAATACATAAGTATAATAATTATTTTTTATTGCATTAGTAAAAAAAGAAAAAAAAATTTTAATGAATCTCACATAATATTTATACTTTATATTCTAAAATATTACTCATTTAAATCTTAATTTTAATTTTTTATTACAAAAATTTAGTTAATATAATAAAAAAATAATTATTATATTAATGTGTATACGAATATATATATATAAAAAAATGTATACTGTTTGCCAAAAAAAAAAAAAAAAAAAGCAAAAGGAGCTTGTGTCTTTTTGTTGTTGGCCCGTGGTCATCAATTTTCGCTTTGAAAACACGCCACATATGATTTGATGTATTATCATCTCTACTCCCCTCTCCTCTCCCATCGTTATGGCAAATCTCTTATTAAAGACGCCATTCTCGAGTGATGTATTGTTGTTTTATTTATGAAAAAAGTGACTGCAGCTGCCCATTTGAATTGATGCGTGGCAATTATGGTTTTGATGCACTGACACCAAACTTATTTGTTGGGAAAGTGTACGAATGTGGGTGTTAACTTGAATCACATATACACAAATATATTGACTTATAACTTAACTCTTACTTGGAGGTGATAGAATATTATATATTTTGCCTCGGGTAAAATAGACAAAATACATTTACAGTTTTCTTAAACTCTGCGACGTCTCTGACAGTGAAGATGTTGGGAACAAGGCCTTCGTCTGCTGCAAAAATCTATACCGTACATGCTGCGTAAAAATGTTACCCAAATAGGCAAACACTCTGATCAGCGTTTGGCAGCATATAGACACGGATAGCCTGGGCGTCTCCCAAACGCTTAACCAGACGGGCCGAATGAACAGAGGCGTTAATGAATTAATATATTCATTAAAAATTTGATAATCCAATTTAATAAAAATTCATTCAAAATTTGATAACAAAGTTCGTTTAATAAATCAATTAAATTTAGTTAAAGATAGACTCAATTTAATAAAATTCATAAACAATTCATTTTAAAATTATTTAAAACTCGTCTAAATTTTATTTAGAATGTTATTAGAATATATTTGAAATATTTATTTAAATCATTAAATAATTTTGTTATGAGAATAATAATGAAATATTACACATTTTATTTTTTATAAATTTTGTAAATATGGAAGTTTTGTGTATTGAGATACTTTATTATATTTACAATTATACGTTAAAATAAATTTTTATTTTTTAATAGTTAATTTTATTAAAGTAAACATTTTTTTTATAATTTAATACTATTTATAAAAATAATTTTTATAATTTTAATTATTTTTTTAATATTATAAAATTAAATGATACATTCATAAAAAATTTAAAATTTAACTTGATAAAAGATAAGTTCGATTCAATGCAACTTGTTAACTAAACGAATAAAATTTAACAGGCTAATACTCAATTTCACTCGACTTGTTCAGAGTCCTGCGAGTGAGAATAAAAGCAGGTAGGGCGTAGGGGTGGTTAAACCGCCGTCGACTCTCCTGCACCCAAACGGCCCCACGGCCCGGCTCCACTTGCTGGGGTCGCGTGTTGAAAAGCGCTATAGCCGATGTGCGACGACCCCGCTGAAACGGACGAGAATGTCCCAACATCGTCGGTAGATGGACTAACGTTGGTCACATCCACAATCTTAGAAAAGATCCTAGATGTAAAGTGCAACAATTTACGCCTATCACATACACATGGGAGAGTATCTTCCATCCCGACAGTCCAATGTTTCAAGCATTCACGAGTCTGATAGGCGCGGGACGATGCACGCGACTTGGTTACTCGTCATAGTCTGTCGTTAATTGCCATTTTTTTATGAATTTTTTTTAGGTATTTTGTAGATTTATAAAAAAAATTGTACTAAATTACTGTATTAATTAAGTCAAATTATCTATATTAAACCTGTAAAAAAACAAATTTATGAACCTAATATATATCACTAAATCATTCTCAATTATACAATAACTAATGTATGATTAATCTCGTTACTTAACTCAACAAAGGCTCGAAACGATTTAATGGCATAACTGCCCTTTCCCAATTGACAATCCGTACTATACAAAGCACTTTTACAGCCCATTTATTTGTGAGAACTATTATTTATGCTTATTTGATAGATCATAAGCGCATTAATGGATTGTCCATAGTTGTTTTTAGCCTTTGTATTATGTGCCTCACGCGCTTTAAAGTAATTTCAATTAGCAAAATACTAAGTACCTTCTCTTAAAAGGCAATAAAGTGGCAACATAATAATAATAATAATAATAATAATAATATAAATTATTAAATTCAAAAAATTAAAAATATAAATAAATTTTTAAAATACCGTTAGATAAACTGTATAATTATTCTATGTTATCAAAAATTAAGTTGTATAATAAATCCCTTTCAATTAAAGGTACTTATTGATTGGACACGCTGAGTATAAAGATTTTAATAGTAAGATAACATAGACATGCAATTTATTTAATAATATCAAACAGTTTATCTATTTTTTTATATAAATTTAATATATATTTTTTACTATATAGCGGTTCACATTTGCGTGTCCATAGTTGCGTTACTAAATAATTTTTTTGAAATTTTAAGTTAGTCTATGATATATGTTATAAAATAAATCGTTGGTTCAAATTCGATGAATTGAACATTAGTTTATCCTAGTTTGATTAAAAAACTCAGACAAAACGTTGAAGCATAAAAACTTGAAATTATTATTTTTTTAACTCGATTAACTTTGACGATGGAACCGGTGAAATGAACAAGTTTTTGCTATTTTTTATTTTCTTTGCAAAAAAAAAAACAGATGGTTGTATTATTTTATTAAAACTACTTGTACATATATGTTTAAAGAACATTTTCTAAAAATTTTGGTTTTTTTTTAAATTAATCATTCTGTCCAACCACTAGTTAAACGACAACTCGTCGAACTAAACATTTATCGAGGGTCTGATTCGATTTTAAAACTATGTTCACGAAAGCAATAAAAGCCATGCAAACACTGTTCCATATGAAATTAAGCTTTTTTAAATGTTAGAAATTCTATCACAATTCCTTTTTGTATTTATAAAACATTAGATTGGTATGATTTTCACATGAGAGTGACAAATAGTTATGCTGAGGGTTTCCTTCAATATGCTTTAAAATCAAAACAAAAGAATAGGAATCCAATTATTGAATTAAAAATCAAAAGACGACAATTATTATGATATTAATTATCTATTAAAACAGGTTATCTCCTAAAAAGAGATTCAGATTATATGTTTATAGATAATTGCCAGTGGTAACTCGGAGAATATAATTAAAAAATAAATATACAAGGATGAAAAGAGAAAAAATGAAAGAAGGTAAGATAAGAGAAGGTGAAAAGTTTAAGTCCTCGCATCGGCGTTATCGCCTGGATAAATAGTCGAGTAGTCGTTAAAGTGGTTAAAGATTGTAGTATGGTAATAGGTTATAAACTTGGTAATTACCGTCGTCTTTTGCAACGTAGTTACGTTTAATTTCACTGATACTCAAGTGGAGGGTCTGTATCTTTGGGAATAATTGAATGAGACAGTTTCAAACGAAAATTATTTTATTTTTAGTTCACATACCCGATGACTGACATACCTGTAATAAATTTTTTTATTATTAAAAAAAAAGGTAAAATAATAGATGCTGGCACATGCATATTTGGTGAGCATATTTTTATCTTGTTCGTCGTTTGTTATCTTAATTGTTTTTTGGATTCTAGTTATCTTGTTCTCCTTTGGACTCTTGTTGTGTTAATTCAATGGCTCCCACAAAATTTAGACGAACTCGTTCCAAGTAAACTATCATGAGCTGCAATGTAAGGGTCGTTAGATTGGGCCAAGCCGAAATTTGGGTTGTTAACTGGTATAGAGATCTGTTAACATTTAATTAAAAGTTTTTAGTTTCAAATTTTAAAAATATAATTATATTAAATTTTTATTAAAAATTTATTACTACTTTTCAAAATTTTATCCAAATTAATTAATCAGCTAAATAAATTATATGCTGTACGGTCTCAGACAAGAAATTGGCACCACTGGCTGGGCTGCGGTTAGTAACCGGCCGATTTCTTTGACACGTGTCGCAGAGATGCCCTTCGCGAGGCTCCTCCGCAGCTCCGATATATATCCCTTTGTCCGGGATAACTTTCCAAGTACACGCGCTATACAACGACGGTATTTGTCAAATAGCACGACAATAATCGACCTACAGCTTAGCGAGTACGTAGATTTAGCTAGGGCTAGAGAGTAGGATTTAATCAATTCATTTTTTTTTTGAACAATTAATTAGTCAATTCATTTTGTCTGTGTCTAGTCTTCCCATTTTTAAATTTGAGTAAGTAAACTCCACCCACTCGCAATTATTCCCGCTCTATTTTTATATTTCCTTAATTTCAAAATATGCCTTCTTCGCAGGGCCATCTCACACGTCTAAACTGCCCCCACCGAATCCCGCCACGTCAGCCCCCAACAATAAATATTCTGTCAATTTTCTTTTGTTTTATTTAATTTTTTTTCCAAAAAAAAAAGAAAATTGTGTGATTCAAAATTTCAAATTCTAACAGATTAAACTGTTTAAAAAAAAAAATCAATTGATAAGAGACCGAGATTCATAAAAATCACTGAATTCCAGTTTTATCAAAATCAAGTGACCGCTGGGGGTGTGTTTGGTTCGTGTGATTCAAAAAGAAAATGATTTAATAATTTTGATTAAATAATATCATTATTATTTTATTATTATTTAATATTTTTTATAATTTTTTAATTAATTTAAATAATAATATTTTTTGTATAAATTTTTTATTTAATAAATTATTATTTATTTTTTTATCTAATTATTTTTTTCATAATTTTTTATTAAATTATTATTTATTTTTCATTATAATTATTTTTTTATTACAACTTTCTCATTAATTTAAATAATTTTATTTTTCATTTTTTTTTTTCACAATATTTACTCGTCTAACAAACCATAACTGTTTGAATTTTTGAATATTTCGACATAGAGTCGTGCTTTCCTATTTTTTATTAGAGGTAAAAGCATATGTAAATGAAACAAAACCATCGTTCTCAGTTTCTCTCTCATCCGCTCACCGGTCTCCTACAAATACAAACAAAAAATCTCCTCTCGATTGCTCTCTTGCTTGCAGTTTCTGCTTCAGCGGCTCCGTAGTCTTAAAGAAGAAGAAACAATCTCTCTCTCTCTCTCTCTCTCTCTCTCTCTGTTTCTTCTGTGTAGTTTGGCTCAAATATCTTAAAGCATTAAGGTATTTAACCAAAAAATAGAATGATATGGCAACGCATTGCGCTTTTGTGTCATGAACCATGTGACCATCACTGAAGCAGTGTCCTCTTCTTCTTCTTCTCTCTTCTTGCTTCTATTTCCTTTCGGAATTCGCGACTGGAGTCACGCGCTGTCTCGGCGAGTGAATTCCAGCTACAATGGCGCATTCCTCGCGAGCACGAAGCAGCTCCCCGTTCTCGTACAGGAAGCCTTCCAGCCCTTACTCATCGGCCTCTTCAACTTCCTCTTACGTGACCAGCAGGCTCTTGCCTCGCTCCTGCTCCTCTTCCGCGTCCACGTGCTTCAACTCCGGTGGAGGCGGATTCGGGTCCCGATCCATGACTCCCAGCCTCTCCCGCTCCGATTCAATGTACTCCGGGCCCCGCGGCTGCGCCAGTCGCACGCCGGTGGCTTTCGGCGGAGAGGAGCTACTTGCTGAACCTATGGACGCGCCGAGGAATAATGGAGATAGTATATCGGTAACGATTCGTTTTAGGCCGTTGAGGTAATGGCGTAGATCTGAGGGCAGTGGATCGGATATAATGTGTTGAATTTGACGCCGATTGGCGATTCGGTAATGTGTTTGGTGCTTGTTTGGTTACAGCGAGAAGGAGCTCCAGAGAGGAGATGAGATCGCCTGGTACGCGGACGGGGATAAGATTGTCAGGAATGAGTACAATCCAGCAACAGCTCATGCATTTGGTATGATTCTTCTTTTCTCGATTTTGTTACTGGCCAATGAGGAGAAAGATAATGCAAGTGCTAATTAGTTTGCACCGGCAGATGGAGTATTTGGACCTCATGCTACGACTCAAGAGGTATACGAAGTTGCTGCCAAACCTGTAGTCAAGGCTGCAATGGAAGGCGTCAACGGCATGTTATTAGACCAATTTCTCTCTCTCTCTTTTTCTTGCACAACATTAAATTCAATAATACGCATTGATCAATCAGAGTTGTTATCTACATGGATTTAATTAAAACTATAATTCTCTCAGACTAACCGACACTTTGAAGTGGGGACACTTTATTTTGAAATGCAGGAACCGTTTTTGCCTATGGAGTTACTAGTAGTGGAAAAACTCACACTATGCATGTAAGTTTATGTCTTTACTCTGTCGCCAGATTTTTTTTTTTTGGGTCTCTCGTAGTTTGGCTTGAAGATTTATTCTGAAAACACTTGGGAATCGTGGGACTTTGAAAATAAAATGGTTCCAGCATTTGAAATTGGAAGCTGTTAGTTTAAGCTTCATTATGAAATACATGACATAAGTTTGCTGTTGCTGCATTTAGACAGCATACGCCTTTGATTAAAATGCTAATTTATTTGCACAATAACTTTGTCCCATGGTGCTACCATGTTTGATTAACAATGGTTTTTTTTTTTTTTTAATGAAATTTGTAATCCTAATTGATGTTAACCGCAACCATTTAAATTTATCAGTCACAAATGCAGGCATTTTTTGCTGCAGAGTTTAAATGAAGGTGAAGATTTAGTCTTACTGAAATGTACTTTTGAAAAAACTTGAAGCACAGTTGTATTTTTGTTGCTCCCATAATTGTCTCATTTTATATATTCATAGGGTTCTAGATATAGATTTTAGACCCAAATTCAGGTAGCTGGTGAGAGGAGAGGGAGAGGAAGGCCTAGGTTGACTTGGGAATATTTAGCTAGGAAGGATTTACAACAATGAGGTCTCACACCTAACCCAGTGCATGACAGATCGGAATGATGACAAAAGATTCATGTAGCCAACCCTAATTGAATTTGGGATCAAGGCTTTGTTGTTGTTGTATTCTTGAACATGTGTTCTGATTGTGTTTGGAATCAACTAGAGTTACTGTAAGATTGTAAGGTACATTGTTCCAGCACTTTAATTTTTAACCAGTTTTTTGGCAGAAAATGATAAGCTAGTATGTGATGTTTACTGACCTCTTTCCTTACATGCAATAAAATAAGCATCTTTATGCATAGGTGCTTCCATTTATCTTGAATTCGAGGATTCTTTTGGATGTCCTAACTCTTTCAGTGCCCCCTTTGGTTGGTTCTGTATTCAATGCACAGGGAGACCAAATTTCTCCTGGTATTATACCATTGGCCATAAAAGATGTTTTCAGCTTCATCCAAGATGTAAGTGTTCTTCCTACATTTAGTACTTTTGAAAAAAAAAAGTGATAGGTAGAAATGGAAAAAGGAAACAACAAAGAAAAGTAACGAGAAGAAACCATGGAACCTGAGCTTCCCCTGCACAAAACAGCTGATATTTTAGTGTTAGCTTGGAATGTACCAACGTCAATTGGCAGAAAACTTCCACATGTATAATCTTTTGATCCTTTTGTTGCCCATTTGCCCGTTTAGCTTGAATAAACTAATTAAGTTCTTGTTTCAGACTCCTGGAAGAGAGTTCTTGCTTCGCGTTTCTTATCTTGAAATATATAATGAGGTGAGTTCTACAAAAAATTTTCATTGCAAACTGAGACATGGCACTCAGAATTGCTGCTTCTTTTCTTTTTGGAGTTCGGCACTCTCAGTTCCACCTGTGCTTCTGCTATCAGGTGATAAACGACTTGCTTGATCCAACAGGTCAAAATTTGCGTGTCAGAGAAGATGCACAGGTGCTGTTCTTGAAATAATGAGTCTATTTTTCTTTTCTTCTTCCATATCTTTCAGTTGTAGGTTTCATTAATCTTTGGTTGTAGAGTTTTCTATCCCTTAATGTAAAGTGGCATCAATTGAAAGATCGGTGGCATTGCTCCAAATTATTTTTGGGAGTCTGCCATCTGGGAGAAACTGCTAGTATGCTTGTATACATGTTTTAAGATATGAGGCAGACACTACAAAAATTCCCAAATGCTGACCCTTTTGATTGAAAAGCTTTTACTGCTTAGATGGATCTCATATTCGCTAAGACTGTCAATTTATGCACCATGCTTTCTAGGGCACTTATGTGGAGGGTATAAAGGAAGAAGTGGTTTTATCTCCTGGGCATGTACTTTCTTTCATTGCTGCTGGAGAAGGTGCTTATATTGGGAACTTCTTATTGTCCTTTTCTATCATTGGATAATGGTTCTGGAGAAGACTTCGTACTGTTAATTGTTCAACTGATACTTGATTTTTGCAGAGCATCGTCATGTTGGTTCAAATAATTTTAATCTACTGAGTAGCCGAAGCCACACAATATTTACCTTGGTAAGCATTTATGCTCTGGTGATAATGCTGTCTTGTTACTGCAATAAATGTTTGAAATTGGAAATTTTTTTGAGAAGTATCTTATCTATTGCTTAAAATGCAAAATAGTATATGGTCTTTTCTGCTTGCTTTGTGATTTGTAACTTCCATGGGTATGGCCACCACTAAGTACAGTTTGCTAAGCTTTTCCTTCCAAATGTGAAAAACCCTAATAAACTGCAATTAATTTTTCATGATTATTGCTGTCTCATTCATGCCATTCTTCTTGCAATCTTTTCAATTATCTATAAGCTTTTATCCCTAAGAGGGCATTTTAGTGGATGAGGCTCCCACAGTGAGGGCTTTGGGATGGGTAAGATGTACGCAACGCTACCCTTGTTTACATGAAGAGGCTTCATGTGACCTCCTGATCATGATGGAGTAACCTTATTGTTACACCAAGAGACCCTCTCTTCAAATTATGGCTGTTACCTTATTGCCGCTGTTGTTATAAGCTCTATCACTTAATGTCCATTTCTTTGTATTTGTTTGCAGATGATTGAAAGTAGTGCCCATGGTGACGAATATGATGGAGTGATTTTCTCTCAACTCGTATGCTTTCCTCAACCAAAATTTGTTAGAAAATAAAATATCCTTCAAGCCATGTGGCTCATTGTGTTCCTTATTTTTTCCTCTTGTCAGAATTTGATTGACCTAGCTGGGTCTGAGAGTTCAAAAACTGAGACAACAGGGTTAAGAAGAAAGGAAGGATCTTACATAAACAAAAGTCTTCTTACTCTGGGAACTGTATGTGGCTGTAACTGTATATATAATCATCACCACGTTCTTTATTCTTCAAAGCTATGTGATGTATTTGCCAGATAATTCTAGATGTTACATTTTATCATTGACTGTGATTCTAATACAAAGGTAATTGGAAAGCTGAGTGAAGGGAGGGCATCTCATGTTCCATATCGAGATTCCAAACTCACCCGGCTTTTGCAATCTTCATTGAGTGGGCATGGACATGTTTCGGTGAGTTGGAGGCACAACCAAAAGTATTGTTACCTATGAACCATGGACTAGAATTCATGCTGTTTAAGATCACATTACCTATTTTGAATATATAGGTTCATATAATGGCACCTAGAAATAGGCAATGTAATATTTGTATGACCTACAGGAGAAAAATGTAAACTGTGGATCGAGCTCATGCTTTCACAAATGATCTCTTTTTTTTTTGAGACTTTTTTAAATTTTTTTTTTTTTAATATATGAAGTCAGAAAGCTTAAATTGTACTAAACACTTGTATAACTACTTGTACAGCTTATCTGCACAGTTACCCCTGCATCCAGTAATATGGAGGAAACCCATAATACCCTAAAGTTTGCAAGCAGGGCAAAGCGAGTCGAAATCTATGCCTCACGGAACAAGGTGTGCCATGGCCTGCTGCCTGATGGCACATCGTTAATTGTAGCTTGGAGTAATTAGCACTTAAAGAAACTCTAACGCTAGTTTTTGGAAATATACTTTCTTCCAGATTATTGATGAAAAGTCTTTAATTAAGAAGTATCAAAGAGAAATCTCAATCCTCAAACAAGAACTTGATCAGCTAAAGAACGGGATGTTTGCTAGCGTCAGTCATGAGGAGATTTTGAGCTTAAAGCAACAGGTCCTTCAATTTCTTTTCTCTTTTTTGGTGTTTTTATCTTTGAAATTATGTATATTCATGGTGTTTTATTTTGTCATCTTATGATTTTCCTGTTATGTAATTGTTCATTGAGCAGTTGGAAGAGGGTCAAGTGAAGATGCAGTCAAGATTGGAAGAAGAAGAGGAAGCCAAGGCTGCTCTCCTAAGTAGAATCCAAAGGCTTACTAAGCTTATACTTGTTTCAACAAAGAATAACATTCCAGGATGTTTGAGTGATGTTCCTGCACATCATCGGAGTCACTGTGTTGGTGAGGATGATGTGAGTTCTCTCTTCTGTCTGCTGAGTAGAGTAAAATATCAGCTGATTCCATTATAGATCATGTTACCACTTATTCCTTTCTTTAGAGCGAGCTTTGACGCAAGTTAAAGTTGTTGGCTTTTGTTTTTCCTATGCAGCAAATGACTGAAAAACGTACTACATCTTTGTGGTTAATATCAGCTACAATCAAGCAAATGGCCTCTCTTCAAAAAAGAATTTGTGAATATTTCCATCGGCTTTCCTATTCTTGCTTTTGAGTTGGGAATATCTTCCCAATTCCTGAGTGTATACCAGCCATTGGGAGCAGTCCAATGGATTGGGCATTATACTTTTAATGCATAGAATTGTTTGACTGAAATCTTGTTATGTCAAGGTTTTTGCTAAAGAGTTTTTCATTTTGTTTTTTCTTGTGCTACTTCTCTGTGTGTGCCTAATTATCAATTAATTTGTTGCTCATGCGACCATTTCTTGCAGAATCATGAGGCTGAAAATCTTTTTACCTTTTCTTCTGGTCTGAGACATTGGTTTCTGAAATTCATCTTCATTTATTTTGTTTTGAACAGAAACTTGGTGCTCTGCTGGAGGGTGCTGTACTTGTTGAAAGTGAAAATCCAGAATCTATGTCTTCTGCATCTGCAGATCCATCAGATCCATCATATGTCGTCAAACACAAAAGATCTTCCAGCAAGTGGAATGATGAGCTCTCACCGACTAGCAGTACAGTTACTGAAGCTTCTCAAGTCGGTGAACTCATCAGTTCAAAAATGGCAGCAGTATGTTCTGCTAGCTTTTAAATATTTTATTTTCATTCACTTGATTTGGGTTCTCGTCATAATCATAGCGGGGGAAAGACAGCAGACTTTATCTTTTTCTTTGGCAAGAAACATTGTTTGGACCAACAAGAGGAGTTGTTAGGCCCTTATATCTTGTTTCATCCTGCCCTATTCTATTGTCAATTTTTGGTTCCTTCTTGGTTTTTTGCTTTTTTCCCTGGTGAAGGCCAACTCTCTCTCTCTCTCTCTGGAGAGTTGACTTGTCTGGTTTTGCGATATGGGCGAAGTCTCCATTTGCTTTCATAAGACTTACTATTAAATCAGGAAACGTCAAGTCCCCTTTTGTTGCCATAATTTAGGCAATATCATATGTGCCAGGTCATTGTGGCATATTTATGTGCAGGCAATTCAGGTCTACCTTGGATGTGTGGCCCATAAATTTTTTTTGCTTGTTGGTCCTTTTGAAGTGTACTTGTGGCATTGACTAATTGTTTCTGTGTAGGGTGGGATGACGCAAGATCAGATCGACCTTATTGTTGAGCAGGTTAAGATGCTTGCTGGAGAGATTGCATTTAGCACCAGTACCCTGAAGCGACTAGTGGAGCAGTCTGTAAATGATTCTGATGGCTCAAAAACTCAGGTGTGGCACTCTTCCCTTTGGTATCAAATCTAATGTTTCAGCTTGAGAATGCCGAGAAAATGCTCGTAAGCTGGCATTTTACCTCATATGCTTATTCATGAATGTTGAATGGAAATCTTTGTGGTTACCTACAATCTTTGCCTTGTTCTCTGTTCTTTTGTGAATATTATCTTGCATCTGGATGCTTGGCTGCTAGCTTAAGCTGATTATACTCCTGTATCTGGATTCTTACCTGATGTGATTCAAGTTTAATTCCCGAGTCATCTGGTCTGTATCTATCTGTCCAAGCCTTGCATGATTCATTTTTCTCCCACCTTTGGATGACACACTTTTAGTTGGTGAGGCTTCCAAATCTCTGTTAAACTGCCATTTTACATTTCTGCATCCAACATCTAAAATAACTAAATGGTTTAGGTTTGTGAAGCTATAAGATTAGTGTTTATTGCCACTCAGGTGAAAATAAGTGTGTGCTTTCTTAATCCCAGATCCAGAACCTGGAACGAGAGATAGAGGAAAAGAGAAGGCAAATGGCAGCTTTAGAACAGCGCATCATAGATAGTGGTGAGGCTTCAATTGCTAATGCATCATTGGTTGACATGCAGCAGGTAGTTTCATTTTCTTTCTTTGATTGCATTCATCCTTCCATGGTAATAGAAGCTTAATTAGTTTAATTGCATCTGCATGCAACAGACAGTTATCAGATTGATGACCCAGTGTAATGAAAAGGCTTTTGAGCTCGAGGTGAGGACCTTTCATGTTATTAAAGTTCTGAATACATTGAGTTGGGATGATTTCCCATCCGAATATTTGTTTCTCAGAATTAATACACTAGATATCTATCATATTCCTCAAACGGTTTTTTATTTCATTGCCCAACCTCCTCCTCAGAATCTTGTAACTGTTGCATAGAAAAGAAAAATTACAGCCGAAAACCTCTAACAAACATCCATATGCCGAAATTGAAATTTGTAACCGTCAACATGCCCCATCTTTTGTCAGATCTTTGCTCCTCATCACATAATGCCAGCTGCCTGTCTTTGCCCTTTGATATACCTTTTGGTTTGGATACTGGAAGGCTTGGCTGACTTGCCTTATGATTATGGTAAATTTAGAACCGTGCAAATTCATGATTTTGGCCAATTTGTGCAGATAAAATCAGCTGACAACCGTATTCTTCAGGAACAACTACAAACTAAGGTTTAGAATCATGATTACCTTTCTCTCTTGGTTTTTTATCCCCTGTTATCCTAGTAGAGTTGTTGAAGTGCCAGTGCTCTCTTGGTGATGGTGCTAGCCTTTTTGTGAACAGTGAATGTCATCCTTATTTAGTCATATGGTTTATTGCCAGTGTTCTGAGAACAAGGAGTTGCAAGAAAAAGTGAATCTTCTGGAGCAGCAATTGGCTTCACCCACTGGTGATAACTCATCATCAACTTCTGAACACCATTTGTCTGAAGAATATGTTGATGAAATGAAAAGGAAAGTTCAGTCACAGGTGATCACTCTGATCAAAATATTTGCTAGCTTTTATCTGGGTGTCTTAGTAATAGAGTATAAACTCTACGGAGAGTTTGGTGCAAACTTGCCATAAAGAATCTCTATGGTGGCATTCCATTTGGCCGCTGTGTGAAGGGAGCTCTTTGATGATGAGGTTATTTTATTGTGACCGAGAAATCACAGTTGGAGCAGCAGAAACAGCCTCCTTCTAAAAATAAGGAAAGGCTGCATACAACTGTTCCTTCCCTAGACTCTACATTGTGGGAGCGACATCCCTTTTTTTATCATACTTAAAATTTTTCTCCATGTTTTGTAAGCCAAATGTCACCTGGCTTTAAATGCATTTGTAAATTAAATAATGTTGAAATTAAAAGAAAGTTGGGCCTAAAACATCGGTGCATCCATGATAATTTATGTGAGTTTGATGCCTGTGCAGGAGGTTGAAAATGAGAAGCTTAAATTAGAGCTGGTTCAGCTCTCAGAAGAGAATAGCGGGTTATGTGTTCAGAATCAGAAACTGGCTGAAGAGGCCTCATACGCGAAGGAGTTGGCCTCTGCTGCTGCAGTTGAGCTGAAGAATTTAGCGGGAGAAGTGACAAAGCTCTCCTTACAGAATGCAAAGTTAGAAAAAGACTTGTTGTCTGCTCAAGAATTGGTGCATCCTAAGGGGGCTAGCATACAAAACGTAAATGGTGTTAACCGCAAGTACCACGATGGCTTAAGACAAGGGAGAAAAGGGCGGTTTTCTGGCAGGGCAAATGAAATTGCAGGGATGCACTTGGATGACTTTGATTCATGGGATCTTGATCATAATGATTTGAAGATGGAGCTGCAGGCTAGGAAACAGCGGGAGGCAGCCCTTGAGGCTGCCTTAGCAGAAAAAGAATTTATAGAAGGTGAGTATCGGAAAAAGGCCGAAGAGGCTAAGAAGAAGGAAGAGGCTCTGGAAAATGATTTAGCAAACATGTGGGTACTTGTTGCCCAATTAAAGAAGGGGAGGGGAGCTACTACTGAGTTGGGCACTGATGAAAGGCATAGTGAAGGGATAGATGATGCTTCTGATGCAAAAATAAATGGGGTCGATGATAACTCCGACCAGGACAAGAGACCAGTCTCAGATGGTTCAAGACCAGTTGATGAGATTTCCGAGGAAGAGCCTCTAGTTGTTCGCTTGAAGGTAAGTGCCTGTCCCTAGATGTTTATATTTCCTGTATGTGCTGTAAGTTGTCTTTTTTATTTCTTTCATTTTGCTGAAAACAATGGCTGCCGTCTGAAAAAAATCATATCTGTTTAAGGCATGCATTTTACTGGTTCAATCTGAATTCTAAAAAGTGTGTGTCTTCAGTTGTCTTCAAATGCTATCGATGATTGCCCAGGTGTATGCCAAGAGTCTAGATTTTTAGCTGTGCAGGCCTTGAATACCTAAAAATCTACTTCTGCTGAGATGTCAATCGTATTACTGTCCAATTCAGAATGGATTTTTCTTCTTTCAGGCACGAATGCAAGAAATGAAGGAAAAAGAACTCAAATACCAGGGAAATGGAGATGCCAATTCCCATATGTGTAAAGTATGTTTTGAATCGCCAACAACAGCAATTCTTCTCCCTTGTCGGCATTTTTGTTGTAAGTGACTAAGCGTTTTGCAACAGCCATTTTTTCCTGCCTATCATTTTTAGATCTAATGCTGGTCTTTGTTACGCAGTGTGTAAATCTTGTTCGCTTGCTTGTTCTGAGTGCCCAATTTGTCGCACAAAAATTGCAGATAGGCTTTTTGCGTTTACTTCTTGACGGTGACATTGCCTTATTCTCTCGAAATGAAGGTGGTGCAGGTGCACGTTAGTTCAGTCCGTCATCTGTCATCAATCCATGATAATTCAACTACTGGACTGATATATGTTTCTCTATTCCTTCCTATGACGTCGATAGACACATAAAACCATTAATCTCCACCTTTGGTCTATACTCAAGCCAGGGATAATGTGATGGAAAGTGAGAAAATATTTCCTATTACTACTTTCTCATTTTGTCCCTTGGAATGGATTAAAATTTTCATCTTCAGCGTTGTAGATTATACATTGAAATGCTTATTGGTTTGGTTGCTCGTCGTCTTAATTTGCAGGGTGGTTCTTCCTTCACATGCTTGTCTTTAATCCGATACTGAATGTAATTCTTTCATTGGTTTGCTGTATGTAATGACCGAAATGTATATCAATTATATTGTTTCTTTACATCTCCCTTTTAGGAGCTGTTAAATTTCAGACAATTATGGTAACAATGTGATACATTTAGAAGCATCACATCGAAGATGTTGCTCTGTTGGAGCATGTAGCAGAATGTTATGAGTTGTTCCAGGAAAGAGAACGCATGCATGAGAAGCAATTTTCTGTTGTCTCTCATCTGGTTTATTATTAGTTTATTACTGGTTATTTGGGTGCTGATTCTAACATCTCTTTTATCTGATTTCTCAAGCGTCTTGATGCATTTAATGATTCAGATTCTAGAATACTGCGTAAATTACTGAACCACCTTCAGATTTCTGCAAGACTCCTGCTTGGATTGGTTATTCCTGTCAATCTCCGGTTGGAGTGGAGCAACCTCTGGGTTTCTTTTTTGTTTTTTCCTCTTATTAAAAAATCTATTGAACTATATATAACTAGAGGTTAGTCTGTGCGTTGTTTGAATTTTAAGCACTTTTTTAATAATTTTAAGGAATAAAGGTCAATTTGACGCACAACGTTTTGCATTATTTTAAATTTTACCTATAACGTTTTTTTTTATTAAATATGGTTCATAACGTTACGTTCGTTAATCTAATTTGATCTTTCTATTCATAACGTTGTTAACTCTGCTGACGTGACATGATGGAGTTTGACACGTCATCAATTTTTTTACGTCAGCATGCTACGTCAACATCTGTTGCTGACGTGGTATAGGTATAAAAGCTAATTTGACTCATAAGGTTTCAGTTTATTTTAAATTTTACCCATAATATATATTTTTTTAAATTAGTTCATAACGTTATATCTTTTAGTCTAATTTGATCTTTTCGTATATAACGTTGTTAACACAGCAAATATGATGCGACGGAGTATGACACATCAATAATTTTTGTCTATGTCAACATGTCACGTTTGCAGTAAAATTTTAAAATCCAAATCAAACATTTATACTGAAAATCACACTCTACAAATTCAAACAAAATAAAAAATTAAAAATTGTAAATATATATCCACTTAAATATTTTTGTTTATTTTAGCAAAAAAAATAAATTAATAAAATTTAACAAAAGTCATTGTTATCTTTATTTTTGAATTTTTTCTTTTCTGTTGTTGTCACTATTTTCTCGTCTCACTATCGCCACCGCCTCCAACCACCATTAACATTGTCGATACGGAGCCATCTCTTTGGAAAAAAATTAATAACGTGTCAAATTTTATCACGCTACATCAGCGAAGTTAACGACGTTATGTACGAAAAAATCAAATTAGATTAAAAGATATAATGTTATGGACCAATTTTAATAAAAAAAAAACGTTATGAATGAAATTTAAAATAAGCTGAAATCTTGTGGGTTAAATTAACATTTATACTTATGCTATGTCAGCAACAGATGTTGACGTGATATGCTGACGTGGAAAAATTGATGACGTGTCAAATTTTGTCATATCACGTCAGTAGGGTTAACGGCATTATGGACAGAGGACTCAATTAGATTAACGGACGTAACGTTATGGACCAAATTTAATAAAGAAAGATATTATGGATGAAATTTGAAATGAAATAAAACGTTCTGGATCAAATTGACTTTTATTCCTAACTTTAATTGAAATGATATAAATTTTTAACATTTTAATTTATTAGTAATTTTTTATACATAATATATAGATAATTACATAAGTTTACATGTTCTTACACTATATCTATTGTTTTTTTTTTTTAAAGCATATAATCGAAGATGAAGCATATAGTCAGAAGTAAATTATACAAATAACTCATCTCTTTTCAAAAAAGAATTTGAATATAAACTTGCTAAGTTAATGTATGCAAGTATTCCATGATTTCGACAAAACCTATATTTATATAAATTAATCCAAATTCCAATTACCAATTTTGGCCAAAATCAACATTCACATATTCAAATTCTATGATAGATTATATGATAATTGCGGAAGAAGACCAATTGAGCCCTAAATTGAATAGGATTAATATTTTATTTTTCATTACTTGGATAGATTTTATTTAGCTTTTTTTTCCCTTTGACATTGTGGTCCCCCTCACTATCCTCAGTCTTCCACCATTCGTGCTGTCTCTTGCTTTTGTCCTTTATCTATACCAAAAAATTTCAAAAACCAATTGTACCAAAAATTCAAAAAAAGAAAAAAAGAAACTCAATCATATTTGTATATCAAACCTATAAAAATTACAAATGTTAAATATGTGAAGGAAAAATTAATCCGATCCGCACCTATCTATTAGACCCATTTCTCGCATCCAATTGAGAGTTATTTTATTATTGTTTTGACCATATTACGCCATTTTGCATTGTTATTTTTTTTTTCATAATTGTATTCTCAATTAAAAAAAAAATTGTTTATGCATTGCTACTTCCTCTAATCATAATCATGCCTCACAGAATATTTTCTTTTTGCCATTTTTTTTTCTTCTTCTCCTTCAGTTGCAGCAAATTTCTTCTTCCTCTGATCTCTGTTGCCTTTTTTTTTTTTTTTTTTTTGATGATAAGGCGAACAAATACAATATCGAGTTCACTGCTTTTGACATTCAGAAGAAACAGAAACTTGACATAAAATTAAGAACAATAATTTGATTGAGAGAAATAAAGGGAATCAAAGGATAAAATTTAGTGTTATAGTGCAAAGGACAACGTTCAATTTCGGCACTATTTCGTTTTTTGGGCCAAAATTTTTGTCCTTCTTTGATTATTGTTATATGTTGTGTCCACTTCTGTTGTTGATGATTCCAATGTGGTTTCCGTGCTTTTGATTGAAACTCAGCTCAATGGCAGCATGTATTGTAAACTTGGAAGCATTCTAATTACATCTTCCGTTGAATTTGCAATGAAACAATGTATTTCTTATATATTAGGCTCACTAATTAAGTATAATAAAAACTCTTAAAAATGTTACCATAGTTTGTTCTTCTGTCTTTAAATGTATAACTGATATAATGCATGTAATGGGCAGTTAACATTTGCCTAATTATATGTAATTGCCTTAATTATGACTAATTACCTTTTTTTTTTTTTTGTAAAAATGTTACCATATTATGTGCTTCTGTATTTGAATGCCTTTCAGAAATGTTACTGTAACTCATATAATGCATTTAATGGGTAATTAACCATTTGCAAAACTGAACATATTTCTATTAAAATATAGCAAATCAAAACTCAAAAAATGAGGAAAGAAATTCAGAATTTACCTATTCGAAATTATCAACCGAACATATTTCATCTATTCTAGCAAATCATCTAGTTTCATTTTTATTAATTAGTTAGATAACTGAAAAAGTAAAGAAAAATTTAGGTAATTAAAATAATTTAAAATTATTAAAGAAATTAAGGAAAAATGCCATGTGGAAGCTACACTTAAGCTTTCCCTTTGTACTAATTAATAAATAGATAGATTAAAATAGAAAAAATATATGGTAATTTGTTCAATTATTTTTAACTCAATTATATACCTTTGTCTTTTTTTGTATAAATACTTATGATAATTTTTTTCCAATTTTATAATATTACTTATTATAATTAACTTTTATTAATTCCCGGTAACTTTGCAAGACTATAGTACATCAAAACCTATTTTTAATAAAATTTTTTGTATAACTATTATATATGTTAGTCGTTAATGAGGAATTAAACAGAATAGTAAACATGCATAATTTTTTTTAATAATTTGAAATTTTTCATATGATTTTTAAAGGAGAAAAATGCATTTATTGTAAGCAAGAATTAAGAAGAAGCTTTTTCTAAACTTCTCTTTTATAATATTGATATATGATTAGATACAAATATAAATTTTTAAAATTTTTCAAGCGTAATTATATAATCAAATTTGTTATCTGTCAAAAAAAATATTTTGTTTTTGTATTTTAAGTATTGGTACCTTTTCTCACTACAATTAAGGAGAAGTATTGTAGTGAACTGACGCGAATATTAAAAATTCAAATTCATGGTAATATATTTAAATGATCTTAATTATCACAAAAGTTTCAAAATTCATTTATGGAAATATTTTTCTTTAATAATTAATGTCAATAAATGTTAGAAAGATATTTTTTATTGCAATTAATGACAATAGTAACAATTACAAAGGTATTAATTGTAACGTTTTCTACGAAAGCAAATATTTATTAGAATTATTATCATGAATTAATTCGACTTCATAATATTATTACTGCAGTTTAATTATTGTTATTAATTCGGCCTTAATCACATAAATTAACATTTCCCTCACCTTTCGTAGATAGTAAGTTACTTTTTCACTCACTTTTTTATTATTATTTTTTATTAATGGAGCCTAATTATTGTTGTTTGTAACGTTTTCCTTAATAGTTGTCAAACTGTTTAAGAGTAGTTGTGAAGGTAGGAAAGTAGAATCAATGATTGTGAATGAAATATTGTAGTCTCCACCATTATCTTCCATATTCGGTCATAGTCAGTCATTCAATTCATATTCGGTGATAGCAATTAAGCGGAATCTTGATAAACATGAGATTATCACTCTAGAAAAATATCTCTTAACATCAAAGCAGAAATTTTAACTAAAATTTCAGGTCGATTTGAATAGCCTAGGAAAGGATAAATTTTGATTTGTACTGATTGTTTTATCCATAAAATTTGATCTTGAGATTTTAACTGAGAAGGTTTCAAAATTTTAAACTGTGAAAAAATTTCTTATATATTTTTCTTAATAAATCTTCAGATATACAAATAGTAATATTCTTTTTTTTGAGCAATACAAATACTAATATTCAATTCAATCTCCAAGAAGCTTATCACTCAAGAAAAATCTCTGAGAAAGCTAAATTAGAGAAGAGGGAACAAATTTGTAGGCTGGTTATATCGATACATAAAAAGTTGGTGGGCAGACGCTGATTTCCAAACTGTATCTATATACGTCTAATTTATATAATTATAGTATTTTTTGTGCAATCATAAAAATAAAAAGTGATACAAAAAAATATTATTATTTTTTTCGTTTCAAATTTTTTAATTATGATTGTACAAAAAATACTTACAGTTATACAAATTAAGCATGTACAGACACAGTTTGGAAACCAACGTCTACCCATGTAATGGGACCAATATCGATAATAAAAAAAAAACATATGCATCGTTTCCGTGCATTTATATTCCTTCCATATTGAAATAAGTTTTCTTCCAAATCTTCTCCTTAATTATGGTGTGAGAGAGATTTTCTCACAATGGGGAAGGTCGTAAAGCTCTAGACAAAATTGATGCCTTAGAAGTATTACAACGTAGGATTGTATCATGCTAACTCTAGATAATTTCACTCCATGAACTTCGCCTGCACAATCCTATCTCTCTTTTTCACGGACATTAGGCTTCTCTCAGCCATTTCCAGCCTAAAGTGCTTCTAGCCTTGAAGATAGGCGTCTAATCTCCTTCTCAATCTCTTCAGTCTCCATGTCCATCTTTCTTTCATCGTGTTTTTCTTCTTCTTTTTGAATTGCATTTTTGGACACCATCCCTTGTTTGGGAACAGGTTTCAATCGCTTTCCCTTCTCTTTCATGCACACAAAGCAGAACGTGTTGAGAATACAAACCTCAGATCTTTTTCAATCAAAAACCCAAGCTTTTGTCTATTGATAAACCTGAGATTTTGTTCAGTCAAAAACCCAAGCTCTTGTCCATTGCTATTGCTGGAAATTGGAGTGTGAGAAAGAAGGAGAGCCTGGTAGAGAGAAGGGTTATTTGTGGCATTGCTGGAGAGCTCGGTGGAGAGAGAGAGAGAGAGAGAGAGAGAGAGAGGTGACGTTAAGAAAGTGTTTGGCTGTTATATATCAAGATGCAATTAAGTTGTAACCAAAGATAAAAGAGCAGTTTTTTTTAATGTTGGTAAAAGTTGTTTTGCCATTAATATTACGAGTGAATTAAGAGTAAATTTTCTCTCAACTTTCTATTTACAATATTAATACATGAAAAAATATATTTTTTTTTTCATAAATTTTGCACCACTTTTCATATTAGAATGCAAAATTTTAAAATAAAAATTTAATTCAATGTCCCTCAAGACAATAACTAATGAGATATTTTTTTTTAAAAACTAGTAATTCAGTGATTGAAAAATAAAAAAAAAGTAAATAATTAAGATTTAAATTTTAAATTTATTATTTAAAATTGAGTGTTTTTAATTATCTCCACTATAATTAAATCTTGGCATGTTGTTACGTGACTTGAATCATGAAAGTCCTTTCGCCCTTATATGGTCGAAGTCGCACCGGGTGAGCTGCCTTCGACCAAAAGAAGGCCATACCCATGTGGCTTGAGCACGCGTCACGCTGTCAGATTTTGTCTTGCTCCGATGGACCAAAGTACGAAAAATGAAAGCAAAAATGAGACGGCACCGTAAAATATGCGTCCAGCATGTGTCTCATATTTTTATTCGAATGTAATAGCTTATCTAAATTTTAGTTATAATTTTTTTATTTTTTATAATTTAAAAATATTTTTATATATTTTTATTTTTATTGTAAAAAATATAAGTGTGATTATAAAAATTTAAATTATTATTATATTCAAGTAAAACTTTTGAGCAAAATTATCTGCTATTATAGCGGTGGCCGAATGAAAATTTATCTTTCTGTGGTACAAAAAATCTTAAAAAAACAACCGACAGGAGACGTGGGACATTGAATCTAGAGAGAAAAACGCAATATGCAGAGAGCAAAGAAGAAAATAACAACTATTCTCAAAAAAAAAAAAAGCAGAAGAAGAAAATAAAAATTGATTGAACAGATACATACGTGGTCTCTATGGTAAGTGCCTGTGTTTCTTGCGAGATGGAGCCCCGATCTGAGGAACTGTAAACCATTCATCACTCCGTGGCCTACTAACTGTCGGATCGTTTGCTTGTTTGGGCTCTTTGAGTCCATCCAGCAAGCCTATTTTGGGATGGTGGGGGGTTCGAATTTGATGTGAAACTTGAGGGACACAGAAGGAAAAGTCCTTTGATGAAAACGAACCGAAAAAGCTTGCAAGATCTTGATCAGCCAATGGAGAAAATTGATCATAAGTCTGCATCAAACCGCAACGGACTGTCAGCCAAAAAGGGTGTTCAAAAATGTTGATTTGAGCAATTCTCAAAAAGAAAAACATCCTCAAAAAAAAAAAAGGCCTCTCTTTAGATACTGGGTGTGCTCCAAACCTTGCCAAAACCAATAGTAGTAGCACTACTACTAAATGAAGGCTCAAGAAAATCATCCACACGCCAGCCAGGTAATGCTTCCAAGTACTCGGATATGCTACTTGTAGAGATTGAACAATTGCCGTTGCTGCGATAACCATCCACGTTACATGCTACTGTTGGTGATGACTTCTGATCGATTGAAGGAGTGCTGCCGAAGATTTCTTTGGAAACTGAACTGCGTTTGTTCGAAGATGGGTGGGAGCTTTTAGTGTTGTTGGCGTTTGCCTCGGATGAATTTGTTGGGTATAAAGAAGAAGAAGCAGAGAGCTGAACACCGGTGAGAAGAAATCTATTGTGTTGCCGGGTGTGCTCATTGGCTTTGTGGATTGGAACGTCACATTCTCTGCATAGAATTGCTCTGTCTTCTTGACAAAACAGGAAGGCCCGTCTCTCCTGAAAGATTGAAAATCACCCAAGAATATGGATATTAATTACAACACACCAAACCAAAGTCAAGTCATAGCTTCTTAATATATAATAATTGCCTTGAATTCAACTAAGTAGCCCAATTCACTACGACCTGAACTTTGTTTACTTCCAAGATCCAATTTTTTAATCCATTTTTAGTCCATCTTTAATCCAATGCCTGTTCATTCTAGTTTAAACAGATCCCATTAACGGTAAAATATTAGAGAAACAAGGCAAAGGTAAAAAAAACAGAGAGAAAAAGGATGCTGATTTTTTTTTTATCACCTGGCAGATATCACAAAGAGGGAATTCTTGGAAGGAAGGATGGAGTAGAGAGAAACGCAGGTGCTGGCTTGCTAGCTTGTTTGCAAAATGAACACAGTGATCACATCCTTCACAAAGAGCAGCTTCATCTGCAGAACAAAACACTGAAGCCTCTGCACCATCGCACAGGTCACACCTGATCTTCATTTTTTTTTCCCCTTCTCTGGTACTCTTTTTTTTTTTTACTCTATAGTCTATTTATCTCTCTCTGGGTGTCTTTGTTATTAAAAAGGTTGTTGGAACAGTGACATGTGAATGAATGAAAGGACACTGACAAAGGCGTTATGGGCCAAAGGGGCAAAGAAGGAGGGCTATGAATAAACAGCTAAGCTTCGGGGGTCTTGATTTGTGATCTGACCCTGGAGAAAATCTATGGATCTTTGCTGCTCAATGTCTTTCATTCTTTCTCTATGCAGTGCTTCTCTCTTCCAAGAATAAAGAAGGGGGAGAACACGTTGGCTGGCTTCCTGGATCATTGCTGTTATTATATTATATTCTATAATATTATATTATATGTTGTAGGAAGAGCTAAAAGCTTTCATTTGCATTGTCAGTGGCATCTGATGTTGGGAGGAGATAATATTGATTTAAATCTTAAATTTTTATAATTAATTTTTTTTTAATTTTTTAATTAGATTTTATATACAATTGAATTTTTCAGTTAGTTTTATCATTAAAAGTGGATATCTCGATGTGGGGAGTCATGGCTTGCAATTTGCTTTGTTTTTATGTCTGTTTACTCACCCGAGCAAAGGCTTCCCTCCATATAATATTAGATATAAAGGGAGACAGGAGGGAGGCTTTGATAATGGTGAAGCAGAGTCGACCAACGGGATAACAAAGCCGGTTACTTCCATTATCAAGTGCTTCTGTTGATTTCGTATCTAGTCTTTGATTCGATCTGAGCACTCTCTTTTTCTATTGAGAAATTAAAACTTCAATATAATAACATGATTGCTCCCTTTTCTTTTCTTTTTCATCATGAAGTCCGCAAAATTATATCTTAGATGAATTATATATTAAAGATAATTTTTATTTTTTTATTTTTTAATATTTATTTTTTAAAATTAAAACTTAAAAATTTTAAAATATAATTTAAAATTTTAATCACTAAAATGCCTACAAACTTCTTTTACGTTTTTTTTTTTTAACCTTACATCGTTACCTTTAGTAACAGTAGCCTTTCTGAACCTCTAGTAGTAGAGTAGAAATATCAAATTTCAATAAGCCTATCATTACGTGGGGGTATTTATCTATTGTTTATTTAATTTTTGAATGCCACACGGTCTTGGATTCTTAAGAGGTGGAGTGGATGATACAAGGTCATGTGAATTCTATAGGAAAATCGTCCATTCAGTTTTCTTTCTGCGAATAATGCTACTGTTTGCTGCTATGGAGAGGGACCCAAGTGAGAATTCCATACAGAGCGTAGAGAAGTAGGAATTCCCAAATTAAAGTGAATCGATTTACTGTAGTCTGTAGCAATCGCAGTCTAATATCTTGACTTATTAGACATGTTAATTTGTATTTACTAAAGCTAATTGGGTTTATGCATAGAGAATGGTAGGAATTCGCAGGGTGCCGTATCGGGTTCATTATGGCCAATATAATTGTGCTTAGTAAAGCTTGTCGTGCACCATAATTCTATCGTCTTGAATTAATTTTGATACGAAAACCAAGGAAAAGGAGACACTTTTTGGGGACATGCCAACAATCCCGGAATAGAAGTTTAATTCCGTCTAGACGATTCTCCTTTCCGTACGCGTTAACAATTGTAGTAAAATAAAATCTTTGTGAGCTACCACCTTTAAATTATTTTATTTTGGAAAGAGAGAAATTCATCCCAAAAGAAACAAAGTGGGAACAATGAAATATGAATAGATGCCGATTCATATTCACGCTCCCCTTCTTCTTGGGCAGGCTCGCTTCGGCATGGAATTAGGTAAAATAATGCCGTTTTCGTCGGAGTCCAATCCCAATTAGCTTCAAGAGATTCATTAATTGGAGTTGGGAATCTCACTTTTATTTTAAGTTTCCTCATGCACCAACCAAATTTGCTGCAACCCAACAAGCCTTCGTCTCTCTAACATAAAACCAAATAAATAAGTTGAGATTTACGATGCTTAGTCAAGTTTGGGTTGCTGGGCTGACCAGGCCTTAGTCTCTCCATTCCATGGTTCAGTTTTGCTTTACCTGCATAATACCGAAAAAGAGCAGGAACATAACAAATAATTGAAAAACAATTTCAAACCTAAATCACAGTGCTATTGAATTATTCCTATCTTTTTTCAAAGGACGTGTTGGCCAATAATACTCCTATCTTTTTTCACAATTTTTTTATTCCCTTAAGCGAAGGACTAATTGAGAAGCTAAATTATTTAAATATTAATTCTTCGAAAACTTCAAACGTTGTGTCTCCATTGACCGAGTGATTAGCAATTAAGCAGCAAAGGAGGGAGCCGGATAGGGCGGTGTGACGGCGTCACCTCTCACATCTAGCTGGCCGACGCTAGATGACAAAAAATGCTTTTTCAGAATTGGATATTTATGCCCTTTTGAAGCATCTAAAAATGCAAAAAAAAGGAATATATATATATATATATAGAGAGAGAGAGAGAGAGAGAGAGAGAGAGAGCGATTTTTCTCGCCTCTATAAACAGAATGGCAGGAGATAAGGAAAGAACATTGATCTTTCAAAGCCCACATGGTTCATGTGACAGCCTTCTATGTTGCGTACAGATGGTTGTGTGAAAGTTGCGAGGTAATAAAATAGTAGTAGCTGCAATTGTCAAAGTCAATCGCAAGGAAATGCATAGACAATTTGTTAAAGCACTTGTTTGAACTTTAGTCCGTGGTTGAGGAAGAAGGGTAAGAACAAGAAGAGGTTTAAGGCAAAAGGCACCGATCTAATGCAAAGATAAGAGTAAGAAGAACAATATTAGCCCAATTTTCTTAGATCTAGGCACAGGTTTGAATAAGAGTCTAACCTAATTTTTAAAATTACTCTATATCTCTTCACAAAAATAAATTCAACTTTATAAAAAGTCATTCTCATTGACATATCAAATGTCAAATATGAATTAATCAATATAGTACTTTTTTATATTTAGATTCTTTCTTAATCAATTAAAACCCATCGAATTTCTTATATATATTTCTATATCATTTTTAAAATAATGGTCTCATTCTCACTAAATTACATATTATTTACTCCATGTGAGTGCTACTATTCGATATCACCCTAACACTTTCCTAACTCTTATTTGTTCGCAACCCAAATCACTCATTAATCTCAACAGTTCACCCACTCCCCCCTCCTTTTGGATCCAGGCAGGCCCCATCGAGGACAAATTCTTAAATTTTTGTGAGCAGTGTTAGGTAATTATCATGCACATCAAATCCGTATATTGATTTGAAGCTCTACTCTGCTCCTACGATCTGAGTCTATTGCTCCAGCCAAGGCAACTGTAGAGTCGGCAAATCATATCTCTCTTCTTAAAACAATGTAAGACCTAGTCAATTTTGGAGTCTGAGGACTTGGAAGTGTATGAAAAGTGATAAACTGTTTGGATTATAACCACCAAGCATCGTATTCACATTATAGGCACGGCTCTCCATAGATCTATTAACCTATAAATTCCTTCATTTTTTTCCTATGTTATTCCTACCTATTGATGCTCACAACCATAGATATCATAAAGCTGATGAATAAAATAAAATTATAATAAAGGACAAATTATCTATTTATATGTAATTAATCAATCTTATGTCCAAAAAAAAAAATTGTAGTTAATCAATCGTCATAATGTCTAATACCATGACAATCTTGTAATTGCGATGCACACCTGCCCAACATACGTACAACAACATTTATAGCTGATTAGTGTTAACATAATTTCAAGTTATGATATTTGAAGGTTTTTGTTATAACTTAGATATCTGCTCCGTTAAATTTTCCTATATTGTATGATAATTGATGCTTGACAATATATATTTTTATCTTTTGAAATTCTGGTGCCCCTACTATATCAAAGACTCCTAGAAATGTTCAGACACATACATGTCATGTTAAATTGTAAAGCTCACATATACATCTAATATAAGACCATAAATGAAGTCTCAGTACTCTAGGATTACTCAATTCCCAGATATGTAGCATCAGAAAACTAATACCCTATAATAGGAGATGCCTTTTATTTTTAAACAACTCCAATTTAGTATTTGGAACAGGTCAAACTCAATGGCTAGGTCTTCACGAGAAATCTACCTTAAGCAAAAACGTAGAAGCAGTTTACATGTACTAAAATAAAAAATACAAAACATTGGAATAAGCCAGGTTGGCTTTTCCTTTCTATTTTTCCGGTTAAAAACAACTCTAATTTACCTTATATAATTATTAATTAATGTGTGCCTAGGAGAATCAAAAGAGCAAAATATACTCAATAAAGGCACAGGAAGTGTTCCTAAAAAAAAAAA